>VFFE01007693.1:2290518-2314381 GCA_008921705.1 Burhinus oedicnemus
CGCTGCCCGCAGCCTCCCCGCGCTGGCAGCGCCCCAGCCGCCCCCTTGCGCGGCCCCTCTCGCCGCGCACCCGCCGCCCGCTCCTACTCCCGCGCAGCCCTTTGTTGCCGCGCCCGGGGCTGCAAATGGCGCCCGCCTAGGACGCTCTGCAGCCCGAGTAACGATCGGCTCCGAGGGGCAGCTGCCCGCGGGCCGCCGCGCACGGACCCCGGCGCCCCCGGAGACTGCGGAGCCCGGGGACGTCCCTCGCTGTCCCTCGCAGCAAGGCTGGCTGCGGGGCCGTTTCCGCCCCCAAATCCCAACGCCCTGTCTGGCCTGCCGGCGTGCGAGAGCCGCCACTCACCGGCGGGGTCCTGCGGGCGGCTGCCGCTGAGCCGAGAGGAGCGGGCGGTGGATGCGGGGTCCCCGGCCCCGCGTCGGGGCTGGCGGTGGCTGAAGGCGACGCGCGGGTCCCGCAGCCCCGAGCCCTGGAAGCCCGAACGTGAGAGAAACAAAAGGTATTTGCTGACGTGGGCGTTGGACAGAGACGCCCGAGGGCTGGGGACACAATTAAAGGGGCAACGCACCGATTGCAGGCGCAGCCCAGCGGCTTCCTCTGCCTGATCGCCCTGCAGTCGGGGCTGCTCGCCTCTTCCCACACCCACACGCTGCCCGGGAGGGGATGTGATGCCCTAGATGCTTCCTTCTCACACCTTTATGTATAGCGGGGGCCTTGATGACCCAAATCCTTCTTTAACGCGCCTGCAGCGTCCTCAAAAAGAGATGTAACATATATATATATATTTTTTAATTTTCTGTTCATATCTGTTACATTCTGAAAAAAACAGGCCTGAAATCCTAGTACCTGAACCTCTCACCTTCTCTCACTCGAAGTTTGGTGTCTTTCTCCTTCCTCTTCTTGCCACCAGGGTTTTTTCTGCGCTCTTGACACCCCAGTTATTTCTCATAAATATTTGTTTTCCCATGGGAGCCACTCTGCCTTAGCTGTATCCTTTGTGTCCTTTTTACCCTTCTCTTCCATAAACTTAAGACATTCCATCTTGAAACAATTTACGTTACTTTCCCCACTATAGGAAAATGGTAAAGACATCTAAAGACTCTTTCCTCTGATAGTTAGAAACATTCTCCCAGTATATCATATACATTTATATATATATATTGTAACGGTATTTTTCACCAGCTTAATTCCCCCTTTTTAATAAACACCCATAGTTTTGTAGATGCCGTCTCCTTTCAAATGCAGGCCACACTTAAAATCTGTCATGAGACCCATTCTGCTTGTTTAAGACTCCACTCTGTACCTGTCCAGCTTAAATTAATCATTCTGGAACATGGAAATGATTGGAATTTACACAGTATTTCACATGAATCTTTCCAGTCCACTGGGCAATGGTGTTAATTATCAACTGAAAACATTTCAATCTGATGTACCTACAAATGACCGACCTTTTCCAGCCACATCACACTGCTGGTCTGTAGTCATCCTCTGATCAGTGTCGTCTGCAAATCTCATGTAATTTATCTTGCTTTTACATCAGCGTCTGAGGAGTGCATTATCAGAACTGGTTCTGAAGTCAGCCCAGAGGACCATTAGCATCTTTGTCCTCGTCGATCCCCTTTCCAGGGTAAGGCAACACAAACCTAGTACCCCGCTTCTCGCAGCTCTTACCACTCACTGATAGTGCACACCTGCGCGTTGAGTGCTGTATGCAGCCCCCGGGGGCACTCCTTCCAAACAGGTACACAGGAACCTGTAACGGTTCAGAGAGGGAAAAGAGAAATGATAAAAGGCTGGCACAACTTTGTACAAATGGCTGTAGAGTGAGAGATAGCCAAACTAGGAAAAAAATGGAGCAGGTGAGATAAATGGAAATGTATAAAATCGTGAGAGGATCAGTTGGGGCTGTTCACTGCTTATTCCAGTGTGAGAGGAAGGGAAATGAAGCTGGCAGGTGGCGGGGTCACAGCAAACCAGAGGATGTGGTTCTGGCATAGCGTAGTTAGGCACTGGAACTGCTCGCCATAGGTAGGCTGTTGTGGATGGGAAATGTTTGCCGGTGTTACAGGGCTATACTAGACATCGTCATGAGAGAGACTTGAGAGCTACCTATAGAAATGTCCTGTGCCTTCAAAAGTCCCCAAGTCACAAATTGTAGGAGACTGGAAGAGTATTCAGGTAAAAATGTTGTTTGTTGTATTCTTCCATAGAGCAACTCAAAAGTCTCAATTTGGGGAATCCATAGAATTTAGTTTATTGCCAGCTATCAGACTTTCAATTACTGATTCCAGTTTTGAGCAATAAAGAAGACAAACAATTAAACAATTACTCAGATTGTTTGTTATAAACCAGAAAATTTATTTGCAGTATCAGGTTTTAATACTGCTTGAATTTATTTCTCTGGAGTTTGATTTTGCCTGTCAATTCAACTAGGTAGCACCTCTTTTTATATAACATTCTACATATTTTTTCAGATCCATGCCAAAATTATTTCATTTGCTGAAAGCTTCCTTTTGAAAAGAACTATTTGTAGCTATTTGTTCCGTTTGACTTAGCTGACTTCTTGGGCAATTGGTACTTTCACTTGTGTATCAGAGAATGCTCCGCTTGGTAGTAGGTTGTATCAATATTAATAGGACTTCAAGTGTTCTCCATCTGCTAGGAACACATAATAGAATTTAAAAAGTAGGAAAAAAATGCAGTGGTATCTAGAATAGCTTAATTAGAATTTTTAAAAGATGTTGCAAGTGCTTTTCTCAGAATACTTCAGAAACCTTGCCCACAAGTCTGCCCAGTGCAGCTAGGAACGGCCATGGAACAGACTTTGGTTTTCTCATACATAGGCACTGATTTTGTCTTGTTTTGCACAATAACACATCACAAACAATCCACTGATTCTAGATATGTATTTAGTTGGTTAATCTAGTCCTTTGTTTTGTATTTCTAAATTTTAGAGTTACTGTTTCTAGCCAAGAAAGTTCCACTTGAAGTTGAGATAGTGTTTGGAGAGTTTATCCAATGGGAATAAACTTGGCAGCTATGCAGAGGAGGTGCTTCTCACAGTAAAGGGAGGAGTCTTGCAAAGCAAGACTAATAGTCTCCTTTTTAGAGAACAATTTACAAATTACTTTTAAAAAATGACATTGTTAGTGCTGATAGAAAAATTATTAACATAAATGTTGCATAGTCTTTTTTGGGTTTTGGTAACCAAATATAATTAACAGTAACATCAGTTAAAAGATTTCAGTTTTCCTTAAAATAAATTTTTCTGAAAAATCACAGACTTCAGTTATGGTATATTTTCTGACTTTAAATATATAGTGATATTTCTTGCCAAAGAAAACTCAAGAGCATATACTAGAAAAAACGAAGTACCGTAGTTCAAAGACTGGCATGCATTGATTCACAAGATTAATTTGTGATGGATTTTTCCCAAATGTGTGAGTAAAGTAATAAGCATTTACCAAGGGTTTTATTTTAAATTTTGAAAACATAACTAAAATTGCATATAACCTTGGGCTAAAGCAACATAATTTCTTTCCTTTTTCTGCCATTGAAGAAATAGTTGTATTTTTTTTCCACTGGATCAGAAATGTACTGTACTTAGGGAATTAATTAGTTGCTCTTTTTTTTCCTTTTTTTTGCGCTGGATCTAAAAATGCTTTTAATGCGAAAAAGTGAACAGCAGGAATTTTAATCCATGCTTTTGCAAAAACTGTTGCTTTTACAATAATGTTATACCTCTTAAAAGAAAAGTAATTTTCTGAGAACATTTTGTTTGTTTAAAAGGTTTTGAGAAACTTTGTGTGATATAAAAATATATATGTTTTCAGTAGGTCTTAGATGAGTTGCTACTTGTTCCACGTCAGGAAACTTTTCAGTATTCCAGACCTAATGCCTTGAGGAATACGAAGTATGCAAGATAGGACCATATCCCCGTCATAATGAAAGAGCTTTTTAAGTTATGCAGGCACGGTCTGGAGATAGGGGAACTGTAAGCAAGACACCAGAAATGAATTAAGAATGAGATTACAATTTCATCTAATACACTGCCAGCTTATTTAGCTCATTTGCCCCAGCATCATTTTTACTGTCATCAGTTTTCTGTGTGACGAAGCCAGTAGACTCACCCACGATTTCTGTAGTTCAGTTGTCTTCATGGAAATCCCAAGCTGCATCCTTGTTCTCTTCTAGTACAAATACAAATGCTTCCTCAGCCTCCAGGTCACCAGGAGATCACTTCATTTTTCAAAATGAAAAGGAACTTGTAATACGGTGTCCTAAAATGTTGAGTATGGGGAAGAATCTTCCATCTGCTGGTACGCCTAACAGTAACCGAGCAGGCCATCTTCTGAACAGAGTTTACAGCTTGGAAAAGTCTGAGAGTTGATGGCAGTGGTGACAGAGGCAGCAGCTGCACAAGCATCTCAGCAAAACTTGTATCTTCATCTATACCAGGAACCCAAATTCCTAATTCTATACCAATAGAATTACATTAAATACTTGTTAGGTGTATTCTTATCTTCGACCCAGCTTCCTTAACACCTAAAATTGTGGCATATTTGCATACAGCTCATCTATATTGGTGACTTAGGCCTTGATCTGAACATTCATTGTCCCCGAATCGTTAGCGGGCTCTTTGACAACCTCTCATTTCCCTTGATTTCCCTGCACTCCTGCTTTCCTTCTCTCACAGTGAGTCCTTTTCACCAAGGTGAAACACCCCGTGGCCCTGGGAGCCAAGGAGACAAGAGCAGGGATGAGTGCTTCAGTGCCCCGCATCTTCCATGTAAAAAATGAAGAAATGTGTACTTACTGTGACATTAGTATTTATTTAATGTTTTCTGTTCTTTAACTATAAAAGAACCAGACTACATACAACAATATAAACATATATAGTACCTACACAATTTAACATACAGTAAAGACAAATTCAGTAAAGCACCACTGTAGAAAAAATGTTACAAAAAGCACTTAAAGATTTGATCCCCGCCCCTTAAAAAGGGTAAATTGCCTATATGGTGGTGATGCACATTAGTTCTCAACTTTGGTTTAATGTGTTTTTCTCTCTTCCACCCTGATACGTACACTCACAGACATCTCAACATCAGGACAGGTATGCTTGCAGATTCGGCAGCTTGCCGTAAAACATCAGTGCAACTTCTCTATTACTGATCAGCTGAAAATGCCCAGTTATTAAATCTGGAAAGATCTGCTGGGTTTGCACTGCTGCCCGGATTGTACTCTGAATTGTCTGTGAACGCTGCCAAGCTGTCTTTTGTAAAATACTGTGAAGACCCACAATTCAGAACTCTACACAATCTTTTTTCCCCACATAGAACTATTGATCCTAAATACCTGTGGAAGCAAAGCACCGGGTGGCAGTCCCTTCTTTCACTCCCTAGCACTCCTCTTTCTCATCAAAATAATCTTAACATTGGAGACTGTTTCTTGTTTTTGTTTGTTTGTTTGTTTTTTAAAGTACCCTTATTTTGCTTGTACTGGAGCACTTTTTAAAAAGCCATCATCTGCTATGTTTAAAAGTTCAGTAAACAACAAAAGAGTTAAGACAGTAAAAGATGTGAAAGAAGATGGACATTCAGAGAAAGCTGAGGTAATTGAATTTCACATACATCAGATTCAGATGGTACAAATGAAAATGTTATTGTACCAATTAGTATTTTAGGACAATTTACTTTTCATTGAACTACTCTAATGATCTGTCTGGAGATACTGGCAACATTGGCACACTGGTTCTCAAAAGTGAAAGAGAAAATCTTCCTCTCCTGCCTAAACAAATATACAGCACCTTGTTTAATAATACAGTGCTATTACTGTACTGGCTTTCACTTGGTCAGGCCCTGGAATGGGCTTGGAGATTTACAAAGGTCCTTGAATCTGCCCATAAATCCATCCGATGGTATCTAAAATAAGCAGGTTCTGAAGTCAGGGCATCTCCCCAAAGTTTTAACTCTTGTTTAGTTTAGTGAGTATTCAAGTTTTCAGTTTCATACAAGAGGAGAGAACAATCTTCCAAGTCTCCAAAAACTGAGGTATTCAATATTTTTTGTTATCTACAAATAGCTGTTACAGCTACCAATAGCTGCTATTTACCAACAAAAGATGTCTGTCTTGTATTAGAAACACAAACAACTACAAGAAGAAAACAATTTCAAAGCAAGCTTCCTGTTTTTGCTTGAGTTTTGGGTCAGAGCTCACCTACCTTAGTTATTAACAACCAAACAACAAGACAGAACTTGAAAAATCAGTAGCGCAGTCATTGTCTCTAAAATTAAATTTCTGTTCACATAATTCCCCTCCAACCCAAAAAGAAACCAGTAGCTAAACATTAAAATAAGCCTTGCCACTGAAGAACTTGAAGAATTTCTAACAGCTGACTTGGTTTCTAATTCTGTAAAACTGTCAATGTATGTTTAAATTTTACACTTGTAACTAGTCTTGTGATCAGTGGGACTGATCATGTGTGTCTATGCCTTCATAGGACTTAGCTGGTTATGCTAAAAGCATGTAAGAATGTAGAGAGTCATATATTTTGACAGTTAAAATATTTTGCATCTCAATTGGCAACCCAAAGTTTGAAGTCTAGTATATTGCCTTTGAGTATTTGGGGAGGGCATTTAAAGTTGCTGTGTACAGTGCACTGTTTTGAGAAGGATTTTGGGGGCAGGGGTGGTGTTTGTTTTGATTTTTGGTTGATTGGTGTTTGTTTTTTTCTGTTTACTAGTATTCAGACACTTGCCTATAACCGTTTAATAAAAACCAAAAAAGTTGTTATATTCACTGGTTGTGTTTTACTAAAAGTGCTCTGCTGACCTACATGGCCGAGATGATGACATCCTAACTGTAACTCCAGACTAAAGGCAGCTCTGTGTGGGCACGCACACCACACGTACGTGTACAAATGGAGCTGCTGGCAAGGTTTTAACAATTTAATGCCCTTTATATTCTTATGTATGTTACTAATATTTCTGGACATTTAGAGAATCTGAATATCAAACAATCCAACAAAAGGCAAAAAACCCAGACTGTCTTCGGTTATTTGGTTGACATGTTAAGAGTGGCCTTTTAGAGAAGAAAAGTGATTTTTATGTTCACGTTGAAGGACACTGTCAGCTTAAGTTGGATCCAAAAATCTTTGCTACTAACAAAAATGTTTCAATTATTTAAAAAAACCTCAATAATAAACAAGTTTTGAAATATGAATAATTCTCATGCACTTCTGAAACAAACATGTATAAACCTAAAGATCCCAATAAAAGTGAACAGATTTCACTGTTTGAATGAAAACAGTGAAAAGAGAGGTTATTACGTTTTTCATTGATTTAGGATATTCTAAATCAACAGGTAAATACAGGTTTTAAATATGATAGTCTGTAAAAGCAGGTTTAAAAAAGTCCATTTGTGAAATGTCCAATATCATTCAAAATTATCTAGAAAGAGTATTTGGGAGTCCGTTCCCCCCACCCCCACACATTTTATTGTAGGCATTTGACAGCATTTTCTTCTAGCTAGGATCAGTGACTGCTTCCCAGTTGCAAGGATTTTTCTCACCCAGCATGAAAAATGAAAAGCTTTAAAAAGAGTTTAAAAAGTTAAGATGATTATAAAACTACAAAAACTGGTAAGGAAACAAAGTCAGTCTTAATAATATAAAAGATTTTCTAAAAAAACCACCAGCTGGCTGGCTTTTAAGCTGACAGCATCCTTTTAATCCTTTCCTACCAAGACTCTTGCTTGCAAAGTGTCTGTTGCTGAAAATGGACATACTCATTTTTAATTTCCAGAAATTGAAATGTGAGCCTTAATCTAGACACTCTCAGGTTTACTCAGTCAACTTTTGAACAGGGGAGGGAAAAAATAAAAATTAAAAAAAAAAAAAAATCAAAGCAACCCTCTCAGAGAGTTTTATTTTCTAGACAATCAAAAAGCTCCAGAATTCTCGAAGATCCACAAATATAGTTAAGTCACTTCTACAAATAAGGTTCGGTTTATAAGAATCTGTCATTTAAACTAGACTAAAGGACTTCAGTTATGAAACTGCCTTACAAAACATCAGTAAATTAAATAACCACATTTGGAAGATTTACAAGGTCTTGCACCAAGAGGTTAAATGCACTATGAATACCAGTGCAGCATGTATTTCTTCAGTGAAATACAGTGCAATTATGTGCAAAAGTACGTTAAAACATGTAGTCTAAACAAAGTCAATTACGTAGCGCTAAGACTTTTAGATATGTAGTCTGCACGGCCTTTAAAAAACTTTGAGAAAGAGATTATATTAGAAATAACTTTCCTAAAAACATTATTTTTGATTCTTCATTAAGCACCATATGAGTCTTTTAAAACAGCTACATCATTTTCTCAAAGCTTGTATAGGCTGGATCTACAATGGAAGATTTCAGGAAAAACATCCAAAAACTAAGTGGAAAGCACAGCAAACAGATTTACATGAACATGTGGTCACAAGAAAGTGGATAAACTACATCCTCGTCTAAATACAAAGGTTGAAGGACTCCACTGAAAACAAAGCAGCACAATATGACAGATCAACAGGAAACATCAATTTTGGTGGTCACTTTCAATCTGGAATGGGAATGGCGACCCCCCACCCGCACCCCTTACCCAGTGTTACACAAACCTTAACACAGCTCCATTCTCTATGCACAAGACACACAAGAACAATCTCTAAGACCAAAGAAAGCAGGTTGAAGCATAATCGCTGAAGGTCTCTGCAGTCATTCCTGCAGCTCTTCTTACATACAGACTTTTGCGAGAGGTTAATTTTCCCTACTCTGAACGTCTTCACCATTTCAGAGCTAGCTAGCCCGCACCTCAGCACAGCTCAGCTGTGTCAGAACTAAATCTTCTGACATTTTAATTGTGGCGCACTAGCCAGAACCACGCTCAGCTGATATTCCATGTCTAGTGGCCTCTACCAATATTTACAATGAGGTGGCATCTTCACGCTAGAACGACCAGAGATTGGGATGCCTGGTCACTAAATATAATTTTGGATTCCTATTTACATTCTTATCCCACTTCCATTAGCAAGTTAGTCTCCCAACAGACACAGATATCATGACTCTTTTTCAGGTGTTCTCATATGCAGAAGTCCTTCCTTTATCAGATAAGCAGATACAAAAAAATACCCTCTGATGTTGGATGGACTCAACAAAAACAGAGCAGTTGTCCAAAAGGCCAGCCCCAGTAGGCTGGAGGTGGCATTTTCAAATGTGCTGGCAAGATTTAGAAGCCCACGTTTCGCTCAGATTTTCAAAAGTGCTTAGGACCCAAAACCACAGCAGGATTTTCAAAGGAGCTCAGCTCCAAATCTGGCATCTACGTGAGTTGTCTCTTTGATGGTCTTAATTTAGATAACTAAAACGGGGGCCGTAGAGCCCTGAATTTTTTAAAGATCTTGTCCCAGTGAGATTTTTCTGTGATGATGTGTGTCACTATGATACTGTTCAGCTATAACAAACTCAAATTTACAGATGACCTGGAAGAGGGACCACTGAAAGCTCATGCAACTTAAGTTACAGAAAATAAATGTAGCAAGTGATGCCAGCATCTTCTTGCGAAGGTGGCACTCATCAAGAACGTAGACCAGGCCATTTCAAAACAAGTCTCTTTCCCTTCTGCTGTTTTCAAGAATCACTAGTGAAGTGACTTGTTTAAAAAGAAGCTTGTTTCTTCTTTCCTCATCCCACTTGATCTGGCAATGAATTCTTAACTGCATTTGTGACATCAAAATCACCTCTCACAAGCAAATTGCGACATCACTATAGGACTACTGTTTCACTGTAGGGTGAAGCAGAGTGAGAAGCTGAATTGTTCTTTTTCAGTATGTAAAACAAAAGCACAAGGTATGCAAAAAAACCCACCCCAACCTGGTTAAATCAGAGGGCTCTTTGTTTTTTAGGTTCCATCTAATGTTTACTAAGTCTTTCTTTACCTTAAGAAGCACTGTCTTGTTAAGTGGGAGGAACTGCTCATTCTTTGTCAGCCATGTCTGTCTACAGGCTTCTGATCTAGCGCTCACTCCAGCTAAAAGACTCATATACAATTTGCCTTTTCATGAAACACTTAGAAACAACATAATGAAGAAGCATTAACAGTCTTACTTCACAGTATATTTCAGTTTTGTCTCTTCATTAGGAAACAGTAGGTTACCCATAAGCAAACAGGCTTTCTGTTGGTGTTGCATTTTCTTCTAAAGCTTCCCAGCTTGATTTTTGATAGCTTCTATCAACTTGGTACTGGGAAGGTAAAAAAAAAATCTCACCTCCTTTGAAAGCCAGCCTTTATCTGTGCCAGCAAAGAGACATGAGGTCCACACTGAAGTTTAAAAAACAGAAAACAAACCCAGTACTTGGATAAATTCACACAATAACATAAACCATGAGAAGGATCACCAAAGACTAAAAGAAAATATATTAAAAGAGAAAGAAAAGGATTTGCCTACAAAGAGGCTAGTAAAAATTTCTGAGATTTCCTACCCAACTGCTTCAAAAAGGGTACTCGGAGCACTTTGATATGCATAGCTCAGATATTTATATATAACTGCTCCTTGGCTACATCAGCTTTAAATCTGGCTATTTCATCTACCAGAATCAGAATTCCCAAGTAACCTGATTGACAGCTTTTAACTTCTACTGTAAAAAGCTGAAGAGAATTGGGCAATTCACTTAGTCTAAACTGAGAGACCAGAACACCCGACACCATAATGTGTGCTTAATATTTCTTAAGCCAAGACTACTAATGTCTAAATGACATTAAAGACACATCTGAAGATCTGTAGTCCGAGCTCTTGAGAGAGGGAGATGCAGTAAAAACAACTGAGAGAGACAAGCTTGTTCTCTAAATACCTGCAATTAAGGACACGTGAAATATATTTGTTCTTACTGTCTATGCTTTCAGCAGCAGCATATTTTTGTTATCCTTGTTCGTCTGCCCTGGTTTCCGGGTCAAATCCAGTCTAAGCAAACACTTAAGGTTTACAATTTAGATAATACTGTCCTAATACAGAAGGATCACAACTTAGTTTAGAAAAGTCCAAGGTAATGGATGGAAACTACATTTCTTTGAACGTAATCTTCAGAGAGAAGATGGCGCCCTTTCAGATCAGGGATTAAGGACCATGACAGCATTATTTGAAGAAACCTGTTATCAAAACAACACAGAGATGTTCCACCTGCAAAATCAAAACTAGGAGGCAGAGACACCACTGGCAATTGCTCAAGTACAACCTCTGTGAACCCCAGACAGAAGATTCTTCACAGATTTCTGGTGCACAGCACTGAAAACTTAAAAGTATTAAAAATTCCAGTTCTCCCCACTCTTCTATTAAAAAATGGAATAATAAAAACCAGCACAGTCTCACTAATTGGGCAAATCCGCAGCTTTCTGTTGCAGACCCACCACTGTCAGGGAGACACTTTAAATGCTCCCGCTTTCCTGTCACTGCTACATAAGCGTTTCTCGGTCTGATAAACTCCTGTGGATTTCCTGCTTGTCATCACCATCAGCAGCATCATCATCATCAGCTGGATCGTTCTCCTCTCCAGACTCCACATATATGGGCCAGTCATTATCGGTATCACCCTTCTCTTGGCCTTCTGATGAAGGTTCCATTAGGCTGAGGTTAATGGGCATCGAGTCCTCATGAGTAGTGGTCACACAAGTGCAGCTGTCGCACAAGCCAAAGCGGCGTAATCCTTGAGACAGGCTACTTGTGAATGTTCTCCTGCAACCTTTACAGATAATTGGCTTGTTTGATCGATGCACCTGAAGTTAAAAATAAAACATTACGGTAAAAAAGGTAATCTGCCTTCTTGCTTTAGCTCTTTCTGGGTGCTAGTTTGTATATATTCCTACAACAGATAAACATCTACACTTAAGTGAAAGGGCAGGTGATCTCATCACATTTCCAGCGATAAAGATTTGGGGCTACATAAGTACTAATGAACTGTATGTCAGTGGCTTAAACTTACTAGAAAAGTTTATCTCACGTTGGCAACAATCACTTTGTCCAGCATATATTGGGAAATATGACTGGGAAACGCCAACAACTTTTACAAATTTACTGACAGATGTAATCTTTCAAACTTACACTTAAAGCGTGACTCCGAAGGTGTTCCTGCCGAGTGAAACGTTTCCCACACGTCTCACAGGGGTAGGGTCTCTCACCTGTGTGAGAGCGAATGTGCCGTTTTAGTATTCCTTTCTGTTTAGCCGTGTAGGGACAGAACGGGCATTTGTGAAGCTTGATTGGCACAACTAACACATCACCTTTTGGAAACAAAACACAATGCGTTAGATTAGGCAGTTCACCGATGTCAGCTATGTCGGATTCTCAGCCTCCTTGCCGCAAATCTGGGTCAAGATAATTGCACTTTCCCCTCTTTTTGTATTTGGCTTACCTGGAATTTCTGTAGGCTGTGCAATTTCAGAAGACATTCATGCAGCTGCAGACGATCGAGTCCCTTGAAAATCAGCTTGCCTATACTTATATAGCTGATACTCTAAGGGAGTTGGCTCACAACAGAAAAACAAATTAATTTTATTTTAAGAAGCCATTTAATTAAGTGCCAAAAATTTGCCTTTAGTGCAGTGGGGTCTCTGTACTCTCTCAGCCATAGAAAGTCTCCTACTTTTTTTTTTTCTTTTTTTTTAAAGATACCATTAGCATTAAGCAGCATTAGAAACTAAAATCTTTAACAGAAATTACAGGCAGAAGCAGTGCAATGTTTCCCATATGCTTTTACAACGTGCATAAATTTAGATGTGGAAAACCCATCTAAAAATACAAATGCTTGTTGCTACTGCTATTCACTTTAGCATTCACTTTCTATTGGAAATAACAAGATGAAGGACTCCAATGCATTTGCTGATGATATTTTACTTTTTCTACAATCAGACTATATGCACACAAGCAATATGTCATTTATGATGTCAGATGCAAAAAGAGAGAATTAAATTTGAAGATCGCAGCTTACATATACATGGGTATTGCCACATTTTTCAGTATCACCCCAGATACGAGCTGCCTTTCCAGCATAAAGGCTGAGATGTTACACTAAAAGATTAGTTTTCTCTGTTTTGGGTACTGATTGAGGGAAGTGTTTGCATATCAAGCCTTGAGGTCTTTAACAGTTACACCGAAGTAGGTGGGGCTGTAGAACCTTCCTTCTACTAAGGGGTGTCCAACCCCGTCTCAGAAAAAGGAGCGTCTAGTATTAACGTGTGGCTATCAAGTGAAACTCATCTCACCCCATTTTGGACCTTCACCAAGGTATTGCTAATCCCTGCTGGACATTTACAGCTCCATTTTAAAAAAGAAAAGCAGTTCTTAGACCTGCCTTGCTTCCAGGCTCTCTAGAGGTGCCTGTTTACCCTCCCATCAGCTGTGAAGGGGACCAGCATGACCGGAACAGATGTGGACACTTGAAAGTAAGTGGCATTTATCTCATCTGCCAGCCTGAATACATGAGCACATCATTCTTTTATCAGGACTTTGTATTTCTCATTCCTGGTGTCTTGCAAAAATGCTAAGATAGTAGAAGCTCTAAAAGCTGAGAAGAGATCTTCTCATTCTACTGAACGCTTACGACATTCAGTTTTAGCAGAGAAACATAACCGAATACAAGGTTTGGGGTTTTTTTCCCCCCCACTCTTATTTAAAGCACATCTACCATTAACATTTCTAGTATTTTGTCATAACATCTGATGTTCTCATTAAATTCTAGAAGCATTTCCCTTTTCATGATTCATTAACAGTTTGAAGATTTTAAAAGGGATAAAAGTAAGGCAAGTTTGTGTGTCAGGTGCTCTTGCGTTGCTACGTGTCAAAAACCATAGGCATGATTTGGGGACAGCAGTCTGTTCTGCTAACTTTGGTCTTTTGGTGACTGTAAGACTGGACCTGTGATTTTATCAGATTCTGTATTTTAAAGCAGTGAGAGATATTATTGGGTTTATTGGCTTTAAGATCACACATGCGTGCCTGAGCTGGAAATGACATGAATGTAAGCTTGCTATCCAGAGCAGAATATTCAGTGAAAGATTCCTCTCTGTTGTCCGCACCATTATTGCACTTGTCACATCCTGAACAGCTATGGCACTTGCAGCGCTTGTCAGAGCCACCTCCCGTCTTCGTAAGGCAGTTTGTACGAGGCAAGTTGTGCGCCAACATTACTGTAAGCAGATAAAACGCCCAAATCCTCATTGTCCACTTCAGGAGAAACGTGTATGGACATGACCTTCTTCTCCAGGTCCCTGACATTGCTGCTAGGAGACATTCCTGCCAGCGCGAGTGAGACATCCCAGCCGGCGCTGGGCTGGGGAAAGCAGCAGAACCTCAGGTGACCAGTAGCCAAAAAGCAAGTCTGCTCCCAGAGGTAAAAGTGAAGTCTCATCTTTATGCAACACCACAGAGCTTAAAGCTTTCACTGCTCTTAAAGAATTTCTAGGTGTCACTCAGTACCGAAAAAAACTGATTTCTGCCCTTCTGAAGTTCCAAGCAAGTAACAGCAAACAGACTATCATCCAGCAACTGATGAGCCGGCAGGAGCTCCGGTGGAATAAGCTGCTTCTGCTCTGTCAGGTTCTACAGCAGATCCCTCTTGTGGCAGCTCAACTTATCTTTTTGATTGCTCTTTCTAACGCTAACATTATGAGAGGAAGATTCTTTTTAAGAATTCACCTGCCATTCAACAAGGTCCCACATGAGATTGTTTATTAAAGCAGTATCACCAACACCAAGCTCCAGGATCTGTTTCAAAGAGACTGTAAAAGCTGTTAGAAATACTTACCTCCCAAATGCTGCACTGAAAAAATGAGTACAGCTTTCTTTTGAAGTCCAGAACAATAGTTTATTTTGCTACGGCATAATATTCAGCAATATATTCCTGAACAAGAACGAGAGTAACAAAGAAGTTGCACAACTAAGCAGTTTCCTCCTCGATTACACAGACTACACCCCCCCGGAGTCCTCTCACCTGTGTCCTCACCATACCAGTCGCTGTGAATGTCCATCATGGAACTCATGGCTACCCCTGCATCCTCTGGCCTACCCTCAAAGCCCCGGACAAAGTGATGAACCACATCATCCTTTCTCTGAGCTGAGCTGTTGCGCAACAGGGCCTCTAAGAATTGTTTCATGTGATAGTTATTGCAGGCCAGGTCCATGGCCTGCCCGCCGTGCAGCCCCTCTTCCATCTGCTCGAGGGACAAGGGAGTCGGGTACTGCGGCAGCCGCTCACCCACTTCAACCTCTACGTCATCCGAGTCAAACTCTACTTTGGGTTCCACCCCCTTGGGCAGCGAAGAATTAACGTCGTCCGGAGAGTCGCTGCTCACGGGGTCTCTGACCACCAGCTCCAGCGGATGGCAGCTGCTGCATTCGCCGCAGGGAGGATCTCTCTGGCAATCCGAAATCCTTTCCTTTTCCTGCAGGGAAGAGACAGAGGCAGAGCACTGGCTCTTGGAGCTGTACGAGGTGCCCTCTCTCGCAGAGCTAGCGCTCCCGCTATCAGCCTGATAGAAGGCGGCTTCTCTCTCTATTTTCCTGCAAATATCTAACGATGACCTTATATAGGTTTTGCAGAAATTGACCACATCGGTCATCTGCAAATAGCTAGCCGCAGACATCACCTCAATAACATTTTCCCCGCAGAGATCGAGCTTCCCGGAATAAAGGAAATCTAGGATGATGGAGAAGGCCTCCGAGGTGACAATGTCCAGAGAGGCGGTGCTGTGGCGTCCGCTGTCTTGGATGTAGTGAATCAGCAGGGCTCGGAAATACCCGCTGTTGGCGAACAAAATGTTTTTGTGCGCTTTGAAGATCCTCCCCTCCACGATGATGCTGCAGTCGCAGAAGAAGTCCCTCTTGCGCTGCTCGTTCAGCTCTCCCAGCAGCTTGGTGTAGTACGACTGCATCTCCATCGCTCCCGCCGCCGCCGCTCAGCTGCCGAGCCGAGGAGAAGGCACCGTCAGCGGGAGAGCTCCCGGGGACCCGCCGCCGCCTCCCCCCGCCAGCCTCTCCCCGCGGACCGGCAGCCGGAGCGGCCGGCAGCGGCCGCGCCCCTTCTCCTCCCGCCGGCCCTTCCTTCCTTCCCGACACCGGGCGTTCCCCGGGGCGCGCCCCCGCCGCTCGCCCCTCACCTCCGCCGCCGGCCGCTCGCTCCCGCCCGGCCGCCCTCCCCGGGAGGAGGAGGAGGAGGAGGAGGAGGAGGAAGTGGAAGTGACGTTGGCGGGGTGAGGGGTCGGTAAATATTGGTGACGTCAGGCCGCCAAGATGGCGGAGGGGTGAGTTCGGGAGCGCTGAGGTGGGCGGCGGGGAAGGGGCCCAGGTCCCGGCGGGCGACGGGAGAGGGGCGGGCCCCGGGGGGGTGGCGGGGCCGGTGTCCGGGGTGAGGCCTGGCTGACGCGGGTGTCCCCTGGCAGGGAGGAGGCGGGCTGGTGGCGGAGCTGGCTGCAGCAGAGCTATCAGGCCGTCAAGGAGAAGGTAGGAGGCGGCGGCTCGGGCCTGCGGGGTGGCCCCGGGCCCGGTGGGCGGAGGGAGCCGCGGCGATGGCCGGTTCCCGACGGGCTGCGGGGATGGTTGGGCCGTAGCGGCTTTGTCAGCAGCGGCTCCGACGCCTCCTGAGCCGGGCCTCGGTGACCGCCCGTGCGGCTGCAGCGCAGGCCGGGAGCCGGGGAAGGGGACCGATGGGTGCGCGTAGAGGGAGTTCGGACGTGGTTGTTATAACTCCGGCAGCCGGGGACCTGAGCGCTGCCGGGGGGAGCAGCCTGGGGCTCTGTTGATGTGAAAATCACCACCTGAGCAGGGAGGGCATGTGCTTGCAGCATCGCTTCCCGATGTGTAATTTCCTGCCTGTGACAGCGTTGCTTGTGTTGCTTGTGTTAACTATACACAACACTCAGAACAAGGCTTTTTCTAACCTGTGTTTTTTCTTAAAAAAAGCCAACTGTAACACGTTTTGGGCATAGCAGTTTCCCATTGTTATTCTGGTGATTACAGTTGCATGATTGGTGATTACCATTGCATGAGTTGGGGTAAGGGCTCAGCTGGGTTAAAGGCTCTCGCACTTTAATCTTTGTGATGTGCCACGTGTTCCCAGAATGACTGCGGCTTTGTTGGAGAGCAAAAACATTACACAATCTCTCTGTCGTCTTCTTACAGTCCACAGAAGCTTTGGAATTCATGAAACGGGACTTGGCTGAGTTCACTCAAGTAGTGCAGCATGACACAGCCTGCACTATCGCTGCTACGGCCAGCGTGGTCAAGGACAAGCTGGCAGTGAGTATAGGAGTGAGAGCGCTGGGATTCTTGCTGCAGAAAGCAAAGCGGGGGGTGAATAGGAAGAACCTGCCTCCGAGGACACAGTCCTCTGAGCAAACCCCAGCGTATAACCATGGGCTTCAGTTTTCAGACTTTCTCCCTGGTGCAGGTTTGGTGCCCAGCACTGTGTGGGATTTCCTTGCTGTAGTGGTGAGGAACCTCGGGAGACGAGTGGAGACAAATTGCTTGTGCTTTCCCTCTCCCAGTATGCCATGTAGGTGGGGTACTGGCAGTGTCACTGTAGTATGACACTGGACCTCTGCACAAGCTGTCAGCCTTAGCCCTGCACAGCTGCCGCTGTGACAGTCCAACACCCCAAACCAGCCAGTCCCTGACCCTGGCTGTGTCCTTCCCTGCAAAGCTTAGGCTTGGTTCCCCACGAACCTATTACAACGCCTGCCTGCCCCACCACCACCTGAGGCTAGTGCCTGCCACCACACCCTTCTCCTAGCCCAGCCCTGGCCGCACAATGGCCTCATTAGCACTTTTTTGAAGGGAGAGAAATCCATCTTAAAGGAGCCTCTCCAGAAAAGACTGAGACTTGTCCTGCTGCTGCAGGCACTGTTACTTACACTGCGCTGCTTTTTCTCTTCAAGAGGACAGAAGGTTCCTCAGGTGCAACTGAAAAGGTGAGGAAAGGGCTCTCTGACTTCCTGGGTGTCATCTCGGACACATTTGCTCCCTCGCCGGATAAGACCATTGACTGCGATGTCATCACGCTGATGGCAACACCCACAGGTACCACAGAGCCCTATGACAGTGCCAAGGTGAGTGTGTCATTCCTGGAGCTTCTCTCTGGGATGCGGGCTCCCGAGCCCTGTCCTCTCGGGGCTCTGCTGCTGCCTCTCCACTGATGCCTCTGCCCTGTGTGTCTCTTCCAGGCTCGCCTCTACAGCCTCCAGTCAGACCCGGCCACCTACTGCAATGAACCTGATGGTACGGAGGGGCTTGGTAGTGCTGCCGAGCAAAGCTGGCCCTTGCGTGGGGTCTGTGGGCTGTCCTGAATTGCCCAGAGCCTTTCACCAGTGGACCTACTGGCTTGGCTGTCGATGGGGTCACTGTTTATGGAGACCAGATCTCTGTGTTGCATTGGGGACTAGCTTAGACTGACAGTTTGCTGGGCCAGCTTAAACTGCTGCTACAGCTGGTGCCATGTGGCCTTGTGCTGGCAGAGACCCGCAACATGGGGTGGGCTCAGAGACCCACGTCTTCCTCCTTCTTTGCTCCTTGCTCACCCCAGCTGGTCTGCTCTGTAGCATCTTTCCAATGAAACTTCCTAAAACTGTTCCTGCCTTGTTTGTGCCAAGGACTGTTATTTCTGTGCTTGTCCTGTACAGGCCCTGCTGAGCTCCTTGAGGCCTGGCTCTCACAGTTTAACCTAGAGGAGAAGAAAGGGGAGATAGCGGAGCTGCTGGCAACCAGCCCTTCCATCCGGGCTCTCTACACCAAAATGGTAAGGCCCTGCCTGGCTCCTGTAGTGGGCATGTTCTGACTTGGGGTACGGTGCAGGGAAGCCCTGAGCTGCTTGGGCCCTGGAGCTCATGTTAGAAAGGACTGTGGTTGCATGGTAAACTGGCACATGGATATTTGGCAGCATCTTGTATTCTTCTTCCCTGCTTATTTGTCACAGGCTTGGAACAGAAGTTCCTCTGTAGCTGTCTGATACGTGTCTGAGCATCTGTGAGTGCATACCTGGGGCTTGGTCCCAACTCTGTGCACTTGAAAACGCACGTGTCTTGTGCAGGTTATGAGGGTAGCTGGAAGGCTCGGGAGGAGAGAGGAGCAAGGCAGCAACCTCAGCTCTCCTTCTGAAGTGACTCATCATGTTTCCCGTGTCACTCCCAGGTCCCTGTGGCTGTTTCCCATTCTGAATTCTGGCAGCGCTACTTCTATAAAGTGCATCGCCTGGAGCAGGTAGGTCAGGAGGTGGATGTCTCCCCCAGTGGGTGGGCACTCCAGCCAAGGAGCTCTCTAATGCAGACCAAAGAGGCAGAAGATACTTTCCCTGGAAAAGTGGGGATCTGGGCTGCCTTGTCTGTATCCTTGTTGTCACTGACACTGAAATGCCTTGGGGAGGAAAAGACTGGGGATGTGAGCAGCTGCTGATGCTGAATTCCCTGCAGGATGAAGCCCGGAGGGAGGCTCTGAAGCAGCGAGCGGAGCAGAGCATTCACCAGGAGGAGCCAGGCTGGGAAGAAGATGAAGGTGGGTGAGACGATGTGGGGGATCTGCGGGAGGGCTCGTGCAGACCTTGACAGGTCTCAGTTAGAGATGGTGGTGGCTCCTCCTTGCTCCTACAAATTCAGCTTCCCAGCCCAGCTGCAGCCAACCCCGCTGCACTGTCAGCTGCTGCTGCGCTTGCTGAAACATCTCTCACTTCTCTTCTGCCTTCCTACAGAGGAGTTCTTGGGGATGTCCCCCCTGCCTTGTGCAAACGTGAAATTGCCAGAAGCAGCAGAGAAAGAATCTGCCCCTGCAGCCCTGGAGGGAAGCCACCCCAGTGCTCACAAGGGACCCTCAGAGGAAAGCTGGGCCGTCCTCCCTCCGGAGCCGGCCCCAGCAGCAGGGAGCCCCTCTGAGAGCAGTGAGAGCATCTCCCTTGTGACTCAGATTGCAAACCCTGCCTCTGTGCCTGCTGCGCAGCTACAGACTGGAGCACAACCAGCTGGAGCCGGAGACATCTCCCAGAGGCTGCTGGAGGCCACCTCGGAAGAGCAGAGCTCCCTGCCAAAGCCCCCAGAACCTGGTCATCCTTCTGCACCTGCCCAGGAGTCAGCAGCATCCTCAGAGCAACCGGCTGTTACAGAGCTCAAAGAGGTGGAGAGCAAAGCCCAGGGCAGGACAGAGACTCTGAAAGAGGAAGGACCAACAGATCTACGAGTCTTTGAGCTGAACTCGGATAGTGGGAAATCCACTCCCTCCAACAACGGCAAGAAAGGTGCGTCTATGGGGCCAGCACAGGGTCTGGAAACCTTCTGCTAGGGGTGGCAGCTTTTGGGGAAAGGGCTCTAATTTTCTGATGATGGAGTTAGGAGAAAAGGGGTTTTGTCAAAATCACCTAGGAAGGTTAGATCCAAAGATTGTCTAACGGCTGAACTGAAAATATAGCGACAGTCTGTTCTCAGCAGGTGGCTGGGCCAGTGCCCTCCCCTGAGCCCAGTTCCTGGTGCTCCCTCAGGAGAGTGGAGGGCGAGACTCCTCCAGGACCCTGAGGAGGGACGTGTCACAACTCTGGCTGACACTATTTACCAGCCTTTCATTGCAGGGGATTCTGCCTTCAGCAGAGCCTGCTGCAGGTCTCCTAGAATAATGGTTATGGTGGTTATAGGATTATAAAGCCGCTGGAAGTAACCCAAGATCCAGCAAGTACATGCACTGGGTCTGTGTTGAGCAGGAGGAAATTAGAGAGGAAATCAGAAGTCTGTCAGCTGAACAGGGTAGACCTTTGGTCCCTGGCCTGCTGGGTGCCGGGGCAAGGCTGTGGTCTGTGTGGGGAATGTGATATTTCCTTCCCTCTGCATGTCACCCTTAGGAGTGTCCCAGCTGCTCCTCTGCCCCAGGAGGTTCTTTCTGTTGAGGACTGTGGCAGTCCCCATATCTAAGTCACTCCTGTCATTCCTTATTTGTTGTGTTTTCTATGTGACTGAAGCATGACACATCCTACTTCTCCCAGGCCAGAGGAGAACATGTTTCAGCATTCACCTGTCCCACTTGTTCTGAACCAGCCCTTGCTGCGAGGCAAGTGCGGTTCAGTCCATCCCGTCTCTGCTAGCGAGGTGACAGCCTGCTCTTGGGAATGGGGGAGGCTTTTTCTCCTGGGGCAGGCTGCAGTAGATCCGAGCCTCATGAATGCCAGGGCTTTGTGGGCCTGCTCAGGCAGCCGTGTGCCTTGGCCAGAGTGTCTGGAGAGCATGTGCAGCTCTGATGGCTCTCCTGATGTTTGTGGTTACAGGCTCCAGCACAGATATCAGTGAGGACTGGGAAAAAGACTTTGATTTGGACATGACTGAAGAGGAGGTGCAGCTAGCGCTCTCGAAGGTGGAAGTGTCTGGGGAGGTGAGTCGAGGGGAGGTGCTTACTCAAACAGGCAAGAAGATTGCTCCCAGAAACCATCAGCAACTCCTTGGGGTGATGCTGGGTGAGCTCTGCTGTTGCTGGATGCTTCCACTGGGAGGTGGAGAGAGATTGTGGTGCCTCGGAGCAAGAGGGTGAATCCCTCGGCTTGAGCTCCGCTTCTGGAGCCAAGGCTGTGCAGCACATTGCAGCGAGACATGGCTGCTGCTGGCCTGGATGGGCAGCGCTGCAGCAGGCAGCTGCCTGCCTAAAGCAGCTCGCAGGAGGCTTCTGAAAAGCCTGACTCGCTCTTTGAGGACACAGGCGCAGCTTGGGATCTCACCATGGGAGTCATGGGTGTTAGCTGGAGCAGAGAGTGGCTGTTTGGACGTACTTAAAGAGGGATGAGTGTGCTGGCTCCCCTGGGGGAACAGAGGAAGCAAATCCCTGTTGTGAGGGTGTGGGAGCGTGAGGATATGTCAGGCTTTGTGCTGACTCAGGTGCCCTGGGCAGGGGGATCTCTTGAGAGATGGCTGTTGAGTTACAGAAACAAACTGAGGGGTGTTACTCTTGTTTGCAGCTGGAAGATGAAGAGTGGGAAGACTGGGAATAAAGCGACTGCTTCCAGTGTGTGTCACAGGCTCATTTCCACCATCGAATGTGAATTAAATCACGGACCGGCTGTTCCTTTGTGTGTAACTGTGCTGGGGATTGCAGTTCCAGGCTGGAGGAGTTTCATTCCTGCTAAATCCTGTGGGCAACTCGAAGTGACCCCTTCAGAGCTGGAGGAGGAAGCAGGAGTTCACTCGTACACTTAGCTGCTAGGGAGCCCGTCTTCTCAGTAGGTCCTAGAGACTGGCCAAGCCAAAACTGACTGCCCCGAAAGTGTCGGGTAGAGGCAGATGCGATGCAGTGAGGGGTCCCCGGGGTGAGCTGGGCACTTGGACAACTGGCAGGATAGCTTGGTGCTGCCAGACTGCCAGCTGGCTTGTTATTTGCTTGTGTGCGCGCGCGTCATCTACAGTACAGCAGTTCAAAGGCTCTTGGATGCAAGCTGTGCCTGCTCGCTCGCTGCTCTGCACTGCTGGCCAGGCCATCCCTGGAGAAAGCCCCCATGCAGGGAGTGGCTGGGGGCTGGAGATGCTGCAGTAGAAGCCCCTTCGGCTCTTCACTCATCGCTGCAAAGAAAGGCCGTTGGCTTGTGGCTTTGACCCAAAGCTGGGCCATGCTGGAAGGAGCCAAACTCCCTGCCACACCCTGAGCTTCTGCCTGGCTTTTCGTCTTGGAAGCTTTTTCTAATGGAAACTCTGGTTTCCTGCTGCAAGAGCAGCAGCTCCTCTAAAAGCCAAGACTTGCTGCTTCCCCCTTTGCAGCTGCACTGCCTTCCCCTCCTGAGTTCTGTGTACTTTAGTTAAATTTCCCAAGCAAAGTACTTGTGGCTTGCTCTTACTTGAGCCCTTCTAGGCAGGTGGTGATTTGGGTCACCTTGGGAGCAGAACCCCTCCGTTGTGGTGCCCAGTTTGGCCCTTGCGAATCCCCAGTCTGGCCCACTGACCACTTTTACCTCCGCCTTGGCACTGAGGCTTGGCCCTTCCCTCTCCCAGCCTGGCGGGAGGCAGAAGCGCCCAGTGGTGGGTGGTACCTGTTGGCTGAGGTTGTGTCTGTCTGCTCGCATGACTCTCGTCCCACACATGCCAGGACCCACGGCCACCAGGGTCACAAGCCTCACTGTGCTCACTTGGGTTCCTTCACTTAAGCCCCCTGTGACTGCTTGCAATGCTTCCGTTGGACCCATGGCCTCTGTTTTTTGGGGCAGTTCCCTTCTAATGGCACAAGATGCTCCTCAGTGGATGTTGCTATTTACAGTTACGCTAAAGGGACAGAGCCCTCGCGGCTGTCTCTGGCCTTTCAGGTGGTGGTTTTATACGTGCTACCTTTGTCCTTCTGCCCCTTCCAGGGCTGCTTCATTGGGGCTGTGGGTTTCCTTCTGGTTTTGGATAGCATTAACCTAGGTGCACTTGGAAGAGTTGGGGGTTTTTTGCCCCCACCCCCTTTTGGGAGATTCTCAAATGCAGCTGCCCACCAAGGTGGATTGGTGGCAGCAGTGACTTCAGGCGCTTACACGAGAGCATGTCTGTCCTGCAAAGCCCGCGAGGGCCAGGGACTGAGCTACAACTCTCCTCCCGCTTGGTCGACGGTGGGCCCCGCAGAGCCTCTGAAATGTGCTGCAGCCTCACCCTGTCCCTGGGCTCGAATTTAGCTGTAGGAGGAAAACCTGGTGTGGGGAGGTGCCCCCTGGGGGTGTCGGGGCGGGGGGCTCGGGGCTGTGGTCCCTCGGAGTTTGGTGGTATGAGTCACGGCTGGAGCCTGGGCCTGCGGCAGAGCTCGGAGGGTGCAGTGCTCGCATCTGTGTCACTTTTTTTTTTTTTTTTTTTTCTCTTCTTTTG
>VFFE01007693.1:2314401-2337735 GCA_008921705.1 Burhinus oedicnemus
GTTCGAGGCAGGTGATCAGCAGCTGGGGCTTTGGGCTGCTCCGATGGGGGGGTAAGGGGAGCAGCGTGGGGTGGTTTAATGCTTTAATACTCTGTTTCTTGGGGTTTGGGGACCGCTTCTGGCGCAGGCGGCGAGGTAGAAAGCCTGGAGAGGCAGCGGTGGTGGAGAGGAGCTGCTGCCATTGAGGCTTCATCAAAGCGTCCGTGGCGTGCTGTCAGATCTCCGGTTCGATTAAATTCTGAAGTTTGTAAGAGTTTAGACCCGAGCTCCGGTGAGATCCTACTAAGCTGTTCGCCGTTTTAATAACCCGGCAGGGCCGTGGCTATTGTAGCTTTTATAAAATAAAACTTCAGCAGCAGTGTCAAGGAAGACTCAGCCAGGCTGTCCCTGTGCAGCGTGTCACCGTGCAGGACACGAGCACGTAACACCGTGCAGGGAAGGTGTGTAGCGGAGGGGCTTGTTTCCACGTTCATCGCCAATACCACTAAACACACTTACAGGTTCAGAGAGGTCGCAGACAGCTCTTTCTGTTAGCTACGAATAAATCACAACTCAGTATTGCCCTTCAAAAGGGACTTCAGTAACAGCAGACTCTTTTTTTGTTGCTTTTGATGTAGCCTGAAATTGGAGCTCCCTGCGTGGGGAGAAGAGGTGTCTTTCTTGAGGCTTCAAGCAGTGAGACGGGGTTTGAATGGGTGAGGTGAATGGCAAGGCCAAGCCCGTAGCAGGCGTGTTCTCTTCTACAAAGCAAAATCAGGATCCTCTGGGAAGCAAGGATTAAGGTCTTATCAATTCTTACCTACAATACTGTCTTTTAACCAGATTTCCCTTCAGAAGTCTTAAAAATGCCCTTTGGGGTGGGATACTGCTTGAGCCAAATGATCTGGTCAGAAACTTTCCTGCCGTCTTTGAACCCCTCCTTTGATGTTCCAGGAAAAGTTAGTGGCCGCAAGTCTGCCTATGCAATGGCTGCAGCACCTCCCAGTCCAGAACAGCTTTTAAAACTTAATTTATAGCTTGAGATGTAAAATCTTGACTGGCAACTTTGAGTAGAAAAATGTCCTCGGGCCTGTTGGCGAATGTCTGGAAACTGCCTGTGTTACCTGGAGCTTGGGACGGTCATGCAGAGGAACTCTCCATCCTTCCCTACTACTGCCTCCCCGTTTCTTCTTGCCATTTGAAGCAGGTGCTTTTCCGACAGCAAGAATTTAATACTTCCCTCATTTGAATTATCCTAATGTAACTTTTTCTTCACTTTTTCAATAAACTAATACTGCTTTTTCATCGTTTTAGGTTAATTGGACTAAATGGTGGCAGCATAACATTGTTACCCCTTCTTGTATGGTGCAGGTTGAGGGTGCCATAGTGTTTGTAAGCAGTGGTGATATTGGTCTTGCTTGTGTTGTTAGAAATGCTCATCAGTTTGTTCTTCGTTTGCGATGCAAATGACATGTCTAAATGCCTTTATAGTGCTGTTTAGCCTGTGGAGCAGTAGGTAATGCTTGATTCTTAATAAAACTTTCGTGGGTGATGAATTTAACTAGTTATTTGCTTTGTTTGCTTGTGGTTAGGAGAGCAAACATGAACTTTGTAAAAGGGAGCTCGATCATTAAAATAGTGCAATAGTGAAAGTACTAATTCCTTCAGGCTTTCAGCTTTAAGCTATTGTGCTAGTGAGGTCCAGATAAACTCAAATTTGCTTAGCAAATCACAGTACTGTTTGCTTCTGGAGCAGAGCACGTGTTGGGAAGGATGAGCTTGTTGGAATTTTGTAGCCCTCTAAGTGTCTCTGACTATTTCTGGTTGTTTTTAACCTATAACTTGTGGGTCAAGTTTGAGTTGACTTAGTCAAAGAGCTAATCCCTGTTTTAAGAACAGTTATAAAGGACTCTCTGACCTCAGTGACAGACTGTTGTACTTGATCAGTCCACTCTTCAAGAAATCTGAATGTCTCAATACGTAGTTCAGGTTGAAGAGGACTTAAAGCCCCCCAAACTTCAGATTTTTGGGGCTGAAAAGATCAGGAGGAGGTAGATTTGAAATTAACGTGTATTGAGAACTGGACTGAGGAATAGGTGGGTTCTTTTTACATCAGGGCATGGATAGCCTACAAGGAATCGTAATCTTAGACTGACCCCAGTGAAGGACAAGTATGCTGTAGGACTGTTCATTTTCCCCAAAGAGAATTTTTGCTTTTCCCTTCCCCCTCCCCAGCCAGCCCCATCAGCGAAGCTGTTGCACATTCCAGTAGCGATATCACATCACTGGCTCTTAGTAGCTAAAACAGAAGGGAACGAGCCAATGGTGGCTGCGGCACCAGACAGCCAAATAGCTGCATGGATAAGCGTTTTACTAGCACAGCATGTACTGTGTGCGAAGCGCCCAGCCGGGTGACGGTGGCAAGCTGGGTTTAAGACTGCTCTGAAAGAGAACTGGCTCTGCGTATGCTTATTTGTAGTAAACACTCAAATAACCTGTGTGAGAACATAACAGCAGCAGAGCAAACAAGCAAAACAGAGCTGCACGAGTGACAAGACCACAGAACTTGGCTACTTTTCCAGGGTTTAACAGCAGCTGGGGTAATTCCGGGGCTGTAGAGGAAAAGCCTTGAGTTGCTGCTTATTTGACAGGACTTCTTACGTAGTTGTTCTCCTGTAAGCACAACTGTTTAGCTTCCTTTTCCCTCTGTTGTCTTCTGAGCAAATGAAGTGATTTTTCTCTTTTTTACTGCAAAACTGTCAAAGTGGCACGTTCAATATAAGATTCTGTTCTTGGCTAATTTCTGGTAACAGTTCAGAGCTGTCTTTTTATACAGTGTGTACAAGTAACTGAACTACTTTTATGTATTTATTATAACCAACTTCATTTAATTTGTATTTAAGAAGTACAGATTATTTAGGCTTCTCTTTCTACGGGTTTCAACTGAAATCACAAAGTTATCCTAGACACACTTTTTCTAGAAGAAAATCCTCTAGAGACATTAATAGGTCCGTATCTGTAGCTTCTATCAGGTAGAACCTTTACACTGTGGTGTAAAGCGAGTGCTTAAGCTCCTAAGAGTTGGCTGAAGACATGTCTATAGAGTGCTGTAAAATGCATTGCATATCCAAGTTTCAGAAGAATTTTTGTTTCTCTTCTCAAAGTTAAGGAACCCCTTCACAAATGGGAGATAGAAGGAACAAAATTCACATAAGCACTGCTAATTATAAAGTGACATTCTTTACATTTACAAGGAAACCAGCGATTAATGCCGATATACTTGGCCAGATGAAGAGAGAGACTTCAAATTTTGAAATGCTTGAGAAATGCCTAACAATGTTTTGTTGTCTCTTGCATGGGATGTTTTTTTGTTCACTTAAAGCAGTGGCTTTGGTGATAGTTGACAAAGAAAGAGGCAATGAGAGGATGAATATAGAAGTGGCCGGAACTTTTCTTTTCAATTGTAAGTAGGTGATAGCAATAAGAAATTATGATCAAAACTGACATGCTGTACCTACATGCTGATTCAAATTTCCAGGGTTTCACTGTCAGTGTGTTCTTGTGAGCTGTATTGAGTAGCTGACTGCAGAAATAACAAGGATTTGAGTTACAAGTGTTGAGACTTCTGGAGAAATGCGGGATCATGAGGCAATAACATGTAGTCAACCTAACGTCCACTGCCCGCTATTGACTCGTGTGTGCAGCCTTGGGAGATGATTGGCGCATTCTTACAGGCTCCTCCTCCCCAGAGCCAAAAATATCACAAATGCTTTGATTTTTTTTTTAAAAGAAATGCCTCAGTAACTGTAATTGGAGGTAGCTTGAATATCACATGTAGTTTTTAACGTTGTCAGGGGACTAAAGTCTTAAACCTCTGATTTAGCACTGCTAGCTTGTCCTTCTAAAGATAAGGTTCATTTTCTTTTTGTGAATCAAACTACTGCGATGTCTGCTACCACTAAATCAGTTTACTTCAACTGTCTTCTGTTCCTGGAGGGCATAGTGTTGGAAGCACAGGCATTTTGTTGAATGTGGATCCTGCAGAGAAAGACACCTACCAAGCTTACTGCCCTGGTGACTGTTGCAGAAGAGTCCTGTGTTTCCTCTTTGGTGTCTGAACCGCATTGGCACCTCGGAGCGGGGTGGTGACTTACGTGAATTCCATGTAGTTTGTCTCCCTGCAGCTCGGTCAGTCTGAGAAAATACCAGGAGACCAAGGGCAGCAAAGAGCAGGAACCATTCCTGTGCTGCTGGTAGGCTTTTTTGCAGCAGCACTGCAGGAGTGTGATGCTGTAGGAATACGTACTTAGCTCAGAGTCTGAGCAAACGCGGAGGCAGGAGGAGATGGGAGGTTCCTCTGGGTTTTCAGGTAAGTGTATGAAATGGAAAAGCTTCTGCTGGGTAGGAGAAACTGAAAGAATATAGTCAGTAAGGCTTGTCACATGAAACTTACTAGTTCACTGAGTGTGTTTTGCTGCTACTTGTCAAATTTAAGGGGGCCATTAATTGTAACTGACCAAGTTTACATTATCACAGGGAAAACTTTGGTTGGAAGAGGCCTTTGGAGGTCATCTGGCCTAGTGCTTGTGCAGAGCTGCAAAGCTTTGGAATGTACCTGGTGGGCACTAATTGGCAGATCATTGCTGATGGAGTTCATCAAGTGTATTCATTTACACTTGCATAATTCTACTACCCTTCTCCACTCCAAGCACGCAGCTGTCAGCCTTCCTGGCTGGCCAGGCTTTGCATTAAGTATGTGTCTTATGCCCAGCAACAGACCTGTAATAGATATCTTATGAAGATTACCTTTGTGAAAGGGTGTTTTGGCTTAAAAAAGGCCTTGTCAGATCTGTCAGCGTAACTGTTTCTCTGCTCTGTCACTTTGGTCTGACTCAGCAGCACAAGTCCTGATTTAGACATGTGAATCCCTGCAGTGACTCAGCTTGGAGGCTTTAATCAGCAGCTGGAAAAATGTTTGAAGCAAATGCTTTTTGTCATGCAGAGAAATGGGAAGAGCATCATCTGGAAAGAAGTAAGGTTGGGTTTCTGATCCAGTAACATTAAGAAGCCGTTAAAATCTTGGCGTGGCAGTAGTGACCCTGGAATTAGTTTTCTGGCTGAACTGCTGTAGCGTATGTTGGCTTTTACACAGATGCTTACAGGATTTGAGTGCTCTGCTGAGCCTTCAAAGTCAAACTTTCACACTGTTTTTCCTTTCTTTTAAGTGGTAAGTATATTCTCATCATTCAATATATAAGGATGAGTGTGGTAACCTGTACTAGTAATTCTTTGGTTTACATGACAACTGGAGGATTTTTTCCTCAGTGAAGCCAATCATTGCCACCAAAACCTACAGCGGGAGCCAAATTTCTTCCATCTCCTGAGAGGGTTTCCTTTGCACAAGGAATTGAAAAGGTAGTGTTCAGTTCAAGCTTCATTGCTAAGTTTGACTGCTCCTGTAGCTCTTGTTAAGAGGATTCTCAGCTCTCAGAACACCTGAAGTCATTCCCAGGATGAATTATTAGCTTAATAAAGCCTTGCTTTGCTTTTAATGGACCAGTTTTTATTAATAATTTGATTCCAAAGGTGTTAGTATCCAGAAATTGTTGGCATGGGGACTCTTTAATGTTTATGCCAAAGATGTGCTATATGCTAGGAGGCATGATCTCATAGTGGCTTTAACGTCCCACTTAGGCAATTTTTCTCTCTGGGGAGACTAAGGAAGAATAATGGAGAAATCGGTTGCCTTCGTGTGGGCTTTTTGTAGTGTGAGTTTTGAGGACATAGGCAAACAGTCTTCTAAGAGAAGTTATAAAAATGTGTTTTAACTCACTGATGCTCTGCAATCCTGACAGGTGTATCAGTATTGGGCTTACATGTATGTTTAATACGGACATGCAAAGGCAGCTACTTGCTTCCTGCTCTGAAATGACCTTAGCAAATCATTGCAGCAACGGGTTAACAGCGAGCAGCGTTACTTGTCTGATACTGGCCTTCTCTCTCTTTCTGGCTCAGGATGACGGAGATGCATCTAAACTTGTGTTGCTGTTTCAATCTCAGTCCTTGTTTGTAGCTCATCAGATAGTGGCTTCATTGGCTGTCACCAGGCTGGAGTTACAGACTTCCCTTGAGCATGTCGCCCTGCATAGCCACTTGCCTAGCTAAGAAATAAAAGCTAATGCTTCTGACACTTAGCGCATGTTCCCTTTTGGCCTTTCTGCCAAGTCTTCCAATTGCTGCTGTTTTCCTCAGGACAGAGGAGTCCCTCTGAGCCAGGACTAGCAAGGGTTCTGCTTTTTAGTGAGACATAAATCTGCCTGGTCTTTGAGGTGCCTGAGAAAAGCTTTACATAGCTGTGCTTTATTAAAGCAAGTCATCAAACATGTACAAATGGATTTCAAAATTTGTCCTGCAGAGCCAGGGTTACCTGCTGTTATGTGTTCAGGATACAGAAATAAATCTTGATGTATGCAGGCTGATAATCCTTAGAACTATTTAATGTGTCATGTTAGCACTGAATTTAATATCTGATTTGGCATCTTGGGTCTAATAGTTGGCAGATCTGATTGGAGGTGTGGAGCTTGGATGCACAATAGGAGAACTACTGAAATGCAAATACTGTCACTTTTCTCTCTGGAGCTGCTGTGAATAAAGTTCACCAGTGCAGAGAGGTACTTGGCTAGAAAAGGCACTGACTTAGGGAACTGCGTGAGGTCAGGGGATTCCTAGAGCAGAAGTGATTATTTTGTCCAATCTCGGTCAGAACTCTATATTTTAAATGGAGTCAATCTTGCAAGTCCATGTTTACTGTTTTCTTGAGTGAACTCTGAGGTTTTGGTGGAAACAGCAGATTCTCAAGTGTTCTTCATATTTGGAAACAGTGTTAAAACTCTTGTAGATTTGTGGAACTGCATGGTTTGCAGAGGTGTTGGGTAGAGGTGGGTTGGAAGCTCTGCAGACTCACTTTTTTAACTCACTCACTTTTACCTCTGCACTTTTTCATTCTGCCCTAGGGAAGGTGGATTGGCCTGAAGAGGTTGAGGTAAGGGTGATGCACACTGAGTCCCTCCCTCTGTAACCAGTGGTCAGGAATGGCAATACACCGCTGAGGAAACACAGATGCTTCAGAGGGTCTTCAGTGGTCAGGTCTAATTGACCAGTGAAAAAGGAAAAGCTAGAGATTTTACTGTTCTGGGGTAATCCAAGAGATGCTGAACTTAGAGGAAACCAGGTTCCTGGAAAACCAGGCTGTCTCTTGCAGCAGGAGGCTAGGGTGGCAGGAATGAAGTATAAGCAAGGGGCTGAAACATAAGTAGCTGGACTGGCTTTTGCTGTTTTTGGAAAAGCTATGTTACTGTTTCCACTGGGGGAGGAGGTGCCTCATTCTAATTCTGTCCTAATTCTTGTTGTTTTCCTTTCTTTTCTAGCAACATATTCATGCTGTGCTGATATTCTAGTAGAACAGGGCAAGCTCTGGCCCTTGCCTAACAGTCCTGCTCCCACACAGGCGTGCTGCTGCACCTGGGCAGACAGGGTTGAGCTTAGCTTGTTGTCTGAGCTGTTCTGGGGGTGAAAATATGGTTTTTAATGCCTGTTGTGAAGGGACGATCCTGGGATTGTGGTGTCTGGCCGTTCTGTCCAAACGCCTGCGTATTCCTTTTGCATTGCCACATACTGAGATATTTGGAAGATGTTCCTGTCCTCTTTCTTCAGCAGGTTGTTAGACAGGCTCACAGCACTGTGCGCCAGGCACCTGTGCTTGCGTTCCTGCAGCCTTTCCCCATCCCGTGGATGGGTACCTGTACCTGTGGTGCCAGGAGGTCGGTCGGGGGGTGGCTTCTGGGGAGAGATAAGTGGTGAGCAGGCTGCAGGCACTGCCAAAACAGTTTATCTGCTGTGCAGTCTGTTTGGTGTGGTCTCAGGAAAAAGGGGTACCCGGAGCAGCTGCAGGCTGCACAAATTGCTCTGGGTGAGCTGCTGTGGTATAGAAGGAAAAAGCCTTATTGCCCAGCTTCCTTGGAGTGCTGCGGGTAAGCTTGGAGCCCCGGAGTTCTGGCTGGAACAACATCAGAATGATTTTGTAATTCTAGGGTGTGAACTGATACTATCTTTGTTTAAGACAGGGCTTAGCTGGCTCTTAGAGAAGAAAAACTTTTCCTAGGAGAGGTGCAGTGCAAGGTGCTGTCCTAGTAGGACAGCACTTTGTAGAGGATGAGGTGGCAGCCTAGATACAGTAGCGAAAACTTCAGAGCAGTTAAAGAAACTTGCTTTAGTTAAGTTTCCATTGCCACTTCACAGTCCAGAGCTTTTCTGTAAAAGCGGAACTTCTCAGAGCAACAATGTTAAGATGCAAAGTGAAAATCTGTGGCTTGAGTATCTCGTATGCATCACTCATCTGTGAGCGGATGATTGCTTTCCCTCGCCTGGCAGTCCACGTTACTGCAATAGTCTGATTTAGTGGGATTGTTTTGCGGGTATTCACGCTCGTAGAATTTGAGTTCATAGTTAATGATGAAACCTGACTTGCCGATGCACTGGATGAGCTAGATGTTTTGTACTGAAACACTGCAAGTAAAGAATTTGTACGTGCCTGGCATGCCGCTGTCTGTTTTGTTTCATGTGTTTGGGCTTGCTGCAGTCTGTGCTGCCTACAGCATCTGCTGAGCTCACCGTGAAGTCATAATCCTGCATTTGTGACATTCATCCATTGCCGTGGAAATGGGGTGTAATGTAACAAATTAGCATTCTAATGTCATTAAAATATTGACACAGATGATGTCAATGGAAATCATCTGAAGAGATAAATGTGTGTGAGCGAAAATAGAAAATGAAGTGCCACAGTGATGTGCTGTTACACAGCCGATGTGAAAAATCACTCTGCAGGGACTAGTTGTCTCTTTGGGGTTTCCTTGCAGCATAACAGCGTTCTTGATGCTCTAGAGTGTGCTCTGAGACCTCGCAGCATGGCTGAGTGTCTCTGTCTGTTTTCCGGACACCCGGAGCAGGGTCCGGTATGCCCAGCTGAGTGGGGTTGTGCAAGTTTGGAGGCAGCTGAACTGTCATGTGTCACTTAGCTATTTATATGACTAACTGGCTGGTAATCCTGTGTAAAGTCATTTAATCACTTTTTTCCTCCTCCTTTTCTTAAAAACTACCTTTTAATTGGAGACTTTGCTTTCCAAAGGGAGGTAACAAATTTGTCTTTGTTAGGGATTCTGTTGTAATCCTCAGAATTAAGCTAGCAACTCTTACTCTTGTGTGGCTGTATCAGCCATTAGCATTGGGGTAATAACATGAATATACCAACATAACAGTGACAGTTAAATACATTTTCTGAATTAAAATCTGTATGTAGATGACACACCTTGATCTGATATAAACACCTAAAGCCTGTGGATTTTTTTAAAGTCTTCTATCTTCTGAACTAGCTGCTCTTCAGTTAAAAATAATAATAAAATTCTTCCCTCCATTCTTGGCATACAGTGCTGCTGGGAAGAGGGATGGACAAGTGAGAGCAGTTGCGTAGTTCCTGTGATCTTCAATCTCTGCTTTTGCTATGTAAACGGTCTTTTAGAATGAGGAAAGTGTTGTCAAATGCCTTCAGAAACAGGCCAGCTATTCCTCTGAACCTCTGACTCATGAGACACGAACTTGGAAAAAACCCTAATGGTTTAATACAGGCTTCACAGCGAGGCTGTCAGCAAGGTAGAGTCCAACTGCCATGTGTAGCGTGGTGTAAGTAGGTTTTTTGCCTCTGTTTGTTTGAGGACAGGCCTTATAAAATGCGGTACTTAGGAAAGGGACTAAAGGTAAACTTCGGTAAGGCTCAAGATCTTGCAAGACCTACTGTAATTTGATTGCTTCAATCCTACAGTCAATTTTGAGGCTGTATGCCTTTTCCTTAGTGGTGCTCAGCATGACATAGTCCCTTTTTCTTAGAACTTCTGGCCACTTACCGTGCCCTAAACAACTTACTGAAAAAGGTTTTCTAACCTGGCACTGGAATGCTGCTTTTACTGACGAGTTGTGGTTGGTGTCGTCTTTTTAGCTTCAGAAGTGCCAGTAAACTTGTAACCCATCGTGCTGCACCTCTTCAAGCCTGGTGGTGTCTCTGGGTGCAGCTGTTGGTTGCTGAGCTTCAAAACTGTTTCTCAGCTGTGGACAGCGTGGGGTCAGGGCTGTTTGCCAGGGACGTGCATCTCTGTGACAGTGTAAATGACCAGAGGAGCTTGGGGTTTGGTGGTTGGTGTTTTTTTTCCTTTATTGCTTTTCAGAAGAATGTCCTCTTGGTGTTTTGGCTAGGGAAGAGAACACCCTTTTAGAAAGCAGATGCTGTGAAATGGAGTCTGACCTCTTCACAATACTTGGTGTCTTTTTAGCTATTTTTGGGAAATCATAGAACTGAAAGTATTTTGTTTCCTCTCCTGTTAAAATATGAGTTCTTCCAGTTGTTTCCTCTTTCCGTAGCAATGAAATGTTGAATATTTGTTTATTGTATATGTCTTTTCTTGGCTTGGCGATGGGCTTTCCTAGTAGGAGGGCAGTAAGGTCTGAAACTTCTCCAGCTGATCTTGGAAGGGCTCCAGACTGGCTGGAGGCGGATGATAAGTGGGACTGAAACTTTCTGTAAGCAATGTGGCTGAGCAGTGCTTAAAGCTTGAAAGAGGAGGGGTAAGGAGATAGTGCTGCAAACTTTCACAGGATACTTCTTCCACCCGCTCTTAGCAGTTGGAAGAAAACAGAGATCTTGGGTGTCCAGCAGACTTCTGGAGAAGAGTGAGTTGGCCTCAGGGTTAAATGGCACTCCGATGCTGTGTATCGTGATTGCTTCCTTCCTGTCCTGAGAAAGGCACAGATGTTAAGCAAATAATCCCTATCGTAAATGGGAGAAAGGGAGCATTTGGAAAGATGCAAAAAGGAGTCAACGTGGTCAAAGCAGTGGATTACAGCTGGATGCAGCTGAGGAATTGAAATCCTTCTGTACTTAGGTTACTGCTTGGCCCTGGTTGCCTTTAACTGTGCCAAATAGTGGAGTGTCACTTCCCTGACCAGGAGGCAAATACACAAGTAATCAAGTTTGAAGTACTGCATTAGTCAGATATGAAGCAGCAAAATAAGTAGGTCAGGTACTGAACACTTGCAGTAACCTGGCAGGACAAACATGGTCTACATGTTGTGTACAGCTCTGCTTTTTGCAAGGTTTTTTATCGTTGTTATAAAATCAAGGCCTCAGTTTGCTGTGAGTTCTGTTGGATTTTTGCCATGCATACACAGTGAACCTCCCAATCTAGGGCAGGGTGAAATGTCAACGTGTGATTTATGCCATGATAGATGATACAAAAGAAGTAATTTCTGCTGAAAACCAAAGTAGAATTTAGTTATGCACCTCCTGAGGACAGTGGAGCAGTTTGAGCAGACGCCTTTCATCTGGATAGTGTGCTCGATACTGTGAAGTTGGGTCCAGGTTCCTTTCAGAACAGTAAATCTACTCCTATGCTTCCTAGAAACTCTGTAACGCTCTTGTCATAACAGTATATCACATGATCTAAGGTTAGGATCACATTCTAACTTGCAGCTTTTACCTTAGTGTTTGAGACCAGCTCTTGCAAATAAGTCTGTTTAATCTAGCTATTCCGTGTGCATGGACTTCCTTGTCAGAAAGGACATGTGAGGACATGAGGGTGACAGAAAATCTGAGGCAGGTGTTTTTTTTCCTCTTCACAGAAACCATGGCGAGTCCTGCGAAGGATAACTATCGAATGAAGAGTTACAAGAACAAAGCCCTAAATCCCGAGGAAATGCGTCGGAGAAGAGAAGAGGAAGGAATTCAACTGCGCAAACAGAAACGAGAGCAACAGGTAACTGTCATCTTGACTAGCTTGTGTACAGCTTTAACACAGCCAGGATTGTGCTGCTGCCAAACTGGAATCTTCAAGGATCTGTGCATTAAGGTTTGTTGGCAGTCCTCTTATTTTTCCTGTTCTAACCGAGATCTTGCTTTTCTCTTTTTCTTTGTACCTAGTACAGAGTGTAGCTCACATCAAGAGCACTTTGTCCTTGGGGTACTAGAGGCTTTTGTTCACAGATCCTTGTTTTAAAGGGGTTTTTTGAGGTTTTTTTATTAATTAGTGAATGGGGTTATTTCCTCAAGGAAGCAGGAAGAGCAAGTGAAAGTACGGGCTGTGTGTATTTCTTAACTCTGAGCTGGGTTTTTTTTGGCTTGAAGGTCTATGAAAGTAAGAGGTGATTCCCAGGTGATGTATGTGGCTCAGACTAAATGTTTGCCCTATTAGCGTGTCGTCTACAAGCTGTCTTCTCCCCGGTTTCCGTAACTTGTTAGGTGAAATGCTGCACTTGCCTGTACCAGTGTCTCAGTGACTCCAGCATTTGCATATCTGAGGGCAAGACTTAGCATGTTTTATTATTGGGGTTTGTATGCCAAACTAGTCTTCAGAGTGCAGAGCTGTTATTAATGACTACTTTTCTCTTCGGGTTGCGTTTAGTCTAGCTGATGGTATCTTGTTTGAGGAACAAGAATGTCTAGTTATGAAGACTGTTCATCATTGCTTTCTAATAATGACTCCTGTGTTTTGTGCCCTGCTAGCTCTTTAAAAGAAGAAATGTGGAGTTGATCAATGAAGATGCCTCCATGTTTGATAGTCTCCTTGTGGATTCCTACGTGAGCTCCACAACATGTGGGGTAAGGCGCCTTTCCTTGTTGCAGTTGTGCCTTCAGATAGATTTAATGCTGTGGACTGTGTAGAACTGACAAATCTCAGTGTCTTTTGTTTTCTCACTTTTGAGAATGTTGCAAATGTTACTACGGTGAACTGGAAAAACCTGCCAGGGAGTAAATAGTGTGCTGTAATCTCCAATTGTGATTCTTTGGATTACTAACTAAGCACAAAATTTTGGTAGGCTGTGATGTCCTAAATAATCTTAGTGTGAAATGGAACCATTGTTCTGTCTCCTTTGCAGGAGGGAGTGATCACAAGAGAGATGGTAGAGATGCTTTTCTCAGATGACCCTGATCTACAGCTAGCAACCACTCAGAAATTCAGGAAGCTACTCTCCAAAGGTAAGAATAATTTGTCTTATCCGTGCCGTAGGATCTGACGTAGCCTTTCTTTTGCAAGCATTTGTGTACATGTATTGCTGTATAGAAGCTTAGCAGCTTTGAGTTCGGGGAAAGAAAGTTATAATCCAGAAACTTGATAATCTAGCATGTTGCAAATGATTTACAGTTGTATGCATTGCACAGAAAGTGATTCTGGAGAGTTGCCCTGACGAGTTCAGTACCGCTTGAGATCATTCAATTCAATAATGATTCATGCTTGTTATTCCCCTGCATTAGACCTATATACTGTTTTGACACTGCCTTGCTATTTCAGAGCCAAATCCTCCAATAGATGAAGTGATAAACACTCAGGGAGTGGTGGACAGATTTGTTGAATTCCTGAAAAGAAGTGAAAATTGCACGCTACAGGTAAAGGAGATTGTGTTGTGATTTCTTCATGGCATGTAGCTCTTTAACCTTCACAGCTTAGCAAGATGAACCCACACGTGCTACCAGGAAAAAGTGATGTCCTGAACCCAAAAGGTGCAGGTTATATGATGTATAGGAGAAGACAAAGGTAGCCTGTAATGCTTAGGCAAACAAAGGAAATTATAAATTGCTCTAAATCAAATTCTTGGAAGAACACTGGCAAAAATAAAACAGTTGAGCTGCAGCAGAAGAGAATTTGGCCTTCCTGTGTCTGATATTTCTGCTGGGAGCTACTGGAGCCATGGAATAAATGTGTAGGAAGAAATTGTGTGAGGAAAAACCTCCATTGTTGGAGGCTTTTAAGTACAGGCTAGAGTCTGTTAGAAATGGGTTAGGTAGTGCTGATCCTGCCGTGGGGCAGACGGATGGACTAGATGGCTTCTTGAGATTCCTTCCAGCTTGGTAATAACTATAGTTACTTTGCAGGGGTTAAAGATACTTCCATACATGGAATTGGATCCGAGTCGATGACTGCCATCATCTTTCTTCCTGCCCTCTGGCCCAAGGCCATGTATCATAGGGCCTTACTTTCAAGAAGAACTGAGTGGAAATCTCTTTTTAAACCAAAGAATGAGCAGCGAAAGCAGGGAACTTGCTGCTCAGCTTCACTTGAACTCAAGGCATCTTTGTGGTGTTAGCCAGACGAGAGGGTGGGCTAGAACTGGCTAGTCTGCACTAGATGTAGAAAACTTTCTGCTCCATGTGTATTTATGCACTATGTGTTCTTCATTTTTTTTCTTGCTGGAAACTTGTTGTATAGGTGAAGTGATGTGGTGTCACTGACAATGATGTCTTCACTTGCTAATCATTTGAGAAGCTGTAGCCTCTGAGAAGGCATTTAGATGTGGCTTTTTTATTGATCAAGAAAATAAAATCGTTTCCTTTGGGTATTGAGGTGTTGTGGTATGCTTTCTTTCTCTCGCAGACTTTTTAGTAGAAGTTAAAAGAATTATAGCCAAAATCTAATGGCAAATATCTTGCTACATCAAGATTGTTTTATTCATACTTTTGTCGTTTATTTGCTTGTTTCAGTTTGAAGCGGCGTGGGCACTGACGAATATTGCATCAGGAACTTCCCAGCAAACAAAAATAGTAATTGAGGCTGGGGCAGTTCCTATATTTATAGAGCTGTTAAACTCTGACTTTGAGGATGTTCAAGAACAGGTAAGGTTCACTTCTTTCTTTGGGGTTAGGGAGAGATCCACAGCAGATTGCACACGATTAAAACTCCATAGTTAAAATGAGTGACCAGTGTCTAAAAACTGGCTTCAGACCACAAATTGAAGTATCATTTGCCTAGAATTACAGGAAAATGCTTTCCTAGCACACTACCCTTTTCTTCCTCTGTTCAGAAACTGCGTGAATGCTAAAACTGTTGCTGTTTCCTTTCAGGCTGTCTGGGCATTGGGGAACATTGCTGGAGACAGCTCTGTGTGTAGAGATTATGTCCTTAACTGCGCTATTCTTCCTCCCTTATTGATGTGAGTAGCCATGAATACTTGCCAGTACAGTTCTTGAAGTCCCATTGTACTCCAGCAGAGCAATATTTGACCTGGGTGAATAGATTCCCTAGCGATGTGCAGTGATGTTCACTGGGAATCAAACCATTGGTACTGGATAAACTGGCAGCTCAGACAAGTATCTGACGAATAGAGTGGGACTTGGTAGATAACATGCCTTCTCACAAACCTTTACACTGCTCTGAATCTGAAGCGGGTGCTGTTGCAGTGTGCTTGTCTTTCTGAAGTCACAGGGCTTGCTGTTTCACTGTGTGTCCCTCCAGGTGCCTGCTCTTTGTGCTTGTGCTATGGATTTCAGGTGCTTGTCTGAGTGGGCTCCTCTAGGACTGAGGAAAGGGAGCAGGTCTCTGCACACCACCTTGCTCTGCAGCTCTAAGTGTGGTGCACATCCACCACAGTCAGAAGATCTGTCTGTCAGGAGTGTGCTCTCAAGGACTGTTCACTGCTCTGGAAGGAATTAATCTTTACTTTATCTTGTCCTTGGCAAACTGATGCTTTGTCACAAGTGACTTGGATTGTTATACTGCTACTTCTGTCAGTCACCTGTCAGCAGCGATCGCTGTCTGAAGTCCTCAGCCCGCAGGACTCGCTGTCCTCATTAGAGTTGAGAGACAGCAGTTTGTGTCGGTTGGTCTCTAGTGAGGACCATCTGACCTCAGAGAGGGGTGTAAGTGTCTGCCTGGGCTGAATTTGAATGTGGAACTGCATTCGACTAACTTACCCTGCCTTCTGCAACTTGTCGCATGTGGAACTTGTCTTCCTGACCCCTTTCACTTGACATTGTTAGGAATAATAGCTATTTATCCTAAGAAGTAGTTGCCTGTCACTTCTCTTCTTGCTTATTGAGAGGCTCAAGTGACAAGCAAGATGGCTTGAGCTACAGCAAGTGGAATAGTGGTTTGACTTCTTTGAAATCAGACTAGTTTTTCTTCTTTTGATTCCCTTGCTGGCTTCCACATCAAGGATTATAATTCATGATAATTGTCTCTTTAGGCTCCTCACAAAGTCCACCAGGTTGACAATGACACGAAATGCTGTCTGGGCCTTGTCAAACTTGTGCAGAGGAAAGAGTCCACCACCTGAATTTGATAAGGTAAGGAATAAAAGTCTTGTTGGCAGGCAGGTGATGGGGAGACACCCGGTTAAGATGTTTGTCTGAATTATTTTTGGCTGTTGGATTTCTCTAAGTCATTCCGGGAGGGAACAGGGTGAGGTTCTTCCTGCTGAGGTTGATCTTACTGTTCAGCAGATGTTTGAGCACCTGTTTGATTTCCTGACAACCTTTCTGCTTGGCTCTATTGGCAGCCCCTGTGCTGGACACCTCAAGTAAGGGGCAAACTCAGGCTTCACTGCAAGGTAGCATACACTGTGGGCTTCTCTGAACCCTGATATGAACTCTGGAAGTTGGAGGCTTCACTCAAATTGTGACTTAAAAACTTGATACTGAGACCTCTAAATGCTACAAAACAGGACTCCTGTAGCTGCATGGGAGCTGTGGTAGCTTTCCTCTTTCCCTTTCCTGGTGTGCTGCTGGCACTAACAGAAGGTTCTACTGGCCTTTTGGGTGTCTTATCCTTCTTTGGTAGAACAGAAATGTTTTAAATCAAGGTGTTTCACTTTTTTAAATGAAAGCTCGTGTGTCGAAGCTGGAAGGGATGAAATCTGAATCGAGTGTGAATATGAAACCACTTAGAAATGATTGAAGTAGTCGGAGGTGTAACTGTTGGTGGTTGCTGCTCTGAATACTGAGCTATTTAGGGTTATTAAGAGTAAGAAATGGAGCAGTGCTCTTATGTAAGACATGTAAGGAGCTTCCAAACGGTAGCATGCACAGTAGCGCTTGTCTCGGGAGTCTAGACCTCGTCCAAGAGGAAGGGATGTAATTTTAGTTTAGCAATAAAGCTGTTGAGGTAGCTTTAGACACTGTGATTATGAGGTATGTGAACCAGCGAGGAAGCTGCTGACTTTGGGGAAGGAAACTGTGGACATTTCAAGACTTGTTATCTTGCCAGTCAGCGTAGCCACATAGAGTTTGCATGTAAATGTGGTGGTCCTTGACAGAATGTGACTAACCTTCTGGGGTGGGGGCTGTTGTTGTAGGTATCTCCCTGCCTGCCAGTGTTGTCCCGATTATTATTCAACAGTGACTCTGACTTGCTGGCAGATGCGTGCTGGGCTCTTTCCTACTTATCAGATGGCCCCAATGAGAAAATTCAAGCAGTTATTGACTCGGGAGTGTGTCGGCGACTGGTGGAGCTGTTAATGTAAGTATCTTGTCTCACTGCTTCAGGCCAGTGAGACTGGGAAGCGTGTGACTGAGCACGAGTTCGTATCAAAACCCATCAGAGCACTCCTTCCACCTCTCGTGGGCACAGGATCAGGTGGTGGGTACGTTAGCTGACTTGGGAGCAGGTATGGAGGAGGGTCTGAAGCAGGGTGAGAGCTGTACTTTGCTGGCTTTTCTTTCTGAGAGGACCCGAGTATTTTCTAGTGCTGAAAAGCTAGTTAGTACTGTACGCTAGGAAGAGCTTGTTAAAGAGAGATTGGGCTGACACTTGTAGTCTGTGAAAGGAGAGAGGACTGCAGAGTGTCTTGTGCTCTTAAACTTCAAATACGCTTATGAAAGCCCAGTTACTAGGCAAATCAAAGACGGCGAGAACAGTGTCTAGCAAAAGACAGCTTGGCTTTGTTTCTCTGGTATCTGTATGGAAACTTGGACAAAAATGTTTGATGTTTGCAGTTTGAATGGGCCTCTTCTCTTTAACATCTTCAGAATTGGTAGAACTGCAAGACATTTGCTTCCAAAATTATCCTGAAAAATTCTGGGTGTTCTCATTGGGTTAACAACGTCTTTGTTCAGGAAGGCGATGTCAATGGTGAGATGTGTAATTAAGCTGAGGATGATGGAGTTAGGATGTTAAGAATGCAAACATGTCTGTATTGCAAGTCTGTCTTCAGTCTCTGCTTACCCAGTGGCAATATGGTCAACTTACTGTATGTTTCTATATGCTAGGGGATGGAATTCCAAGTAAATAATGCAGATGAGATACGGGGGAGAGAATCTTCTGGATATCCAGATGCCTGTGATCTGATAGATTTGGTTTTGTCCTTGAACCATTTTTCCTGCAGGCACAATGACTACAAGGTGGCCTCCCCAGCTTTGCGAGCAGTTGGCAACATCGTGACAGGGGATGACATCCAGACCCAGGTGAGGGGAAATGAGAGCCTTGCAGGGCAATGCGGTGCCATATAGCATATTCACTGTGTGAAAACTGAAAGTATTTAGCTCTGTACCTGATGCTGGTGATCTCACTTCCGCTTTCTTTCTCAAAAGGTGATTCTGAACTGTTCAGCTTTGCCTTGTCTCCTTCATTTATTAAGTAGTCCCAAGGAGTCAATCCGGAAAGAAGCCTGCTGGACTATATCTAACATCACAGCAGGAAACAGAGCACAAATACAGGTACAGTCTTCTCCAGCCCACCTGTAATGATCCTAGATTCCAAGCTCAGCATTACGCATTTTCGACTTCTTTTTATTACTTGACACGTAGAGGCTGTTTTTCTTCTCTTATTCTGCAGTAATTTGCAAATTTGCTGCTCCCAGCAATCTGCCAAACAAGAGCTAAAAAGAGCTTGCTAATTGTACCAACAAAGACTAGGCTGAAATGAGTCCCACAGGTTGGATCGTTGGAATAAGAGGAGATACAGCCCCTATTTCTCCATGCTCAATTAGAGATACCCCTTTGAAAAGCTGGAGATCGTTGAGTTTTAATTATCCTTTTAGTGACCTACATACAAAGGCAGATAAGTGATGAAAGCATTCCTACAGTATTGATGCAATAATAGGGATTGTCCGCTGTGCTAGTAATGGAATCGAATCTCTGGTGTTAATGGGATTTGGCTGAGGAATAAAATGGAGGAATGGCTGAAGGGTATAGCTTGGAAAGTTCTTTTGCATTGGAAAATGGAGGCAGAGGTTTCTTGCAGGTGCTTAAGAGCCTTTTAGAAACCATGTTGCCAATTCAAACGCTTCTTACTGCTCTCTCTCCCCAGGCAGTCATAGATGCAAACATTTTCCCGGTACTGATAGAAATCTTGCAGAAAGCAGAATTCCGCACGAGGAAAGAGGCAGCATGGGCTATTACAAATGCAACGTCAGGAGGAACTCCCGAACAGATCAGGTACTCCCTGTGGCCCCTCTTAGGGAAAATCTGTCTGCATGCACGGTAGCTTTGTCATTATGGGAACTGCAAGACAAGTAGCAAGGGAGTAATTTGGAGAACCTCCGGGAGAGTACCTGAGACATAGGCAAAGCTATCGCTGGATCATATACTGTGCTGTAAATTGTAGCTTCCTTCTGAATAAGGATAAGCTAGTCCACACTGCTTCCCCCCCTCCCCCTTTAGACAGCTTAGACTGGGCTAAATGTCCAAACTTGATGACAGATTAAATTCCAGTGTGGACTTAATTTGAGTAGCACCTGGATTTCAAAGGGAGTTAGCAGGTTTCTTAAAAGAGGGGTTGTGTATACAAATGCAAATAAAAATGCACCTTGCAAACAGTAAAAATATATTTTAAGGTAACTTCTTGTATTTAAGGTAACTTCTGTTTGACTCATTTCCCTTGCTCTTTCTACACCTGAGCAAAGGTGAGGCTTGCTAGATGCTGAACAAGTGTACGTTGTTGATGCTTTCTCTTCAGATACTTGGTAAACTTGGGTTGTATCAAGCCCCTGTGTGACCTGCTGACTGTCATGGACTCCAAGATTGTTCAGGTGGCGTTGAACGGCCTGGAGAACATACTGAGGCTTGGAGAGCAGGAAGCCAACCAGAGCGGGACAGGCATCAACCCGTACTGTAGCCTGATTGAGGAGGCCTATGGTAGGTTGGGGCTGGTGGCCTTGGCGCTATTGACTTTAACGCCATAGGATGTATTGAAAGGTGTCTGCTAGTTTTATTGCTTGCTTTTCTGCTGTGTTAAGCAATTTAGTATATTCCAAACTAGCCAATATTTGTTCCAGTAGCCTGTCTTTTTAGACTCTTATGATTGGGCATAGGACAAAATACTTGGAAGTAAAAACTATCATACTTCTGATCCAAGCTTCCTAGATCTGGAGGCCAAGCTGATAATTGTGGCTCTCGCCAGTTGGGAGTATTAATCAGAAATAAGCTTAGCTAAGTAAAAAGACCCACTTCTGGGTCTAAGATTGCTCTAACCGTACCTGGTTGTATGCTGTAGGTGTATAGTGGAAATCCAGAGAGACTTAGCTTTTTCCTGGAGCAACTTAATTTTGTGGGGTTTTTTGTCCTGCTCTTAATGCTTTGAGGAGCAGTTCCTATTTTGGTCTGAAACTCCCTGTATACTGCCAGCGTCTGATTTGCCCTCTCACTGACTGTTACATTCTGTGTCCTGATTCTCCCAGTAAGAATAATTCTTGAAATTCTTGAGAGTATATTGTGTTTGGATGCTTTCTGTTCAGCAGTGGGTTTAATTAGGACAGCTAAAGTTATTGCTGCCCTTCTGCTGGAGGCTACTGGGACGGGCCCTGCTTCCTTCCCCTCCCTACCCCCTGCAGTGACCAAACAGTTCACAGCCAGTTGTTTTAAATTCACTGAAATCTGGTTTAGTCTCCAGCAGAGAGCTGGGAGCACATCTGCTTTAGCTGTGTCAGCTAAGCTGCTATTGAAAAGGCATTAATGCTGCCTGATACAGATGAAATCCACAAGCAGCTCTGGAACAGTTAGTTTTAGATGTCAATGCTGCTCACAAAATGCAAATCTAACACAGACAAAGGTCTTGTGGTGAGTAGGGGCAAGGGTGGAGGATGGATGTGGGGCAGTGTAAATATCAGGATCTCCTTGTTTCATTGCATTCCACTTTTTTTTTTTTTCCTCCAAGGTCTGGATAAGATAGAGTTCCTACAGAGCCACGAGAACCAAGAGATCTACCAGAAGGCCTTTGACCTGATTGAGCACTACTTTGGAGTAGAGGATGACTCCGCTCTAGCTCCCCAGGTAGATGAGAACCAGCAGCAATTCATCTTCCAGCAACCCGAAGCCCCCATGGAAGGTTTCCAGCTATAATGTGCCTGGAGGGGGAAAGAAAAAAAAAAAAAAAACACCACAAACTTGCTGGAAAGCAACTGGGAGCAGCTGATCGTCCCATCCCCTCCTTGCGAACGGAAGGCTAAACACCCACTCCACCTGTCAGGAAACAATTCTTCCTTCAAACAACTAGAAACAGTGCTTTGTCCTCACAGAGAGAAGGGGATGGTCTTACACTTTTTTTTTTCCTTTTTGCTGCTGCATACATGTCTTTAAAGCAGGCATCTGGGTGGAGGAAGGACACTGAGGTAACAGATTGCACCTCTTGGTTTTGTGTTTTTTTTTCCTTTGTGGTGATCTCTCCCAACTGTCACTTCTTACCTCGGGTACTTAATTGAGATTTCAGCATTGGGTTGGGTAAGAACACAAATAGAAAGTAAGCATTCTGACAACAATAATTCTGGAAACCTGGGTTGATCTATTTAATTTTTTTTGCACATGTTACTCTTTATTAAAGACTCTAATTTGCCAAGAGCAAAGTTTAGCCCTGGCCTTTCTGCGACCCTCCTTCAGCGGACAGTCCTGTTGAACCTGGGCCACGTTCCCCTGAAATATACTGTAAACGGACAGAGAAATGGGAAGTTCTCCCACTCCTGGGAAGACTTTTTTTTTTTTTTTCGGGGGGGAAGGCTTCTTCCCTTTGTCTACATTTTTGTTGTTGTTTTTTTGAAGAACTGCTAGTGGTATTTACAAGGAAAAAAAAAAAAAGGCAACAAGACCCCAAAGATGGTAACTCTGAAGAGGGCGGGATGCTTGGGTGGTGTTTGAAACAGGAAGCACAGCTGCCGTTGCACAGGCTTTGTTTGCATTGCTACTGACTGAAGTCACAGAACTGTTGAAATGGTGAAAACCCATCTTCATCTTTACTTGAAATATTATAGCTTATTTTTTTTTTTTTCCATGAGAACATGTTTTGAGTTCTGGGTTTTTCTGACTTGGGTTGGGGTGGATGACTTGATGGGTTGGAGGAAGAGGACATGGCTACGCTTGGCAGCAGTGTTGTGTGCGGTGTTAACTTCAGTAGCAACAGGCCTGAGTTTTCAGGTTTACCTCCTGCTCACAGTTGGATCATGTACATTTTACTTCAAAAAAAAAAAAAAAGTCAAATCTCTGTATTTTTTATATTATATATAGGTAGATATTTGTCTAATTGGGCTTCAGAGGAAAATATATATGAAATTTCTGTAATTTATGTAAATAGAGCACTGTGAGGCAGGCACACCTGGAAACGACGGCCCCAACTCACTCACTGGTTGTCCTGCTTCTTTTTCCTCTGTTTACTCACGTACTGTATAAGCGACCATAGAGCTGTCTTAACTCAGAGCTGGTAGCGGAGTTTCCTTAGCCAAGATTTCATTCAACGCGAGCGAACACGCTGGGCTGTGGAGAACAAAACCACTTCTGGGCTGCGGTGGTGGTGGTGGGGGAGAAGCCCCGTGCTCCTGCTGCCGCTGCCGGCGGTGGACGGTGGGCAGCGAGGCCTGGTGCAGCTCCGACTTTGACGAGTCCTTTCTTGTGAAACGAATAAACGACATCTGTGCAGTATGGCTGGATCTGTGCAGTATGGCCGGACCGAGTCTCTGGGTCTCGCCGTTGCTGGGCCGCCCTGCCCCGGGCTGGGAGAAGGGGGGTGGCGGCTGGGCCAACGTCCCCTCTCGGGTGGGGGCGGCGGGCTGCGCCGTGCCTCCCCGTTTCCCTCAGGGGTGGCGGGAGGGTTCTCCGGGGCCTTCCCTCGGCGGAGCTGCCCGGGGTTGCGAGCGGCGGGGCAGGCCGCAGGCGGGCGTGGCGCGGGGCACGCTGGGAGTTGTAGTCCCCGAGTCACCGCCGCCGCGCAGGGCATGCCGGGAGTTGTAGTCCGCTCCGTCTTTCCCGGCAGCCCCCGCGCCACCCTGGCGCTGATTGGGCGGTTGCGCGGCCCGGCGCATGCGCAGCGCGCGGCCGTGGGGAGGCCCGGGCCGGAGCCGCTTCCCTCAGCGCGGCGGGAGGCGGGCGGAGGCACCGCAGCGGTACCGGTACCGGCGAGGGGGCCGCTCCGTCCTCCCTCTCCTCCCCTCTTCCTTCCGATGTAGCGGGGTGCCGCCGGCTCCTGCGCGCTGATTGGCTGAGAAGAGAGGGGAGACCTGCGTCAGACCGCTGGAGCTGACGCCACGGGGGTGCGTGCGTGACGTCATTGCAGTGCGGGGGAG
>VFFE01007693.1:2350222-2363530 GCA_008921705.1 Burhinus oedicnemus
GTCCGGGGGTGGCGGGGGGGCTCTGGCTGGCTCCAGCAGCACCCCGGTCCCGTGCCCACAGGCCTGCGTCAGGGGTTACCTGCTGCGGAAGCGGTTTCGGAGCCTGCGGGCAGAGTACGAGGAGGTGGTGCGGGAGATCGAAGGGGATCTGAGGCAGCTGGAGTGGAGGGGACGGATCCTGCCGCGGCCCGTGTTCAGCCCTGAGGTCCGTGCGTCGGGATGGCGGGGGCTTCTGCAGCCCCGTCTGAGGGGGGGCACGGTGGGTGGTGTGGGCTGGGCAGATGATACTTGTGCAGCATAGTCCCAGGAACCAAATTAAAAACGGTAATTATATATCCCCAGCCTGTAAGGCTCTCCCTGACTTGCCCCCCTGAGACCCCGACTGGGGATTTCTTCCTCCGAGTGAAGCTCAGCTTCAAATCAAATGCCCGACCTGCGCAGGTGACTCCTGCCGGTCTGTCCTGATACCAGAGGTGGGGGAGAGCATCTGTCGTTCGTCTTAGTGGCCAGTCTGGCCCAAACCACGATAGGGTCTTGCCCCTGGGACCTCACCCCGTTGTACTGAACGGCCGGACCCTCCTGTGGCGGCTGAGCGGCGCTCTCTAATGTTTTTACCACTTCTGGAAGGAAAGCCCTTTAAAAAGTTCACGATGGTTCAAACCAGAGCACATCAGTGTCGTGGCAGGAGCGCTGCTAATGGCAGATCTCTGGCTGGGACAGAACCTGCAGCAGAGCCACCTTTCAGATCTTTATATTTTCTTTTCAATATATATTTTCAATCTCTCACATGTTGCCCATCTAGAAGGCAAGGCAAGGGAAGCGTTCGTGTCCGCAGCAGGCTGTACAGAGTGATGAGGCCAGCGCAGAAAAACCGCAGGAGGAGCTGGACACCTCTGAACCAGAACGGGACTGGGGCTGCAGCAGTGTGAAACCTCCAGCCCATCTGCAAAGCGAGAAAGAACTGAGCTCCGCAGGTGAAGGCGATGGAGTGAGCCCCCCAGATCTCAGGACTGATGCCGATAAATGCACTGAAAAGGGGTGCAGCGCCCCAGCAGAGAGCGAGGACTGGCAGAACGACAGCAACGTATCCTCTGTGTGGGACAGCGCTGTCCTGGAGGCAGAGTCCCTTGAAGCCTGCCTGGGTAAGAGACGTGAGCCGGCACACAGCGTGCGTTCTCCTGTGTGGTCTGAGTGACCTGGTGGTGAGTGGTGGGGGCACAGCAGGGCCCTGGAGAACCAAAACCTTGGGAATATCCTGGAGAGGTTAAACAACTCGGTGTGAGAGAGACAGTAGGTGCAATCTGAATCTTTGTTCTAATAATAGGTTATTCTTCCATTTCTTTGCAGGGATTCCACTTGAGGACATAAAGAAGCTTCCTCGAACTCGGTCTGGTCTCCAGTCCTACAGAAATCACTTGATCATGGAGTTGATGTGGTTGCAACAAGCTATTGTCAGCCGTAAAAACGTAAGGGCCTGACCCTGCCTCTTCCAAAACAGCGAGTCAGACCAGTGCCTGTGGGCAGCCAGAGTGGTGCCACCTGCGGTGGGACTGGGGTTGAACAGTGATGGTTCAGTTACCCAAGGACTGGATTGGATGGTGGCAGTGCCCTTTTTTTTTTTGCCTTCTCTGGGGGAGCCGGAGGGGAAAGAATGATGAAGGAAAACAGGAGCTGTTTAGATCCGGTTACAAGCTTTGCTCCTGGCCTGCTACAGAGACGTTGCTGCTCTGATAACTGCCCTGTGTGTAGAAGGCAGCAGTACGTACCTGGGCAGCAGCTCGTGTAGCGAGCTGCTGTTTGATTTGCTTGAAAGGTGAGACTCGTGCACCTTCTGGCCAAGTGCAGTGATTTTGCTGGCTAATCTGCAAGGGTGGGTGCTTTCCTACTTCCAGGTCTCTGGGATTTAATCATTACCACTTGATTTTCTTTCTCTTGCAGTACTTGATGCTGAAACAGAGGCTGGGGACTCCTGACCCGTAGGAAGGCATTCCTGAACGTGTGGGGCATTTGTATTGGCATGGAGAAGCAGTGGAGTTGCAGCACGACAGTTGTGATGAGACCTCCTGGACAGCAGCAGCTTAGGGGAACTCCAGCTCTGCGGATTGACGTTTTCCACTTCAGATGAATGTGGCAAGAAAGCCTTTTATTTCTTTTAAATGTGAATATTTGGTCAAAGCAGGGATTAAACATCACTGTGAAGCCAAGGAGATTGTTGTGTGTCCTGGAGGGAGTCCCAGTGAGGCCTCCTTCCACAAGAACCCTATTTCTGTTGGATGAGCTGGACAGTCCTAGGGGAAAATTGAGGCTGGGAAGACTGTCACTTACAGAAGGTGCTTTCTGACCAGCTGGTTGCTTGTGGTGGAACTAAAATGCCTGAAGGTAGCAGGTGCTTTGAACCTGCAGGAACAAGCTCTTCTCTGCTGAACTGTGGGTGACCCATATCGGTATCTGAGCTATGTATTTGGGATGGCTCTGCACGTCACAGCTCTGCAATATCTGGGATCTCCAAGCACTTGTGGTGGGCTTTGGGGAACACCCAGTTGAAGTACGAAGTTAGGAGGAGAATTTCCTAACTTTCCTGTGCAGTTGGTGGGGAGCATTGGCGTGTCAAACCTGACCTTCCAGAGATGAGGCTTGGTTCCCAGCTTGCACATCTCTGGCCATGGTAATATCTCTCTGTGTGGCAGAGTCACCTGGAGAGAACACCAGGTGCTGGAGGAAGCAAGTAAGGATTTATGGGGTTTGGTGCTTTGTCTATAGGTTACTGTAGTTCAGGGGCATTTGCGGTCCCTCAGAAAGGGACTTTCCGCGTGGGGCTGTGGTTCCTTACTGTGACTGAGTCTTCTGTGCAAACAGTCTGCGTTCCCGCTGACTGAACGGTCACTCTTGGCATATGGCAGATGTATCGTTCTGTTCCTGATGATGCTGACTTGTTTGTGAATAAAAAGCTTTCCTGAAGCTCGCCTTGGAATCTGTCTATTCCTGTCTGACTTGCCACTTTCTCCTGGGCTGAGCCAAGTGAGTCCATGGCCTGCTTTGACCCACGGCAACCTGTTCAGTGCAAAGGGTGGTGTGTCTGCTGGGATGTGGATGTTTGTCCAATACGCACAGGACAGAAAGCCATTGCACTTCTCATGCAGGTAGCAAGCGATGGCAAGGGGGTGACAGCTTCTTGGATAGGGCTGCTCTGGATGGCATGTGAGCTGCTGCCATAAAGATACTGGCACTTCGTGTACCTCCAAGTTGGTTAATCTGTCGCTGGTGGTGACAGTGGCTGGTGAGGGATCTCACAGTACTTGGTGTCTGAGGATTAAAGAGCTGTGTGGTTCCTGGTTCTCAAACAGAAAGGTGCTCTGCATGTTGTTTGATGTGGCCTCCAGACGGGCCCACAACTTCCTCCTGCAGGGCCTGCATCCATGGAGACAGCCAGTCACGCCAGACTGCGCTGGGAAGGGACAGCAGAGTGCGAGAGCGGCTGGTCAGAAGGGTTTGGGCTTGGCGGGAGGCTGGCCGCAGCTCTTCTCCGCTCCCCACCTTGGTCTGTTTGCCACTGGGGTCAGCGGGACTTCCTTGACTCCTGGGGCATGAGCTCCCGTGGCTTAGCTCTGGCACCTCCAGCCAAGAATGTGGTGGTGTATCGCAACGGTGACCCCTTCTTCTCTGGGAGGAAGTTTGTAGTGAACCAGCGGCGGTTCCTGACCTTTGAGGCATTTCTGAATGAGGTGACCAAGAGCATTCACGCGCCCTTGGCTGTGAGGAACCTCTACACACCCAGGCACGGCCACCGCGTTGCTGAGCTGGGGGACCTGCAGGATGGGTGCCAGTATGTGGCTGCGGGCTTTGAAAAGTTCAAAAGGCTCGAGTGAGTAGACAGACTTTTGGTCTCTGGGTTTGGTGAGCAGCTTTAGATCGCCTCTGTGGGGACTGTATTGGGGTGTGACTAGAAAAAAGGTAAGAGGGGTACAAACCCAACAAAAACCAGACCAATTAATTTCTTTTCCTACTGGAAACTACTGGACGTATTCCAGATTGCATGGAAAATGCAAATATTCCTGATAAGGCCACTTGATTCTCAGAAGAAAACATGTCGGGGGAGGCATGCCTTCTCTGGCAGGATGTTGTGATCGGTGCTGCTCTGTCTCCCGTGCACCGTGTTTTGTGGCGTGTGGGAGGCTCTGCTGCCCGCTTCCTTGGCAGAACCGGCAGTCACACCGTCTCCACTGAAAAATACTTTTGCTTTGGTTTGATGGAGGTTTATTTGTCTTCTAATCCTGCACAAAGTAGAGCTGTTTTGGCTCATCCTGAAATACAGAGGGTTAAAGAGGGTTTTGTGGCATCGCTTGACTCTTGAGGGGGGTGTGGGTGGGTGGGGTGGGGGTGTGTGTCGGGAATTTGGCTCCCTGGGGTGTATTGTGTTTGTTGAGGAGGTGGTCCAGGCTGCATTATCACTGGTCAGCCCTTGGATCAGTGATTAACACAAAAGAATAAAATATTTTGGGTGTGTTTAGCATGGGGATCTGAAATGGTCTGTATTTGGCTGGGAATTTCTTAAATGTAGCAGACTTTACTTTAGCCTGAGGTTCTGGGAGACCATGAGGTGACCCAAATAAGTGACCCACATATCTGGTGGCGATGCACCAAGGCAGAGCAGTCGGTCATTTTCTCACTGCTCTTAAGTCAGCCATGGCCCAGTTGGTATGTGGCAACGTTGTCTTGTTCTCACAGCTATTTAAATCGCGGAAGGAAGGAGCTCCGTGGGACAAGGAACAGCCAGGATCTGCAGGTGAGTCCCTGAGCTGAGTGGGGCAGACGGGAGCGCAGAATGAGCGGGGAGGTGTGAGAGATATTAGGGCTGGCACTGATGAAAGTGAAGTTGAGATTTAAGCTTGCGAGGTGTCCAGTGGAGATCAGGCAAAAGCGCCACAGGAATCTGTAGGATGTGTGAGACAGTGCAGGAGCTGCTGCTGTGTGCCTTCATCCAGCTTAACGGTGCAGGGGAAGGATCTGTGCTCAGAGGTTTGCTGGCAATTCTGGAATGCCCTCAGCTATGTGAAGAGCCTCTTCAGCCTTGGTGTTGCTGACAACAAACCTCACCTAGCAGCAGCAGCAAGCCTGAAAGCTGGGCAGGCAGTGTCCCAGGGGAGGCAGCTCCTGATGGAGAAAAGGGAACAGCCCTGGGAGGCTCGATGCCAGGGTTGTCACTGTTCTTGTGCACTGAACTCCGTCTCTAGTTCCACACTGTAGCTCCCTGGAAGTCGAATGTCTTGGCGCGATGGCAGCAGCACACCCACTTGCCCTGCACAATACAGTAAGTCCCTCTGTTTTCTCCTTGGAGGGTCTCTGGGAATGTTTTTGCAGGCTGGAGGAGGGAATTTCTCTGTGAGATCCTGGGAATGCTGCCCCACAGGGACAATTCCTAGCTTCTACCAGAAGTATTTGTTGTAAATACTGGCCAGGCACCAGTGGCTGGCTTTTTTTCCCCACCTTCCACAGCTGCCGGCATACTGGCTCATTGCATGTTCTGGGTTGTTTCTACTGCAGTGTTTTCCGGAATGGGGATTTGCTGAGCCCTCCTTTCCCACTGCCACTCTCCAAGAGCACCCCGCTGCAGTGGGACACACTCCTGGCCACGCTGACAGAGAAAGCTGACCTGCGCAGCGGGGCTGTTAACAAGTGAGTGTGCAGATAAGGCACTGCTCGCTCCTCTTTCCTTACATCCAGAACGTAAGCAGCTCTGATTAGCAGAGACTGGGAGTTCAGACAGCCACTTCTAGTCTGCTTTTGCAATCTCATTTGCTTCTCAGGTTTTCCCATCTTTACATCAGATAACCTGGGTGTTTTGTGAGGAGGGCTGATGTTGCTGGTGGTTTGGTGAAACAGCAATAAGCAAATAAGCAAAGCATGGCTTAAAAAGGGGTTTGTGTCTAGAGAGAGGGGGTTTTATACAACAAATAAAGCCTACCTTCTCCTCATACATCTATTTACTGACACCCAAAGAGAAAGCTGAGATCTATTGCATCTCACTGATCACTGGGTGTAATGTCTCGGCATACTGCCTTGGAGTAATACTAAGAATGATTGATCCTCTTTGACTTATCTCGGTCCTGTTTACCACTTTACATGTTTGTTTCCATGCTGAGGGGTTGTTCACAGTCTTGAGACAGCTCTAAAGCCTTTGTTGTCTCCTCCTCAAGGCTCTGCAGGCTGGATGGAACCCAGGTGTCTGGTGGGGAGGAGCTGGTGAATGGCGATTACTATGTGGCAGTGGGAAATGAGGAGTACAAAAAGCTGCCTTACTTTGAGCTGCTAGTGCCCCAGGATTCTGCGTACAAGATGCTGTGGTATGTAAGCTGCAGCTGAATTGTTTAAAGAGTCATCTCCATGGTGGTCTTCAGCTAAAGCCATCCTTTCTGTAGACCTCCTGTTCAGTGCCGTCTGCCTTGAGGCTTGAGTCTTGCTTCATGTGTTCTAAGTTTAGGAACAAAGAATGTGTTTTCAAAGCTTTCAGTGTAAGGGTTAGCCCCTAAAATCCAGATTTCAGCACCAGAGAAAGCCAGTTGGTTGGATGTTTCTCAGTTAAGTGTCCATCAAGCGCTGAGGAGCACCTGCCCATTAGGCTGGGCATTGAATTTCAGAGGCCTGTGGTGGGTAGTGTGATACAACAGGAATGTATGCTACTGTGGAGTGTGCTCTACCTACCCTGAGAAAAAACACCTCCAGGGACTCTCTCTTATGGGAAAAGGGGACATCGTGTCCTCCTACAGCTGACTTCTGCCTGATGCTGAGAATCTGCTGCTTCTTTGTTACAGGAACCACCCAAATAGCAGGCGCAAAAAATACCACCGAAGGGTAGGTGGCTCAGCTGGCGCGGGACTGTTTGTGCTACGATTGCAGTTGCTTTTATGCAGGCATCCCTCCATAAGCAGCGGATGCGTACAGCAATCTCCATTCCCGATTGCCATGGCTATGGCATCCTTGGTTGGCACTGTTCCCAAAGGAGAGGAGCTAGAGACAGCGATGTGGGCAGATCACACTTGAATTAAATCTCACTGCCTGAAGAAAAACTCCTTAAGGTGGCCTCACTTACCTCTTCTCCTTTTTGGCTGATGGGCAGGGAGAATTCATTCTAGAGCTAGGATATCTTTCTTGCTCACTGTGTGGGTAAAACACCTGACAGAGACTAGATAGAGCAGCTGGGCTGTCCTGGATTGTCTGTTGAAACATGCATCTGTGCTATTTGCTTTTAGAATTTAATTTCTTTTTTTGTTTGTTTGTTTGTTTTCAGTTTGGTGAACTCTGTGCCACCTCCCAGGTCAGTGCTGGTGACTCTGCTCTTCCCGAACTGGCTCAACAGGTAGTAGTGATTCCAGAAAGTGTCTTATGTGTTCCTTGTATCTGTTTCACTTGTAACATCAACTTAAAACCCTGGTCAGAGAATACAGTGTTACAGCTTCCTGCCAGTCAGGACCAAGGGTCACAGGGGAACGTTGCAGAGTTGAGAGGATTGCCCTGCAAAACTTCTCTTGTTTTATAAATTGTTTTATGAAGAAGGCCTATCAGAAGTATGTGATGAATACTTTCAGCTGGACAGTCGCAGGGCGCAGACCACAGGAGCTGCAGAGAAAGACAAGATCCCAGCTGCTTTTCCACAACTGCAAAGGCAAGCCAGGAAATCTCGTCTCGAAGAGGAAGAGTCCATTTTCCATGTTAAACCTATCCGTGCAGGACAAAACAGGAGGAGCAACAGGAATGTGCAGCATTGGTCTGATCGAGGTAAAGAGCACTGCTGTAAGTGTAGAGGAAGACTAGCTTTACTTGGATGCTACAGGAAAAAATACCTGCAGATGCTCTGAAAGAAAGCAATGATGCTCCCAGTAACTTCTGCTTTTTTCCTTTCCTCATCTGGGCATATTTGAGGACCTTTCTGTAGCCCAGCAAGACCAGGCCATGGCTCTCTACAATACCCATTGAACAGCTTTTTTTCTTTTCGCAGAAGAAAGTGTCTATAAAACCAGAGATCCTAGGAATGAGATCCAAGGTGTCCAGGAAGTAAAAGAGGACAAACACACAAGGGTGGACGTACCCATTGATCAGGTATGAGAAATTATTTTCTGCCCTGTTAGGAGTCTCACTGCTGCAGGGAAGTACTCGTGATCCCACTAGAATCTTCGGAGACAGCCTGTGCGAACATGTCAATCAATTGTTTATGGCAATTGTTTGGGGAAATCCTTCTGTTTTTGCACTTGTTTGAAGTCTTGTTCTTTAAGTTTATGAAGCACTGCGCTTCTCCCTGCAATGTCTAAAGATGAAAGTAACCACCAGGGGGAACTTCAGCAACCAGAGGACAGTGTATAACTGCAGGGCTCTGCATTTTAGAAAGCCGAGAGATCGTCATCTGGGTAATGAACATTTCCCTTCTGGAATGTGAGAGTTAGAGCTCCCCACTGCAGTAGGGATATCAGAGGCTTTCCTGGATTTTTTGTGTGTCTACTGCATCTATTCTTAGTCCTGTTCCAGAGAGTTGCAGAAGACCTTATACCAAAAGCCAAAACGATACACCACAGTAAGGTATTTATTCCACTTAATGGTTCCATGAAGTGTGTAAGATCATTCCTGTCTGTGTTCAGATTTCTTACGCTAAAATTCAGTACCCCCAAATATAACTGTTATGCAGAACTTACCTGTAGCCAGGTGAAGCTTAGAAGCTAGCATGGAATAAACATGTAATTCATAAAATGACTGAACACGTTTATTAGATAGTAACAAGTTTAAACGCTTTTTTTAAGAGGGGAAAAAAGTAGTTCTTTTTAAATCAAAATTCTGTGTGAAAAATGAGATGCTTATTGTTTGTGGCATATTAATATTTTAAACTTTTCATAAGGACATTTAGAATTGATGTAATGGAATGACGTGCATTAGATTGTAGGTGATTCACACTTCTGCCCAGGTAGTCTCTTTGGATTAATTAGAACTTCAAAGGAAAACAACTCCTTTGAACTTATATTAGAGAAAGCCCTAGTAAAGAATTAGCTAATGGTTCCTGACTCCTTGGCTCACTGGGGAGCCTGGTGTGCTGTGTTTGCTTTACAGGCTGGGCCGGCATTTCTCAATGGGGTGGGCACTCCGATGCCACTGTTTTCCATCGGCCTTTCCCCCCCAGATCAAACTGCTACACAGTTGTTATTATTTGAGTGTCACAGCTCTCCTCTGCGGTGGGAGAGAATCATTAGGCATTAAATAAACTACCTCTGAATTTAATGGAGAGACCCAAGTTTGCATACCAGAGCTGTGGTAAGACTGGAAGTGGAATCTGGGAATTTAGTCCCAGAATCTTTCTGTAATAGCAAAGTGCTACATTAATAACTGCATTTCTTTCTCGCTGAAAAAAGGCACGGACCGCAGACAAATCACAAAAGACTGTGGCAAGGAAAATGGATGCCAGTGACTCTGAGGATGAAAAGCACTCAACAACATTTCTCTTGGCAACCAAGAGCTCTGAAGAGCTCACAAAGAGACTGTGATGGGAGAGGGACAGTTAGGTACACGGCTATCTGTACAGCTGCAGATAACAAAAGCATGTGAATCCTAGATTTCTGTAACACCACAGACTGGCCAAGCTTATCGATGAGTTAACAAACTCTTCTAAAATCAAGCATCCTCATCATCTAGGCTTGAGAAGCAGAGTACCAGTGAGCAATGAATCAGGTGCACAATGTTGTTAAATAATGAAGATCTTCCCCCTTTCCTCATCTCTATGGTGTGATGATGTGGCACAGGAGATGGCTGCTTTTCTGAACTCTAATTAAACTGGTTTGTATCTGAACTTGGGAAGGAAGAATTACCAAATAGAATATATGCTTTTATAACAATGTCTGCCAGCAAGTTTATTCTATCTCAGATACTTTTATAAAGAGATTTCATCGCATCATTGTCCCTCTCATTAGGAATCCTTGGGTAATGTTTGCAGCAATCAAACCTGTTCCCAAAAATATATACATCTTGTTTCTGTTAACTTGTTTTAGAAGCATCTGCCTGATTTAGGAAAAGTCATACTAATAAACAGCTCTTTGTGCAAGGCTTTCTGTATTTCCCTCCCTACTGTTTCTGATTAATTACAAGGGTAACCAAGATACCTCTTTCTGTGGTCTATCTGGTATTGTAGACTGATAATTTCACTGAAAACACGCTTCCTTCCCTAGGACAAACTGCACTGTTGTTATTTTGCAGATGAGTGGCACTCTACAGGAGTCCACTGGAGAAAAGCCATGCGGTAACCTCAGTGTCAAGGGGCTGTGTGGCATGACCTGGTACATTACAGCTGAGCGCAGTGGAGGGAGCCACTTTCACATGCTTGGCCATGAAAGGGAGAGTTCCTAAAGAGATTGCTTCTACAGAAAAACCAGTTGGTCCCAGAAGCTCCTGGTGAACAATTTATTAACCATTTATTATCCCTCCAGTGCTGAACAAGACAATTCAATCATCCTTGCATTCAAATACCCACAGACAAAAAAATCCTTAACTGAAGACATTAAATAGGATGTCCTTGCAACATGCCTTGTTCCACCCTGGTGCTCAGGGAATACAGTCCGCATTTTCACATTTTTTGACATCCTTGTGTCAAAATACAGCTTCCTAAGTGCAACTGAGCCAAAGGGTCTACTGCTGAGCCAGAAGTTCCCCCTTCAGCCACAGGGGTTACCTTTGAACAGGTTCTCTTCCTCTGCTTCTCACTGTGTCTTTTTCACGAACCAGCAACACAGAGCGTGACTCCTAGGACAGTGAGCAGCATTCCTGCCGCAGCCCCTATAGAAATGGACAAGAATACGTTGGGAACGTGCATAATTCAACGCTAGTCAGTCAGACCTTCTCATTGCTAAATATATGATGCTCAGATGTCATGGTAAATAGGATAGCCCAAGTGTCTGGACAGATACAACCTGGACCAGCCGAGTTCTGAAGCATTCTAAGAAAATGCTGCTGATGCTGTATGTCTGGCTAGCAAGAACCAGGCTTAAACAGCAAAGAAACACTTTAGTCTATTCCTACAGCTATTGTGCCAGGTCCTGGTGTTTTTAAGCTTTCAAGTTTCCTGCCGTTTTCTGACCCTTTGAGCAGGGTAATGATATTGTAGGACATAGGAAGGAAAGAAAGATGGGTGTTGACATTTGGGGGCTTACGGGGCACTCCTTTTCCATGGTGAGCATATTATTTAGTGCTTCTCTTATGGTTAAACATCTAGTTAGGTAAAGGCTCAGGCCTGTAAACTCTGTTAGCTTAGAAAAGCCGATTCTTGCTTCAAATTTACTAGCCCTGCCCACTTACAAGTCTGTTTCACTTCCTTTTCAGATTCTGTACTACTTAACTAGTTACGGCCTTGTGTGGGTATTTGCTATTCTTCAGGAGACCAGAGGGTAGCCCACGGTATTAAGTCAGCAAATGGATGCAGGAGACAACGTGAGGAAATGTTTTAAGTGTAACTTACTTTTACCACCAATGTCCTCTCCCAGAATCCTCCCAGTCACCAGTGTGATTATCAAAGCCAGGGAGTTACAGAGTGGTACTGCCAGGGACAGATCTGAAATTGAACAGTTTTAACACAAACAGTTTAAAATGGATAATTTTGGACAAATCGTAAGATACTTGTTTTATTTGTGGTTATTACAAGACAGCTGCTTGATGTTTAGCTGGGTTACTAGGGTAATTGATAGCATTGGTCCTCCCAAAATCCCAATCAACCCACTCTACGAAAGCAATGAGAACTAACCTGCAGACGCCAAGGTGAGGTAGAAGAGGAGAGATCCACCTTGATTGAGCAGAAACGGCACCATGTACTGTGGGAAGAACACAGGCCTGTTAGTTGTTGCACACAAATCCACCGTGCATTCCTTGGCAAGTGGGCAGCGAAGGAGCCCAGACTCACTCGCCCTGTGCCATGTTTGGTGGCGGAAATGTGGCACACTGGCGATTCCGCTGCCAGTCACAAGCTGCTCAATGTCTTAGTTCCCCAATCTGCAGGAGGCACACTGTGCTTATTTCATGCAAAATATGAGGGTTAATGACCTGCCGCCTACAAAAGCGGTCTCAGTTCTGCACAGGAAAAGCAGCCCTATAGAGCAGTAACTGAAATATTACTGAAGATAAATAATTCTGATGATAGATGGAATACTTAACAGTTTAAATAAAAGTATCAAGTCCAGAAGTAAACAGATAGGAATGATTCCCAAGGTAGTCTGACATCCAGCAACCTCCCTGGCCCGTGAGCCCGGACAGGGTCGCACCTTGTAGTTGAGGCCCAGGAAGCGGATCTCAGCCAGCAGCTGCTGCAGGCGGCCCTGGCGCCGCACCTCCTCCAGCCCCACTGCGCCCGTCCGCAGGAACGGCCCGGTGCTGCCCCACAGCACGGCCACCAGCACCAGCGCCGCTGCCTCTCCTGCGGCACAGCCTGGGCTCAGTGGCCTGATGGCCCCAGGGGGATGCCAGTCTGCCATCACTGCCCTCAGAGGGCCCGCACTGGCTCAGCCCATCCTCATGTCCCTGCAGAGGGCCTGGCCTGGCTCACTGCCATCCCCCATCAGGGGCAGCCTTCACCAGCCCAGCTCGCTGCTGTCTCCCATCGTGAAGGGCCCCAGTCTGGGCCTGCTCCCGCATTCCTCTCGGGGAAAAAACCCTGCAGCAAGCCCAGCCTGCAGCCACGTCCCCCTTAGGAAAGGCCACTCACAGGGCCCGGCCTGTGGCCACGCTCCCTTGAGGAAAACACCTCAGCCAGCCGAGCCCGTGGCCACATTCCTCCCACAGAGGAGCCTGTGGCCACCTTCTCCCTTCAGGGACGGCCCCACAGCACACCAAACCCACGGCCACATCCCCCCTCAGAGCAGACACCACAGGGGGCCAGGCCGCGGCCCTCTTCCCCCCTCAGGGAAGGCCCCCCCGGGACCCAGCCTGCCGCCACGTCCCCCCCTCGGGGAAGGCTCCATAGGGGTCCAGCCGGTGGCTCTTTCCCTTCCCGAGGGAAGGTCCCTTTCCCCGCTCACTGTAGACCCTTTCCTCGCCCGGCAGCAGCCTCCTCTCAGCCCCGGAAGCTCACCCACGGCCGCCATAGCGACGGTGACGCGTTTCCGTCCCGGCTCACCCTCTGACCCGGAAGGGATCGTGGGGCTCTCTCGCCTCAGCGCTGCCGCCATGGTGAGAGCGGGGTCGGGGCTGGGCCGGGGGTAGTGACCGGTGGTCGGGTGGTGCAGGGCCCCCGGTCCGGGGCTCCTGGGACGCGGGGGGGGACGGGGGGCGGCATTCCGCCCCCCGTCCCCCCCC
>VFFE01007693.1:2363550-2373633 GCA_008921705.1 Burhinus oedicnemus
GCGGTGCAGGAGCCCCGGACCGGGGGCTGAGGCCGTGCCTCACCCCAAGCATTAAATGGCGTCTCCCCCTCGCAGAAGCCGATCCTGCTGCAGGGCCATGAGCGCTCCATCACGCAGATCAAGTACAACCGGGAGGGAGACCTGCTTTTCACCGTGGCCAAGGATCCCGTGAGTGCCCGTCATCCCTCCCCTCGCCCCCGAGCGAAAACCGGCCCCCACCGCCGTAATCGAGCGGCTGTTCATCAGTCCCATTAATTAATCCGTCTGGTGCTCGGTTGTTTTCTTCTCCCAGATTGTCAACGTTTGGTACTCGGTGAATGGAGAGAGGCTCGGCACCTACAATGGCCACACAGGAGCCGTCTGGTGTGTGGATGCAGACTGTATCCTTTGATCGCAGAAACCAGTTTCTCTGTCCCATATGTTTTCTTTGTAATGATTCACTTGAGCTGATTCCTCCTTGCTGCTGCACTGTTTCCTCTCAAAGAGAACAGCATGTTTAACTCTTCTGCTGTCTTTCCCTTATTCCCTCTTTTTGGGTATTTTTCTTCCTGGGCTGTTGATTGGAATAACGTGTGCAGTGTGCCCTATCTGCTCTTGTTTGTGCATCATTCCTTTTGCTGTGGTGGCCCTGGGAGCTCAGGGAAGGTGTCCGAGTTGCACAAGGTCTTCCGTCTTCAACATGGGCAGCAGGTAGCAGAGATAGAAATGTGCAAAGTTGTGTTAATGCAACAGCTGGAACGTTTTTCTTTACTATTTCGAGAGGAAAGTTGCGGGGTTTGTAACGGGAGCACTTGGACTCCGTGTCTGTACTGGGGTATTGCTGGTCCTGGAATGGAATTTGTCTAATCTCTGTGTGATATGGCTTTTTAATCTTGTGGATAAATATTATCGGGGAATTTAGACAGTAGCTTTTTGGGGCTGAGAATGCGCTGATATTCCCTAACTGGTCACCTAGGGGACACACGACATGTGCTCACCGGCTCTGCAGATAACAGCTGTCGGCTCTGGGACTGTGAAACGGGTAAGGCTCTTCTCTTCCCACATAGCTGCGTTGGAGTCAGCTCTGTCCTGCCATGAAATCTGTTAAGCTTGGAGTGTGTAGCGGCAGCATAACACGTACTTGTTTCTCCCCTCTGAAAGAGGTCTGAATCCAAACTCGGACTGCTGGAGGAGCGGGTTTGTGTATGTGCCTGGTTTCTAGTGAATATTTAGTGAGTTTACTCACTTTACCGCCCAAGTAGTCAAAGCGTGCGGTTAGAACTTGCAGGTCACCAAACCTGCTTGTCAGCTACGCCTGATGCTCTCATCCTCCCTCTGACCCTGCCGTTCAGCTGCTCGTTTTCACTAACCTTGCAGTAAAATACCTGGTGAAGTGATGGTTTCTGCTCTGTGTTCAGGAAAACAGCTGGCTCTGGTGAAGACCAGCTCAGCGGTGAGGACGTGCGGCTTTGACTTCGGAGGAAACATCATCATGTTTTCCACAGACAAGCAGATGGGCTATCAGTGTTTTGTGAGCTTCTTTGACCTCCGGGACCCCAGCCAGATCGGTGAGGAATCTGGGCCAGTGCCTGCACCAGGGAATAAGGAGAAGCCTTGATTGCCGGTGCCACTGTGTCTCTGTCTCCTTCCTTCCTGCAGAGAACAACGAGCCTTACATGAAAATCCCCTGCAGTGATTCTAAAATCACTAGTGCTGTGTGGGGCCCTCTGGGAGAGTTCATCATCGCCGGACATGAGAGCGGAGAGCTGAACCAGTTCAGTGCCAAGGTCAGTCTGATAAGGAACAGCATCTCCCTCGGGCAGCAGTGCCTTGGGAAGGATATTGCAGCATTCCTGTTGTGGTCATGGGACAGAATATGGGCTTCTTGGCTCAAACCGGCAGCTTCATGGAAAGATAGTTAAAATATGCGGCTCCCTTAAGCAAGGCTGATGTACTAATGGCTGCCCCGCTGCTGACAGCGACATCTCCTAAATTGTTTTTAATGGAGAAGTCGCGTATACGCTCATTTCGCTTGCCAGCACGCTGAAACTGCCTTCTTCACCCTTCAGTCAGGGGAGCAGCTTTCAAACATCAAGGAGCACACCAAGCAAATCAACGATATTCAGACCTCCAGGGACATGACCATGTTCATCACTGCCTCCAAAGACAACACAGCCAAGGTGAGGCTTCCCGTCGGAACTGCACTGGACTGTTGATATTTGCTTGCAGGACCTCTGCTCAGCGCCATGGTATCGCAGAGGTTTGCTCCTTAGGAATCTGAGTAAGTGTAAAGTCAAAGCTTAGTGGGAAAGTTCAGTGAGAAAGGGGAGGCACCACCACATTAAATTAAGAGCCAGGCTTTGGAAACAACATTGCCAAAGTTAAGGCTGTGGTTTGCTACCTCCGGAAGGTGATAGAGGTAAGATTTACCTTAGGGCAGTATTTTGGGGGTTTTGGGAAATATTTTTGGGATTTGGATGCCCATAAGCGACTATAGATGTAACATCTGCCCAGGTGAGGGCTAGCAGCTGGATTTGTGTGTTAATTGGGCTGCCAGCCCTCTTGCAGAATAACTCTCTCCCTTTTCCCTTCTAGCTATTTGATTGCACAACACTCGAGCATTTGAAGACGTTCCGGACGGAGCGACCGGTGAACTCTGCTGCGCTCTCCCCCATTTTTGATCACGTAAGAATGAGCTCGCTCATTGTAACGGTCTTACTGTGACTCCTGCATTGTCCCAAGTAGCTGGAAGGTAGAGTGTTGCCAGTCCAGCTAAAAAAACATGACTGTGGGATAGGTCTGGGGAGCTTTGCTGTGGTCTGGTGTAGGGAACAAAGCTTTGTGTCCTCTGATCTTCAAATGAGTGTGTCTGGGAGGCGGGAACTTCTCTGGGGCTGGAGTCAGGCCGGTTCATGAGTTTGTGGGATCTGCTGCGTTAGTAGGAGGCTTCCCCAAGGCTCGGCTCCCTCCTCTCCTGGCTGAGCGGGGTGTAAGCAGCACTGAAGCACTGTGACATCTCTCCTCTGCAGGTTGTGCTTGGTGGTGGGCAAGAGGCCATGGATGTGACCACGACCTCCACCAGGATTGGCAAATTTGAGGCCAGGTTGGTCCTTTTCCTCTGGCAGGGTCAAGTCCTCACCTGGAGAACTCCTCACGGCCCAGGGGTGCTTGTCCCAGAGTGTCTTTCTCCTGGCAGTATTGGAGGAGGCATTAAACTGGCAGAGCTTCTTTGAGGAAACCCTGGTTGTGTCCCTAACCAGGCTCCTGACTTCTTGTGGTCATTTAAATCTTCTTTCTCCCAGGTTCTTCCACTTGGCTTTTGAAGAAGAGTTTGGCAGAGTGAAGGGTCACTTTGGTCCGATAAATAGTGTTGCTTTTCACCCCGACGGGAAGAGGTGAGGATCTCTGCGGTTCTTGCAGTGTCCCCCAGTCAAGCCTAGCCCACCTTTTGATCAGGATGTGGCTGGGCTCACAGGAGCTCTGCAGTGGGAATGGAGCCAGCACCTTCCTTAATTTTCCCATTCCAGCCCTGCTGCCTCCCCGGAGGCTGGCCAGGGGGCTCACACTTATGCCCTATCACACATTTAGGCTGCGTCACTGATATTTTTTTTTTTTTTTGTCTTGTGACTCCTTCATTAGTTTCTGGAGGGGGTTGTGAGAACAGAGTTCAGTGCTGTTTGTTATAAACCTGGACACTGTGAGCTCCTGACAACATCGGTGACTTTATCTTGTCTTTCCTTCCATACAGTTACAGCAGCGGGGGTGAGGATGGCTACGTTCGCATCCATTACTTCGATCCCCAGTACTTTGAGTTTGAATTTGAAGCTTAAAGGAGGACTTCCTCTCCTCTTCCAATCCAGCGGCTCCTGCACAGAACTGTTGTACGGCCTGACGTTAGTCTGCTCCACAGGAGGCAGCGGGAAGCAGTTAGCAGCAAACTCGGGGGCTGTGCGAAGGTGGGGAACTAGAAACCCAACCGGTTCGAAAGGGCAGGACTGGCTTTCACAGGAGGTGGTGAAGGCAAGGAAGGGAGTTGGGTTGGCTGCCTGCCTGCCCCGGGGATGCTAGCTTCCTGCCCTGCTGGGCATATTTATACATCAGGGGAGGAAAAAAAAATCATCGGGAAATAAATAGAAATCTTTTATAAACAGAAAGAAAAGCACCTCTGTGGGTTTTGGTTTTTTTTTTTTGGTCTGAAACAAAATTAACCCGAGCGCTTTGGTTTCCTGGCTCTGCTGGCAGTGCCTTGCTCCCACCCATGGGCAGACAGCAGTGCTCTTGCTCCTGGGGCCTCTGTCCACCCCAGGTTAACTCTTTGCCAGGGAGGATCTGCAGCTTCCAGCCCAACACATTCTATGATTCTATGGTTCAGGTCCGGCCCTGAAGTGTGAACAGGCTGGAAGTGCAGCAGCCAGTCATTGTTTTCCAGATGACACACACGCGCCCAGTTCTGGTGCTTTTGTTTATTTGCTGGACTGACCCTGAGCCAACTTTCCTCATGGAACAGTTATTTCCTGCACTCGGACGCTTGTGTTGCAAATCCTCATCCTTCCAGCCCTCTCACCCTGTGGCTGTCTGTCTGGAGGGGTGGTTTGCATCTCTTTCCTTCCTCGAAACTGGGTTCAAGGGCAGATTTCCCGAGCTGGCTCCCAGCTCAGGGCGACTGACGCAACGCTTAAACTGCAGCCAACGTGCCCTTTGTGGACAGGGTGTTGCTGGTTCAGTGTGTTCTGCTTAGTTTTTGCTGTGCTGGCTGTGCCTGGCAGGGGCTGCGAGCCAGGCACGCCGTGGCGGGAGCTGCTGGAGGCCGATGCCGCTGGGCACATGAGCCTCCTGCTGCCTCCTGCCCTTCTGCTCTGCCGGCGGCACAGGTACGAGCGCTGCTGAAATCCTGCTGGGGAAGAGAGCAGGAAGGAGCCCCGCTTGCGAGGGAGCGGGGCTGCTCCTGCCCCTACGTAAGAGCGGAAAAGCGGGTGTGGGCTGCGAGACCACTTTACTGAAACAAGCTCAGTCTGTGCAGTCCGGAGGCTGCGAAATGGAGTCTGTCCCCCCCTCCCAGAGCTCTCCTCCAGGCTCCGCGGGGCCTGTGTCCTGCACAGCGCTTCCCGTGGAAACCTGCAGCCTGCGAGGACCGAATTGCCCCACGCTGCTGTTGTTCATCTTTCATTCTCTGTCCGGGCAGCGGGGTCGGAGAGGGACCGGCTTAGCCTGTTTCCTGTGCTCTCCTTGATGGGGGTCTCATTGCCCTCTACTAACCGCTGGATCTCTGCCCAGGCCTCATCCAGGTGCTGGGATGAACGGATCCATCGGAAGAATAAACCTAGGAGAGAAGGGGCTGTGTGTTACTTCAGCCGTGCCGTAGCCCTGTCGAGAGCGGGAAAAGCAGAGCAGCTTTCCCTCACCCAGCCCAGCTCGGAGCTGAAGATGGGTTTTGAGAGCGCTGGACCCAGCTTACCCTGCCAGAGCTGGATGCTCTGGGGCTCGACGGAGGGCCAGATGACCAGGGCGTTGTGCGAGTAGAGAGGGTTCAGGTACTTCTTTTTCTCCCCAGGCTGGTTCAGCCAGGCCCAGAGGGAGTGCGTGTTCTCTTTCACTTTACACAGGCACCTACGGGAGAGTTGGGACACGTTTCACTCCCTGCCAGGGGTCGTGGGGCCAAATTTGACCCCAGCTGTGACCAGGAGGGCTTTGCTCTGCCCTGCCTGGCATGGTAAGCCCTCCCGCCCCACTCGCCTCTCTTTCTCGTTGTTGCAGAGGAAGGTGCCGTAGGCAGAGGCGTAGGCGTTGTCGAAGAGGGTGAGGAGGAGGCGCTCGCTGAACTCCAGGGAGAAAGGGAACTGGCGGCTCAGCTGCCACACGCAGTCGAGGAAGAGGAGGAAAAGCGGCGCCTCCTGCTTCAGCCGGGCGTGGGAGTAGGCAGAGTGGGCGCAGCGGAGGTGGAAGGGATGGCCGGCCTGCGGGACCCCCGAGGGGGAATAACAGGGGTTGAAGGGGAGCTGGGAGTGCCCAGCTGGGCTCGGGTCCTCAGCCCCCTCGGGACTGCCAGTCTCACCTCGATCCACTCCCGCTCCAGCAGCCCCTGGAAGCCTGCTAGTGTGCGGCAGGACGGGTCCAGGATCACCTGGGCCAGCGCTGTCACCAGCAGCGTCGTGTCCGTCCCCTCTGCCCCGTGCACCAACACGCTGGCCTCCTCCCTGCGGGCAAACGTGGGCAGTGGGTGCGATGCCGGCTGTGCCAGCGAGCCCGGGGGGACGCCCGAGGTTTGAGCCACACTGAGAGCGTCGCAAGGGGGAAAGCAGGGGGGGTAGGGCGGCAGCCCCCCCTTACCTGTCCATGCACTGTGCGGCCAGGCAGGCCGTGCTCAGGGCCGCCTTGACGTGGCTCAGCCAGCGGCAGCTCTCCAGCCGGCTCAGCCACCGGTCCATGTTGATGGAGGTGTCGTTACAGGCTTCTACCAGCTTAATGAAGCTCTCCTGCAGCGGGCGGCCTCTGGGAGGGGAGGAAAGTGGCATCAGGGGCTTGGTGATGGTTTTTTTTGGGGGGGGGGGGTTGGAGTCCCCATGCCATTGGTGTGATCACCCATGTCATGAGAGCGCCAGGCCTCAGCACAGCCCCTCACCTCTCCAGGGGCCGGTGCAGCCTCTTCCACTGCAGGTAGGAGGACTTGGGCTCTGTGCCCCCCCCCGTCATCCGAGCCTGCTTCGCCGCCTGGGCTGACCGCGTGTCGATGATAAACCCCCGTTCCCCCTCATCCAGGACCGACCCCAGCAGCATCTCGTCCTCACGGCAGCGCTTTCGGTTGGGGCCCGTCAGTGGCTGGCTGCTGCGGAGCATCGCCTACGGGGTGAGCGACGGCGGGCAGCGAGAGCCGGGGGGCACTGGGGGAACCCCACAGGATGAGGGGCTTCGAGCCACCTTCACCCGAAGGCTGGCGGTGGTGGGAGAGGGGATGAGAGGCAGGACGGGGAGATGGACTCACAGTGCCGTTCTTGGGGTGGTAATAGCTGAGGACGGGGAATCGCCCACCCTGCCGGAAACGGGCAGCTTTCCGCAAGGCGTCATCGTCCACTGCCGCCGGCACGATGACAGCAGGAGGGTACGTGGGGCAGGTGGTGAAATCCCGGTTCACCTCGCTCAGCCGCCACTGGCTTGTCTGGGGGAGACGCGGGGTGGGGGGGCTGCCTCGGGTGCCTCCCTGGCAGCGGGAGCCCCAGCGGGCAGCCCGGCATGGGTGGGGGCAGTCACTTCTCCCCCCAGCCCAACCGCGTCTCCCCCTTCCAGGCTCACCTGCGAGGCGATCTGCTGGAAGTACTGCTCGAGGGGGAAAAGGTGCCATCCTTCCTCGAGCTTCAGGCTCTGGGGTCTGTAGAAGAACGGGTACATCATCATCACGGAGTCCACCGAGGAGAGGGCCTGGAGCGGGAGCAAAGGTGGAGCTGGTCACGGGTGGGGAGCACAGAGGTGGCTGGGAACGTCCCCAACGTGTCCCCAGGGCTCTGCAAACCCCATCCCCGTTCCCCGCTCCTGGCCACGTCCCAGCTGCAAGCGAGGGCTGGGCAGGCTGGCGCTGGCACCACCAGCCCCATGGGCACCCCGTGCCAAGGCTGTCCGGGAGCTGCGTGTTTACCCACCTTAACGACGGACCCAGAGCAAACACTGCAGGCGGCCGCTTTCTCCTGCCAACCCTTTGCATCCCGGCACGGCTCGGGCCAGGGTCTCCGGCCACCCGGGAGCTCACCTCGATGGAGCTGGCGATGTTGAGACACTCCTCCATGCCCGGGATCTCCAGCTGCAGCACCTTCAGGTCTTTACACCGGAGCGTGATGGTGCCGGAGGAACCGGCGAGCCTGGGGGAGGCAGGAGGAGAGTCAGGGCTGGCTGTAGGTCTGCGCACGCAGACAGACACGCAGACAGATGCATGACAGAGCTGCTCTCTTTCCCCCCTTGGGAACGCCGAGCGGGGTGAAGCGGGAGGGCCGTGCCGGTGTGGGTGCCGAATGGCCGGCTCTCAGCCGGCACTGGTGGCACGCCTGTCTGAAGCTGGGATTTCCACCATCTCCCTGCCCTGGGCCTGGTGGGCACCGCAGTGGTTAGCAGGAAGCCGGGCGCTGCCGGGGGGGTTAGCAGAGCCAAGAGAGCGTTAAAAGCCAAACCTGGTGTCTCGCGGGGAGCCGTTAGTCCGGGGGGGCTGGTACCAGCCTAAATTCTGCACTCTGAGGCACGGAGGAGAAGAGGAGGTCAATGCCCGGTGCCGCGAGCTTTCCCCGGCATGGGCCGTGGGGAAGAGGAGAGACGAGGTTCGGCGGGCAGTGCCGTGGGGCGGCCGGGCAGTGCCGCGGGCGCCGGGAGAGCAGCGGGGAATCTCCTCCAGCTAAGGCAGGGGTGACGCCGCTCGAAGGGAGCGTGGGGCCAGCCACGGGGAGAGACCCACCTCTTCTCCACGGCGTCCACGTTGCGGATAAGCAGCCAGAGCTCCACGGTGCCGGGCTGGGCGTCCCCCCCGGGGCAGGAGGAGAGAAGCAGGTGATGGCTGGTGATGCACAGGGTGCCCTTCACCGCCGGCAGCCCCGCGCACGACAGCAACACGCTCTCCACCGTCGCCGTCTTGATCAGCTCGGAGAACTCCATGGCGGTGCCGGCGGCCACCGAACCCCGGCGTAGGCTGCCTCGGCCAGGCACAGGGACCTGCTGCCGGAGGCTGCCGCGGGGCTGGAGAGAGAAAGGGGAAATCCTGCAGCGGCACGGCCCAGCCTGGAAACCCCTTCTTCCCTCTGCGTCACGCTGGGCCCTATAGCCTCACCCCCCTCTTGGTGTTTACATTGTCACCTATAGCATATGGAGCTGCCTCGCTGCAAAACGCAGGGCAGCGTGACTTACTTCCTCCCCCGGCAATGCTGTCATTGCAGATGGGGAAACTGAGGCACGGGGACACAGGGGGCTGAGCTGCCTCCAAGCTTCCCGGCAGTGCCCAGATCCCGAGCCGGGTACCCCGTGCCCGGTGCCGGCTGCGCTGCAGGGGGGTGGATTTTTGGTGGCTGGTGAAAATGGAACCGCTGCCTCGCAGGGAGCAGCTCCGGGTCCTGCGGTGGGGCCTGCCGCGCTGGAGCTGTATGGTGCTGCGTCAACCGCTGCCAGACCCCCGGCACCGGGCTGATCCCGGCTCCCACGGGCTGTGCCTGCACCCACAGCCACCCTGGGCCCGGGGATGGAGCAGAAGCTCCTGCCAAGCGCCCTGGGTGAGGAGGAGGAGGAGGAGGGTGAGCGGCTGCCGGTACCGCTTGCTCCAGGCACCCCTGTGCTTACCTGCTCGGGCTCGGTGACCTCCGGGTGGTACTGGGGGACTTCGGGGTGCGAGCGGGGATCTCAGGGGTGCAAGTGGGGGAAGTTGGGGTGCAAGCAGGGGACGTTGGGGTGCAAGCAGGGCACTGCTGGGTGCAAGCAGGGGATGTCAGCGTGGAAGCAGGGGTCTCCGGGTGCAAGCAGGGGATGCTGGGGTGCGAGCAAAGGTTTTGGGGTATAAGCGGGAGACTGTGGGGTGCAAGGAGGGATCTTGGGGTGCAAGCAGGGCACTTCAGAGCGCAAACAGGGAACAGCTGGGCATGAGCAGGGGATGCCAGCGTGGAAGCAGGGCTCTCCGGGTGCAAGCAGGGGACGTTGGGGTGCAAGGAAGGACCTAGGGATGCAAGTGGGAGACTGTGGGGTGCAAGCAGGGATCTTGGGGTGCAAGGAAGGATCTCGGGATGCAAGTGGGAGACTGTGGGGTGCAAGCAGGGATCTTGGGGTGCAAGGAAGGATCTCGCGATGCAAGTGGGAGACTGTGGGGTGCAAGCAGGGATCTTGGGGTGCAAGGAAGGATCTCGCGATGCAAGTGGGAGACTGGGGGGTTCAAGCAGGGATCTTGGGGTGCAAGCAGGAGACCTCGGGCTGCAAACAGGGAGCTGTCGGGCATAAGCAGGGATCCTGGGGTGCAAGCAAGGGACCTCGAGGCGCAAGCAGGGATCTCAGGGTGCAAGCGGGAGACCGTGGGGTGCAAGCGGGGATCTTGGGGTGCAAGCAGGGACCTCGGGGTGCAAGCGGGGAGGCGGGCGATGCCCCGCACAGCCC
>VFFE01007693.1:2385966-2407231 GCA_008921705.1 Burhinus oedicnemus
GAGGGAAGAGAGGGGGGAAAAGCTCTGGGAGCAGTATTGGGGGGAGACGGGGGACAGAATAGGATGGGGAGATGTGGAGAGATCTGGGGACTTTGGAGGTGGGGAAAGGCTGTGAAGGGTCTGGGATGGGGAGAGGGGGCCTGAGCCCGAGAGAGGGAGGCTTTGGGAGCTGTGCTGGGATGCTGAAGGAGGTTTTGGGTGGACGGGGAGCACTCGGGGAGATGCTGGGGGACAGGACGGGCTGCGGGGAGGCGAAGGCTCCTTGAGCCACGCTAAGAGGAGGAAGTGCTCCTGAAGCTCCCGTTTGGGTCAGCGGCGTTGCTGTCAAGCAAGGGACAAACCTGAAGGCGCTGGGAGCCAGACTGACTGCGTGATTGGTTGTGGGGAGTTCCTGTGTCTAGGAGCATTGTTTAGTTCTGGCTCTGAACTTGGCTGGATTGTAGACTGGCTTCTTTCCCCCCTTCCCCCCCCCTTTTACAAGGCTGGGGAAGCACTGCTTTGGGGGCTATGTCATCATTCCTTTGGGGTAGGGAAGTAACGGGGTGTTAGAGCTGGTCAAATCCCAAGCTTGTGCGGCTTCCCTGCTTCTGCCCTGTAGTCTGTGGCAGAAATCACAGTTGCATGGCCTCTGTGCATTCACGGCCACCTCCCCTTTGGAGGGGCGACTTGGTGCCCTGGTGATGGGGGAGCTCATTTTTAATGGAGTCTGTGATCACTCTCTGTGAAAGGTATTGTGCAATTCTCTATTTCGTCGTGGTTTTTAGTCTGTGAAATCAAATAAAAACTTTTTCTGGCTACTTTTTCCTGGTAAGTGGATGTGCTTAGTGTTCCAGCAGTAAAGCAGGCTCTACTGTATGTGTCAGTCCTATAGCGAGGGCTTTTATTTCTCTAGAAAAGTAAATCTAAGCGGCAGGTTCGTAACGTGTAATGACAGTTCCACATGGTCTCTGACTCAGCTGGTGTCTTTGGGAGGGCAGGGCGAGGAGGACTCTGGATTAGAGCTCTGGGTGCAGCGAAACTGAGCTGAATTTCACCATGCAACTGATCTCTGTGCAACACCCATCGTATCAAAATATGGATGCTGGAGCTCTGGGCCCTAAAATGCCTGGTTTAAACTTAAGAGTGCTTGCAGGGACTGCCAGAATGCCACACACGCGCACGCAACCTGGATGTTGGAAAAAAATGGTCTCTATGTCCAAACTTATCCCTGTCCTTGGAATATAACATGCTTACAAAGAAGCTTGCCAGTCTTTGAATGAGCTATAATCTTTAAAGGCATATAGTGATGTCTTAAATATGAAATAACCAGTCATTTTGTTTGAAAATGCTAAGCAGAGTTGCTATCCTTGTAGCCTTTATTGCACGGTAACTGCATGAAGTTAGCATTATACACTCTTGGCTATAGCTGCCCTCACTCATTTGCTCTGTGATAAGGTTTTAGTGCCTTTTTTCCCCTGCTCTTTTACGAGTGGCTGGCAAACATCCATAGCGTGTTCACATAGGGTGAAAGTGTGCTTTTATTGTCAGGAAAGGCATAATCTGCAGTTGTGGGAGGCCAGGTTGTTAGGGTCTTTTATTTTCCATGCAGGGAGGTCAGAGCAGCGCAATCTAGTGTGGTAATTCCCTGAAGGGAGGTCCCTGGGCGCTGTTTTGGATGGCGTGCAGGTCTCTTCCTTGAGCCGCACATTTCAGATGGTGGGAGGGCATCCTGTGCTGGAGAAGGAACCTGGGGTGCAGGGAAGGATCTAGGTGGGATAGAGTGGATGGAGAAAAGGTAATTGGGTATCGTAAGGGTCCTTCATGGAAATCCTGAGGGGTGCTGAGGTGTGTGGGAGGGTTTGAACTTAAACGGTAACTTCTCCTTTATTAGCTCCCTGTGTAGGGGCTTGCTTAACCCTAGCAGACAGGAGCAGATATCTGTTACGTTCATACACTCGTAATCTGCACTGACGTCCATGAGCAGACGAGCTCGTCTGCTGCTCCGTAGGACTCGTGGTGGGATGTGTTTAGCAGAGTGAACATGAACAGGCTCTGGAAGTCGATGTTTGCCCAGGGCATTTCACTGACAGCCTAAGGTGAAGACGATGATGATTTTTCAAAGCTTTGTGTAGTTTTTTGCTTGTATTTTCTAGATATGGTCTTGAACATCTTGTATTGAGTTCCCCAAAGCTTGATTTAACCTGATTTTACTGTAGGCGTAGTTGCCCCAGTAAAATACCTTCATGCAAAGAACACCCCATTTCGCCGTAGTGCCAGGTAAACTCCAGCAGCAGAATTGTTTGGGTGTGGGATTTGCACCGTTTGCATCTGCTTTGACTGAAAATAAGGCCATGTCCACAGGAGGAAAAACTACAGCTGTGCTCTGCGAGGAAGTAGCAGTTTCTCCTGAATGTTAAGATTGGTGATGAAATATTAATACTCTCAACTGAGTCACCAGCCAGACCGGATTGGGTCTGCTGCTTCCTAAACTGATCAGGAGTTGTACAACTACATGAACAACTTAGTCTGGTTTCCCAAGAAAGTGAGGCTTGTGCGATATTGCTGCTGTGTGTAGCTGTCTGTGCGTTTCCTGCTCTTGGCAGCTTTTGAGTCTGTGCCTCTCACAGTCAAATCGGGCAGGAGGCAGAAATCTGAAAGTTAAATTTCTGTAAGTTTCATGAAAATAAGTACCCTGGGAGAGGAGGGGGAAAAAAAAAACCCAAACAGTTAGCAGTGCCTGCTGTGGGAGAGTGCAGCATGAGCTCAGCTTTTGCTAGGTAGGAAGAAATCCACACGGGGAGATGATGCGTGGGATGCATTTGCAGGAAGGTAACTTCATTACCGCTGGTGCCCATAGGGTGGCTCGTCAGGTGCATCTGGGTGGGTGTGCGGTCGGTAGGCACCGGGGTTCTTCTGAAGGATTTCAAGCAATAATAAAGGGTGAAAATGATTTGAGCCGTAAAACTACAGCTGCGCTGCTGTTTGCTTATTGATGGAATTAGCTGTTTTGTAGCTGGTTTCTGTTAGGTAAATAGTAAGAAACTGAGGCAAAAAGGCTACGTGCGCTGTCTGATGAGTCATTGTCTGAGCCAGGATTAAGCTTGCATGCTTCTTGGCGTGCAGGTTTGTGCTCAGAGTGCGGTTGCATTTCTCAGTGAAATCTGCGAGCTCCGTAAATGTGAGGTATCACAGAGGACGTTGGAGAGCTGTCATTTGGTGAGTGAGGACAGGCAAACGTGGCGCCCGAGAAAGCTGGAGCTTCCTCCTCTTAACTTGTGCGAAGTGATGTTTGTTGCTCAGACTCTACCTGGCTTGCCTTCCCCAGAACTGACATCAAAAAATTCCTTGTCTGGCCATACCCTAATTTCCAAATGTCTGTCTTATTTGAGTCTAGGATGAACTTTTATGAATCCATGGAGATACCTGCGCAAACAAGATGGGAGACCCTATCCCCTGTGGTTCACTGCTGATGCACAGATAAAATGACAGATGACCTCTTGTGGCTCGGCTGTGATTCTGTTTGAAGGAATTCATAGTTTTCCCTGCTGTAACAAAATCCTTTCTGTTCCCAGGTGATGTTGGAAACTACTATTATGGCCAAGGGCATCCTATGAAACCCCACAGGATCCGGATGACCCACAACCTACTGCTGAACTATGGCCTCTACAGGAAGATGGAGATATATGTAAGTGTAGAGCTGGTCATGAAGAGAAATACATGTGAAAGATCTTAGTTTACATGTCAGGTTTTAATTTTGATGCTTCAGACTTGTAATTTCTCTGTTGACGAGCCAAAGAGCAATTAAAAAAAATAAACAGTTGTCATGATGTATTTCTGCTTTCTTCTAACTGCTGGTAGTGAGATGTTCTTTGTTTCAGATAGGCTTTGGAGACTGGAAAATTGCATTTCTCCCTGGAACTTAAAATATTTTCTTTGTCTAGATATGTAATACGTTTTGGTCTCTGGTAGCGGCATTCTTGCCTTCAAAAATAAGTTTCTCTTGTTTTATGCTGCTGGTTTGAGTTTTTTGCTGTTGCTGGGAGTAAATTTGAGATTGGAAATGGGAATTAGGGAGAGACTTGTGTTTCATAACAAGCCTTGCTCTTTTTTTTTTTGTCCTTGCAGCGCCCTCACAAGGCAAATGCGGAAGAAATGACCAAGTACCACAGTGATGACTACATAAAATTTCTGAGATCTATTCGCCCAGATAACATGTCTGAGTACAGCAAGCAGATGCAAAGATGTAAGCCATGCGTGTAGTGCTCTAGTTCCTGCCAATGTTAAAATTTGTGGTTCTGGGAGTCCTAGGCCAGCTTTAGAGGTTTGTGATAAAAAGAGGAGGAAGAACCACGGGGAAATTGTCTTTCTCCTGCCTTTGTTTTTTTACTTTTCTGGTAAATCAAACATTTTAAAAATGGGTCCCTCTCTCAAGCCAATATGCCAGAAGAGCTGAGGAAAACCCTTTGGCCCGGCTGTCTTTTTTTTTTTGGTCTTGTCTTTTGATGGAAACTCTTCTAAATTGCCTTCCTGGCTCAGAGATGACTTAACTACTCCATTTATGAGCTGCACATATTTTATGTAATTGCTTATCTTTAACCAGAAGTGTCGAGGTGGGAAAGGGTTGTGTAATTTAAAACAAAGAAACAAAAAAAAAAACCCCAACTCATCAATCGTGTCCAAAATCTTCAGTAATTCTGAAGGATTTTCAGGGCAATGGGAGTTTGGAAGTGGGGGAGGGTTGAGATGCACAGTGATGCCTGTCTGCTTTGTGTTAGAATGGTTTATTTTGTGAGCTAATCTCTTGTTCTAACCTCTCCGGTCCATGGAAGGGTTCTTTAATGGCGACTTTCATGTTACAGAAACCGTTTTTTGGTCTCTGTGCGACTCTGAGCTGATGTTCTTTGGCAATGACTGCAGCAAACTATGTTTCTAGCAAGTACAGACAAATAGAGGGGAAGGGTCAAGGTTCATTTAAACAGTATTTTGGTCTTGCACACTGCAGTCCTCGAGAGCAGAAAAAAGTTCTTAGCCCGTGGTGTTCATTTATGTGTAGTAAGTGTAATCTCCAGTTTAGAAGGAATACAGATCTCGAGTCTTAATTAGAGGCAATTGGAAATCTGGTATGAGCTGAAGGGGACAGATACTAAGGCACAAGCATGTAAGAGGAATGGGTAATATGGTTCACGAGTAATATACGTTGAAAGACTTCCTACAGTAAATGATATGCCTTAATGTACCAAATGACATATACCAAAGTACATATTTACACAAACTGACCTGTTTACCCCTGAAGCAGATATGGCTCATAAACGCCCACTCTGCTCTCTCTGGTAGTCAACATTTTCTGTACTGTACTTCCACAGAACTATTTTTACCTGAAGGAGGCAAAACATGAAAATTAATCTTAAACATGCGGAGGACAGAGCTTTCTTTCAATGAGACCTGCAAAACAGTAGCCTCTGTGTAGCCGGAGAACGAGCACAGGAGGTTCAGAACAGGGATTAGGGGTATAGGAGACGAGGTCACCGCTCCCAAGTACAGTGGCAGATCTCTGTAGCCTGCTTGGTGCTTCAGCTTTCCCTTTGAGGGGAGGATAGCTGCTATGATTTCCATAAGGATGCCTCCAACTTAATGCTTGGCTCTCTCTGGTTGTGTTCTCCCAAATACGAAGCTCCTCACCCACCCATTGCAAGGAAGAAGGAGCATCCGTGCCTCTCATCTTCCACCAGAGCTTTATGCCTACAGTCAAGTGATTGACCCCTGTTATTAACATCGCTCATTAGTAGTCCTGGCTGCTTTGAATATCGTGCTGGGAAAAAGCCCAATTGGCTTCTGTTTACACAGCAGCTCCTGTCTTTGCCAGGTATAGCAGTGGGATGCCCTCAAATACTGTCAGTGCTGCCCACAAGGTTCTGAGGGGCAGTGAAGGTAATGAACAGTCTCTAATTTCATTCTGCTAATGCTGCGTTGCCTGCCTGAGGACTTGGGAAGACTATTCTGTAACCTAAAGGGCAAGAAGTTTAATCTGTTGTAATGGGAAGCGTGCAGAAATTGATGACTTAAATCCTCCTCACTTAACAGGGAAAGCTTCCAACCACCTCTTGGAATTAATTATTCAAACACTGCCAGTTGCCATGCCCTGCTGAAACAATTGGAAAGTGGGAACAATTGCTTCCTTCTGGGCCTCCTGATGGGTATTGTCCTTTTCAGAGATCCCTGTCCTGAACTGGGACCATTCAGACTCCCTTATCACACAGTCTTTGTGGAGACTGTGCACTGACGAGTTTCTAATGCTGCAAGAACTGTGTTGTTTGTGCCTTTCTCAGTAAGCACAGAAGTAAACATTCTACAGATGTTGTTACAAAAATACAGATTTGTTTGTTTGTGAAAGCAAATCTTGCAAAATCTAGAGTCAGTGCAAGTCTCTTGTTACTTTTATTTGTAATCATGAAACTATTTACAGTAGAAGTTTATCCAGGCCAAAACTACAGTACTGCGGAGAACTTAAAAACTGACTGTCCAATGTGAAGTAAAAGGAATGTACGAAGTGTAACAGAACAGATGTGGATGTAAACATCTTGTCCAGTACACACCACTATTTACCATCTCCCCACTTTCTCCTGCAGCGTTGGCACTGTTTGCTTTCTCAACTCCTCATCAGCAATACAGCAGGAAACGGGAGCAAAAACCTTTCCTACTCACTGTGGGGTTGTGTACTGGAGCTCAGTGTCAGCTATGTAGTTGGAAACAGCACTATTCCCCCCAGAAGACACAGTAGCAGGGCTGCACCCGTGTGGGGTGGCGAGGGGTGCTGGCCCCCGTTTTGCACAGCCTGTGTGTGCCCGTGGTGACCCACATGTGCTGCTGGAGCAGAGCAGAACACTGTAAATGTGCCGTCTCAACAAGTGCGGCGTGAGTTGCTGCTGAGGACGAGTATCGGTATTACAAAGCTCTTAGTGATAGCATCTCCTCTCTGCCCACTCGTTTTCCAACGTGATTGACTGGTTTCTGGATCCCTCGTAGCGCACCCCGGTAGATGGCGTGCCGTTCTTGCCAGAGCTCCTGGGACCTGCTTTCCTGTTTTCTTACAATTCAGGAGCATCTTCCCTACAGCAGCAAACTTTTTGCCTCCTCAGGGAATCCTCAGGTTGATTACGTTCATGTTTTATTATTCGTGCGTGGTATTTAGTTGTTTAAAATGTTTGATAGCTTATCTGGTTAGCTTTTTAAATCAGAATGGCAGTATAAGGTTTACCATTTATTTGTGGTTTTGTCTTACTAACTCTTGTATTCTTTTCAAGTTAACGTGGGGGAAGACTGCCCTGTGTTTGATGGGTTGTTTGAGTTTTGTCAGCTCTCTGCTGGAGGCTCAGTTGGTAAGCTCAGAAGTTGTACGTTCTTTTCTGTTTCTCTTAAGCAGGTGTACATAACGTACTTCTGTCTAGGAAATAAATTGGTGTGGGTGGTGGTGATGAAGCCCTGTTAACCTCTTTCCGATTTCCTTAATAATGAGATGCAGGTTTCTTTCCATGCGAGAGTTCAAGCCTTGCACATTGACAGATCCCTCTATTTTTGTTAAGCCTATCTCCGCTAGTCCAAGTTACTTCACTGAATAGGTGAAGGACTCTGTAAGTGATATAACAACATTGCCAGCAAAGACTTAAAACAAAACCACAGCAGCAACAGGCGTTTGATAAAAAAAATCAACGTGAGGTTTACAGACAAAAAAGTTGTAAAACCCTTTTTCTGGGTGGGCATAATCTGAAAATGAAAGAAAAAGGTGAGTTTATCTGTTGTTTTTAACAAAAAGCCACTGTCTCTGGACGGTGACAGGAGGCAAAACAGAACCCGAACCTGAAAGCCAAACATTTAAAATGCTTTCACTGTTTTCAAATACTTTGTTGCAGAAATACTCGGTCTTGTGGAACTGTGTTACTGTGCATAGGCGTTCAAGCTTTGTGGCTGCTACTCCCACAATGACATCTCAAAGTCTTTATTTCCTGTAACACAGTTCAGCAGTACGCACATGTACTGACTGCAGCATTTTTTGAAGTAGCTATGCTCTCTGGTCCCAAGGCTGTCGATTCCACAGAACATATCATTTGTTTTGATCCTGGGAGACTTGCAAAATTTGCAGAAAGTTTATGAAGGGGCTGGGGGAAGAGAACTTCCTTTGCCTAAATGCATATTCAGTGAATGACCTAAATATATGTTGGATAAAACCTTTCATTAAAATCTTTTGTTCAGGGCTCTGAGAAATCTAAGCTGTCTTCAGCTGTGACCCCAGCTAGAATGCTGTGGACTTGTTTGTGCAGATTTCATGCTCTGAGGCAAAAGTGGGAAGCGATGAAAAGTGTGTGCAAGGCAAAACAGAGGCTGCATGTCTCTTCCCTTGCCTTTTTTAGTTTGTTGAGACCTACACTGTTAAACCCTTGGGCTTATGCTTTGTAAAATACCCAAACGCACACTTAAGCAATGATTTGATCGTAAGGGACCTGTGCTTTGCCCCTCGGTCTCTGTCGTGGGGCCTTTGCTCTCATGCTAACATTTTGGAATTCTCCCAACAGCCAGTGCGGTGAAGCTGAACAAGCAACAGACAGATATTGCTGTGAATTGGGCGGGAGGCCTTCACCACGCGAAAAAGTCAGAGGCTTCTGGCTTCTGTTATGTCAACGATATCGTCTTAGCTATCCTGGAGCTCCTAAAGTACGGGCAGTACTATTTACCCCTTTTGTTTGTCCATTCTGCTGCGTTTCCTCTGAGTCCTTAGTGCTTTCTTCCCAGTCTGCTCTTTTTCTTACCTGTTTTTTTTTTTTTCTTTTCTGTTTTTTCCTGGGAGGGCTTAATCAGCTGTCTTTTGGGATGTGGTACGCTCTCTGCCGAAGGGGTATGTCTAGCGGTGGCACTGTGCAGGAGGCAGAAGGCTTGGAGCGTTGTGTGATTGCTCTTAGGTCCTTCTCTCTGCCATCCAGCCTGGAAAAGGGGGCACAGCTGTAATATGTGACAGCTTTTGGCTCAAGGCAAACCTCAGTGGGAGGCTTGGACGTAAAAATGCAGTCTGTTGGCTGAATCTGAATAAACTAAGCTGAGTCTGCCTTCAAAGATCAGTTGCAGCAGCAAAAGCCACTTTATTTTCCTCTGTGGCTCTGTTCCACTGCTGACCAAGGCACATGTCCGTTCTCAGCAGCTCTTTTGCTTGTAGACACCGCAGAGAGAGCTGGCTGGTAGCTCTGCAGCCTGGGGTTTAACACCAAGTTCCTTGCTCTCCTCCCATTTGCTCTGCTGGTGAAGGTGGTTTGCGCTCTGAAGAAATGCAACATTTTGACTTCTTTCTGATCCTAGGTATCACCAGAGAGTGCTGTATATTGACATTGATATTCACCATGGAGATGGCGTGGAGGAAGCCTTTTATACCACCGACCGCGTCATGACCGTGTCCTTTCATAAGTACGGAGAGTACTTCCCAGGAACAGGGGACCTACGGGTGAGAATGGAGGCTTTGCAGAAAATTACCCTGAAATTTGGTCTCTTCCATGTTTGCTGTCCTACTAGTTTAACTAAAATCACTGCTTTCCTGGGTTTTCCTGCTCTCAAAGTGGCGTCCTTTTTCTGAGGGCAAAGGTGCGTATGTGAGGCAGCTGGCTCAGCTCTTGGAGTGGGTGCTTTGTTCCTGCGATTGTGGCCTGTACAGTAATAAAACCAAGGCTTTGATATCAGTCTCTTAGCAGCCTTCTGGTGGGATTATGCTCAGAGAAGTGACTCTGAAGATGGCATGTTGGTCATCTCTAAGTACTTGCAAACTAAGCTCGGTCACACAAGCTTTTGGGTGAAAGTTTATGAGACAGTACTTCCGTGTGTCTTGGTTTATCTTGTTGGCATTTCCTCCTATGAGTCAGTTCTGTATGTTAATGAATCGTGGTGTTAACTGTGGCACTCTTTCAAGTTAGATACAGGTGTGGTTCACTTTGTGACTTCTGACACTGCCAGAATGTTCTCAGGGGTGAAAGGTTCTTTACATTTTTTTTACGTGCTTTTTAGCAGAGTTACATTTTTCTGATCTAAATTCCCAGAGTTTGGCGCCGGTGATGTGAACTTGCGTGCGGCATCAGCATTCTTTACTGGTGCAGCCACTCTGCAGCATAAATGAAATAATTATTTTTTATAAAACACTTGGATATGAGAGAGATAATGGAAATGTAAAAAATATATAAATTTTAAAGTAAAAATAGATTCTTCCAGTTACTAGACTGCACGGTCAGCCCAAACTGGTATTTTGGGCTGTGCATCTCTGCAGAGTGTACAGGTTTGGAACTAGAATTTTGGCTGCCAGTTTTATTGCCGTGTAAGAGAGTGGCTTTTGCCAGTGAAGTGAGAGCCTGTGTGCTCACAGCAACGTGAAAGTGGTGACAGTAGATTTTTTTTTCTTCTCTGAGCACTGAGGGCCAAATGCACCCACTTAGGCCAAATAAGCTGCTGTTGGAGTCAACTGACTCTTGCTGCCTTCTGCCAGGACAGTATTTGTCCGTGAGAGCCTAGGCTTACATTCAGATGACACTGATGGAACGCAGACTTCCCTTCATAATTTGGGGCACAATTTATGTGTTGCAGTTGGTTCTCTGGTGACTTGTGGTGTCTCCTGTCTTTCACTCTAATAGGATATTGGTGCAGGCAAAGGCAAGTACTACGCTGTCAACTATCCCCTCCGGGACGGAATTGATGATGAGTCCTATGAAGCAATATTCAAACCAGTAAGTGAAGACGTTTTTGCTGACTGATTCTTTGTGGATCATACTTTGTCACTGGAGCCATTCTTTGGGGACACGGATTCAGTCTTCTGTGATAAGATTCTTCAGGGGCTATATTCCTCCCTAACAATTGCAGCCTGTCGTCAGTAAGCTTCTCTTTGTAAGAGCCTCACTGTTACCAATATAGGGGGGTCTGCAGCTGTGGGAACACTAGGGATGTCTTCATGTCACTTGATGACATGGACATTACTGTGTTGCTGTGACACTGTCCTGTGGAGAGTGTGTAACAACGGGTTTCTTGTTTAGGTGATCTCTAAAGTGATGGAGACGTTCCAGCCTAGCGCAGTTGTCTTGCAGTGCGGGTCAGATTCTCTGTCAGGGGACAGGCTGGGTTGTTTTAATCTGACCATCAAAGGTAAGAGTACCGTACCGTGCCTGTGTTCAGCTGGCATAACTGATATGATTACCTTTCATTGCAAAGTTTGTTCTTCTTATGCCACGAGGCTATGACCTTTTCCCCCCACTGCTTTTGCTGCAGGTCATGCCAAGTGTGTGGAGTTTGTAAAAAGTTTTAATTTGCCTATGCTGATGCTGGGAGGAGGTGGCTATACAATCCGCAACGTGGCTCGATGCTGGACCTACGAGACTGCTGTGGCTTTGGACACTGAAATTCCCAATGGTAATTCTCCCCTGGAGCCTTTGAAGCAAGACTAAGGGACAATGACACTCCAGTAACAAAGCTCAGGGAAATGATAGTGGTTTGGGAGAGGTAGCAGCCCTAAGATGTTTCGTTAGCTCTTGATTATTGCTGTGGAAGAGCTTTTGGATGTCCTGATTTGCAGTAGCTGTTCTTGTTTGCATTCTAGTCCTGTAGCTCTCCCGTCCAGCAAAAGGTACCCAGCAGCCTTGCCATCTTACTGAAATGAGATGACCTTCTGCTGAAACCTTTTGTGTGCGCTGATAGTGTTTAACTGCCAAGTGAGCTTTGACTGCACTGTTGCTAAGTTGTCTGCTTTGATCTGAATTTGGGCTAGGAGAGCTTGGGCTCCTATGCCTAGGCAAATGCAGTTGTGCTTTTCTGTAGAAGTGCAGTGCGTTTGTGGTATTTCATCACCAGTCCAGTGGTAATTTGGTGATTATTCCTTTTTAATTTGCCTGCAGAACTTCCATATAATGACTATTTTGAGTACTTTGGACCAGACTTTAAGCTCCACATCAGTCCCTCGAACATGACTAACCAGAATACCAATGAGTATCTTGAGAAGATCAAGTAAGTGTTTGCTCCTCTTTGCGAGACTGACACCTTCTACTGGGGGCTTCACAGCCGTGGGTGGCATCTTGCTGACGGAGGTGTTCCTTTCCTGGCTGGCTCTAGGCAACGTCTCTTTGAGAATCTGCGCATGCTGCCTCATGCCCCTGGCGTTCAGATGCAGCCAATTCCTGAGGATGCTGTTCAGGAAGACAGTGGAGATGAAGAGGAAGAAGATCCTGAGAAACGCATTTCAAGTATGTGCTTGTCTCTGGCATGGTTGCAGGACCCGGCCGGGAAGCGTACTGTTCAGAGCCTATGGGTGCAAAACCGAACAGGATCAGTTAGCTGAAGAAGCGCGCAGGCTCTAAACTGAGTTACCTTGGTAAAGAGAGGAGGATATATGATTTAGATATATCTCTACTCTGGAGTCCTTCAGTTTGAATCTGTTGCCATCTTTCTGATTGATTTTGTAAGATAAAGCAACTATGCTAAGCACTGCAGAGCTGATAGATTTCTTTTCCCTTGGAGAAATGGCACTTTTGCCACATGATTTCCGTAATAGGAGAACCTAGGCTTTAATGTGAGAATTTAAACAGTTCCTGTGATGTAGGTGCTATGACAGAGTACTTTCTGGGAGACTGTCAGGTTTGATCCCAGAAGTTGTCTTCCACAGTGAAAATGCTAGTTTATATCCAGATTGGCTGATGGCCTTTAGATCTGGCAGACAGATTTTCTCAGTGTGAGGTTGGTTAACCTGCTTACGCTGTCAAGTCTAGACATCACGCTGTACCTAATCCAAGTCCTACATGTGATCTTGGATCTTAGGCATGAGCAGTTAGGAGTGATGAGTTAAAAGGTACGGCAGGTAGAAAGGCAAAATGTTTTTATCGTGGCCTAACTCTGGCTTTTGTAGGCTCGTTAATTCATTCCAGTGTGTAGATGTACTTGGAGAAGTTAGTGCTTGGTGTCTCCTGACTTCTAAATCTGCTCAAACAACCTCTTGTCCTCTTCACACTCAGTCCGCAATTCTGATAAGAGAATATCCTGTGATGAAGAATTCTCTGACTCTGAAGATGAAGGGGAAGGAGGGCGCAAAAATGTTGCCAACTTTAAGAAGGCTAAGCGCGTGAAAACAGAAGAGGAAAAGGAGGAAGAGGAGAAGAAAGGTAAGCATGAGGGCTAGGACTAGAAGACCTCCCATCTCTGTGGAACTTTGCCTGGCATGTACTTTCCTACTGCACTACTGTGTGTCTTTTTTTTTTTTTTTTTTTTTTTTCCGTAGATGAAAAAGAAGAGGAAAAAGCAAAAGAGGAGAAAGCAGAACCCAAAGGGTGAGCCCTGTCTCCTGGCGTGGCGATTAAGTGGCTGTGCCTGTACTTCCTTGTGCATCTACCCATGCCCCCAGTGGGATATTGCACAACTTGAGGAGTTGGAGGAGAGACGTGGTAGTTTGGATGGCTTTGTCACGGAAGAAGTTTGCATGCGTAGAACAGCATGCCTGATAAAGTGCTGTGAGAGCAGAGCCCGCAGTGAAAAGGGCTTGAAAATACAGTGCCTTTGTTCAGTAACATGTTACAGGTTTTGCATGAAGATGGGCCATATAAGCAGCATTTTTAAGGTTGCAGCTCTGGCTCGTTATTAAAGCTTGGGCACAGTCTGAGTTGCTTTTTTAAACCAAATTCTTCACTGCTTGCTTCCACAGGGTGAAGGAAGAGACGAAATCCACCTAAGATGGCTGCAGCTGGACAGTACCTGTCAGTGCGTAGTTGTCATAGGTTAGCTTCTCTGGTTGCCTCCCATTCCACAGGATTTATATTTTATATATGTTTCTGTATATATTTCTATATAAATATATAAATGACTTGAGAACTGTAAATTATTCCTTGCTGCACTCCGCTGGGAGCAGATAGGGAGGATTCTGCGGAGTAGACAGACCTGCACTGCCCAGATTTGGTGACTGGGAAGTTTCACTCTTGCCTTCCACTGCCTCTCCTAAGTGTGTCTAAAAAAAATCACTTCCTTTCTTTACTCTCTCCTCTGAAATAACCACCCTTGGAAAAGAATAATTTAAGTAGAAGTAGTATCTGCATTTCAGGTTAGGTGGAAAGATGGCCATGAAATTTCTTTTTTTTTTTGTTTTTTTTTGTTTGTTTGTTTGTTTGTTTGTTTTGGGGTTTTTTTTCTTTCCTTTTTGTTTTTTGGTTTTGTTTTTGGTTTTTTTTGTGGGAGAATATGAGTTCCCAAATGAAGCCTGTGAGAGACTATTCCTTTGGTCTTCAGTTTGATTCCACCATGGCAAGTAACTGCAAGCTGGTGCCGCTTCTCAGGGTCAAATAGTGCAGTTCTTGAATAGAGTTGGCTACCTCCCTGCAGCAAATTGTGGAAAGAGATGAAGCAGCTTAAAAGCAATCTGAAAAGCGCTTTAGTGAATCAGCCCAAGAGCCCTGCAGGTGCAGATCTGGAAAATGCAAAATGAAAATCACCCAAATGTGGTGGTTTAACGTTTTCCAGGATCTTGCAGATCCAGTTAGTGTGGCAGCATTCTGCATCTTGAGTAAGAGAAGGGATGAAATTTTTATACCTTTTTTTCTGTACCTGTGCCCCTCTTTGGGGGAAGAAGTGAGTTACTGCCCCTTTGGCCGCCTGCTTTGCTTTTCCTGCTTGTTCTGCTCTCGGCTACACGTGCCGTAATGTGCTTTCTCAGTACTGATCTGTGTCCTTGGCCGAAACAACTGCAGAAATTCCCAACTTGTCTAAAGGCCAGTCCCGGCTGAAACCTCTTGTCGATATGTGTCACTCACTGAAAAACTCTTCTGTGAAGTGAAGTACAAATGTTTTCAAACTGAACCTTTCCTCTCTCTTGCTCTCAAGGCCAGTAAATATGGAGAACCTTTTTATCAGCCCTCTGAGCTGTTATCTTTATAAGGGAACAGCAGATGGGGCTCTGTACATTTTTATAACTACTCCTCTTCCTACTCCCACGCATTATCTCACACCCAAAAGTCTTTCGTGACCAGAACTGGCCTTTCTTTTGCATCTGGTTTTGTACAGCTGATCATTAGGTGTGCTTTTGGTGAAATGCTTTGCAGAAGTTTTTGCAGGCAGTTTTGACTCGCTGCTCTCCTTTCTCAGGGGGATTCCTCTGGCCACAAGAGGATCTGTACCTCCCACGGAGCGCTGCTGATGGTTTCAACTCTAATAATGCTGCTAACTTAACACAGGTTATTTTTTAAATGTTTTATTTTTTTAAATACTTTTTTTCCCTTTTCCACAGTGAGTTTTTTAGTCTCTTTGAATCTGAGTGACGTGTCACTCCCGCTCTTCAGTGTTTGTATGTGAAGCGAGAGAGATCAGTGTATCTTTGTGTCTGGGGGGTGGGGGGGGAATATATTGTGGTTTTTTAAAGATGCTTTTATTTTGAATTTTGAGAACCTTTGTAATAAAACTGGTACATTTCTATGGTTGGTGTGAGTTTGTACTGCTTTCTGCTGAGAGGAAACACTTGGTTAGAGTGGGAGTTCAGTTTGTTTTTCAGCGCCGTTGCTGGAAAATGGCGCGGTACCTTGGTGGCGATCACGATGTGGTCGGTGTAGGTCCCAGCGACAAAAAATAACAGCAGTAATAAGGCTTTGGAAAGAAAGGTGAGGCAAGGCACGATTACCTCCTCCCCCTTCACAAAGAGGGCTAGATGTGTCGGCTCCAATGAAGCAAAATGGTGACTGAAGCATTTTATTCAGAACATACTCTGTGCTGCATGTGGAAGATATTGCTTTAGTTTCTTTTGTAAGTGTTTGCACTTCCCCCCCCCCCCATGTTTTATAAAATAGCCTTGAAACTCTCCTTGTGACCTTTCTCGCCAGAAAAGCTAAGTTGAAATACCATGGGTTTTGTTTGCTCACAGCTCTTCTACCGCGGGTCACTGAGGCAGTTCTGTCTCTCGCCTAAATTACAGCTGGGTTCTCCTCCAGCAGCATTGCTGGTGCTAACTGGGATTGTGGTTTGGTTGGAGTTACAGTACTTCATGCAGCTGATGCTCTGAAAGTAATGGTAATCTAGAAAAGGAATAATAAGTTACAGGAAGGGGAGTATCATTTGGATGAACTGAAGTGGTTTTTATCTGGTATTCAAGTGAAAAAAAAATTTCTTTAATATAATTAGGAGCAGGTTAATTCTGCAACCGAGTGGTGATCACACCTGAAATGGACACAAAAGGCTCATAAGCCAAATCTGTTTATGAAGTTAAAAAAAAAAAGAAAAGCTTTGCATGGCACAGGTGACTCTCATTGCTGTAATACTACTCCAGGAAACTTAGTTATCCTTTTCACCATTGCAGACAATTAAAATCCTTTCCTCCTGGAGCAAAAAACACCGGTACAATGCGAGTCGCCCCTGCCAGATCCCGCCTGCCGATGTGCGACTGCAGTCCTCCTCTCTTCCAGCCTTCCTTAAAATGGCTGCCGCGATGCTGCACGGCATCTCGGCTGGGGCACAGCACGGCTGCGTCTCGCATGACGGACCGCCAGCAATCTTAGAAATGATTTGCAGACCACATTTAAAATACCTTTGGGTTGGGTTTGGGGTTTTTTTTTTGCCCCCCCCCCAAATGAATAGGGATGAATACCCTGCTGCATTTGGAAGCAGGTCGCTTGCTTTAGCTTCCCGCTATCAACAGGAGGATGCGCTGCGTAAAACCAAGAGTTTTGGCCAATTCTACCTACCTCAAGGGGCTACAGAAGAGCCACGATGGTCCTTGCCCCAGGCCCTACCTTGCCGGGGTGGTGCCCATTGGGCAAACAATGGTCCTGGCTTTTCTCCATCTCCTTTGCCAGCCAGAACAGCAGGGGCAGGCGATTAGAAGAGGGGAATTAGGAGCAGGCCATTAAATGGAGGGGCTGCGCGCTACCGCTGCAGCCTAAGCTGGCAGGAGGAGCTCTTGGGGGGCTGTAGCCTTCAAGCTGTGAGCTGCTGGAGAGGGGCAGCGCTCCGGAAAAACCACCTCCGTGCCCGTGCGGATCACAGGAGAGAGGATAGAGGCACCCATCGTGCCTTCGTTTTTCTCTTTGGAAGTACATCCTCGCTCCCAGTGCACAGTTCTTGTGCTCTGGCGTGTCTTTTCAGGAAAGAAGAGCCAATCCTATTCTAAAGCCAATTAAAAAAAACACCCCAAACTTAAGCCAAGCTTAAAATAGGAACTTCACCCAGTAGCACTCCTGGGCCCTGCCTTATGAGAAAAGACTTTCTTTCCTCACCACCACGGAAAAAAATGGGTTAGATCTCCGAGAAACCAGCCGAACAGCCATCCTAAGGTAGCAACAAGAGGCTCGGGTGAGAAAGTCCTTTGTGGCTGTAGCTCTACATCTGCTGCAAGTCAATTAACTGCACACAGAGCCAGGGCTGGGGTGATTAAAGGCAGCAGCTGTTGAACTAAATAAGCAACTGCTGTCTTCCCCGGCCCTCGTCTGGCATCCAGGACAAGAAGGACTCAAGCTCACCCATAAAGGGGTCACCATTTATTCCTTTCAAATGTTACAAGAAAGCCCATACAGCTTTTTTTGGGGGGGGGTTTCCCCCCCCTTTTTTTTTTTTCTTTAGAAGTTAGAAAATTGCAAATCAAGTGTTTTGGCCATTAAAAAAATTATTTACAGAGAAAACAATGTGGCTTCACATTATACAGCTGGCAGGCCCCCTCCCTCCACCCCATATCCTAAAAGTTATCCCTTAGAAGCAGAACTGAACACAGCGGACTTACAAGCTTTATGGTTTTAAGCCAATAGTAAGACATTATAAAAAAAAAAAAACAAAACTAACCAGATTAGCTTTTAAACCATCGATTTCTATAAAAAGCACAAAATACTTTAAATGAAGTCGGAACCAGGAATGTAAACTGAGGAAAAAAAAGAATCCATTGAACAGTCACTGGCTTGCTGGGCTTCGAAGGCTGCCGGGAAGAGAGCGGGGACAGTCAGGAGGCCAGCAGAGATACCAGAGCGGGATGGGAGATCTGGGTTCTTACAAACTGTAAATTCCAGTTATGGCCAGGATAGTCTTCCTCCACAGTTTTAAAGGATTCAGGTAAAACTACTCCAAGTTGCGGCGGTGGGAATCCAAACCAGCTTTCTAACAGAAAGAGGGGAGGGGGGAAGAAATAACTGGAGGAGGGGTGGGTTTTAGAAAGCGTTGTCAGTTCTAGGTGGGACGGGGAGGTGTGTGGACAGGGCAGCGAGTCCGTGGTGTTACCGGGATGGAGAGGATGGCATAAGAGTCTTAGGACGATGCCAAGTGGGCTCTACTCTTCCTTCTGCTCCGCCGCCGCCGGAGTTGTTGTAGGCTCAGGCCCCGCAGGTTTTGAGGGCTCCTCTGGTTTGGCTGTATCCCCCTGGCTTTCCCCTGCCTGCTGCTTCTCTTCCTCCTTGCTTCCCCCCGCTTCGGCATCTTCCCTCTTGGCTTCGGCTCCCGCAGCGGGGCCGCTCTGCTCCTCCACCGTCCCCTCCTCGGGGGGAGCCGACGGCTCCGTCCCACCGGCCGGACAAGCGGGGTTCTCCTCCGCCTTGCCTTGGTCCTCGGTGGGAGAAGACCCGGAGGAGTCCCCGGCTTCTTTCTTGTTCTTCCGAAACGAGATCCCGCTCAGCTTGAAGGATTTCTTGAACGAGAACTTCTTCTTCTTCTTGGGGGTGTCCTTAGGGGCCGCGGCACCTTCGGGTTTAGCAGCCCCCCCTTCGGCGGGGGGAGCGGGCTCGATGGCGTCCCCGCCGCCCGCCTCCCCCTTGCTCTCCTCCTTGAGGGGTTCAGCCGAGCCGTTCCCGTTCACGGGCGCCCCTTCGCCGCCCGCCTTGGGCGTCATGTCCCCGTTGAACCTCAAATGACCGTTCTCCTGCGGACGGAGGCGGGGGGCAAACGGGACGGGGGGGGAGCGGAGCCCCGCGTTAGGCACAGCCGGGACCCGGCACCCCCTCCCCAAAGCCCCGCAACCAACCGGGTAAAGGGGGTGAAACACCGGGACCGGGGGGGGGATGTCACTGCGCTGCCACCGGGCGGCGCCCGCGCTCCACGCCCGGTACCGGGGCGCGGCGGCGGACGGAGCCCCCGCCCGGTACCGGGAGGGAACCCGAGGCGCGGGCGATGCCGCAGCGCTCCGGTACCCACCGGGCAGAAGAGTGTCCCCCCTCCCCTTCCCAGGCCGCCCCCCATCATCCCCACCGAGCGGCCACCGCCGCCTTTGTCCGCCCGCCCCGGTGGGACACACGGCGCCGCTCCCCGGTGCCCCTCCGGTACTTACCTGCCCGTTGGCTTTGCCGGGCTCGGTGGCGGCGGCGGCGTGGCCGGTCGGCGGAGCGCTGCCCTCCGCCTTGGCCGCCTTGGAGCCCTGGCTGCCCATGGTGCGGCACGTCGGGCGGACCCCGCCGCGGCGGCTGCGCTCGGCGGGCGAGCGGCGCCGAGAGGGAGTGGGCACAGCCCCCCGCCGCCCCGGTAATAAGGCACGGGGATGGGGCGGGCCGCCGCCGAGCCCGCCCCGGGGGCGGGGGAACGGGGACGGAGCCACCGCCCCGGCGGGGATGGAGGGTACCGACGGTGCCGTTCCCCCGCCCCGGCTCTGCGCCCCCGGAGGTCGCCGCGGCCCCGGGCGGGGCGAGGTCGGGCTGCGGGGAGGCCGTGGGGAAGGGGAACGGGACGCTGCTCATCCCAGCCCCCTCACCCCCTGGGTGCTGCTCACCCCAGCCCCATCACCCCTGGGGTGTCTCTGCCCTCAACCCCATCACCCCTGGGGTGTCTCTGCCCTCAACCCCATCACCCCTGGGGTGCTGCTCACCCAGCCCCATCACCCCTGGGGTGTCTCTGCCCCCAGCCCCATCACACCTGGGGTGCTGCTCAGCCCAGCCCCATCACCCCCGGGGTGTCTCTGTCCTCAACCCCATCACCCCTGGGGTGCTGCTCACCCAGCCCCAACAACCCTGGGGTGTCTCTGCCCCCAGCCCCATCACCCCTGGGGTGTCTCTGCCGTCAACCCCATCACCCCTGGGGTGTCTCTGCCCCCAGCCCCATCACCCCTGGGGTGTCTCTGCCCCCAGCCCCATCACCCCTGGGGTGTCTCTGCCGTCAACCCCATCACCCCTGGGGTATCTCTGCCCCCAGCCCCATCACCCCTGGGGTGCTGCTCACCCCAGCCCCATCACCCCTGGGGTATCTCTGCCCCCAGCCCCATCACCCCTGGGGTGTCTCTGCCCTCAACCCCATCACCCCTGGGGTGTCTGCTCACCCCAGCCCCATCACCCCTGGGGTGTCTCTGCCTCCTCCCCCTCCCCGGGGTGGTGCTCATCCCAGCCCTGTCACCCTCAGGCTACCTCTGCCCCCAGCCCTGTCACCCCTGAGGTGCTAGCCCCGATACCTCTGGGGTGCCTCTGCCCCTAGCCCTGTCACCTCTGGGGTGCTGCTCATCCCAGCCCCATCACCCCTGGGAGGGTCCCATGGTACCCCTTGTTCCAGTCCCACCACCCCCGGGACAGTCTCATGGTGCAGCTTGCTTCAGTCCCATCGCCCCAGGACACTCCTTACCCCAAAGTACCGCTCACCCCAGCCCCAGCACCCCAGGGTACTACTCACCCCAGTCCCAGCACCCCAGGGTACCGCTCACCCCAGCCCCATCAGCCCCCGGAGGATCCTGCTGCGGGGGACAGGTTGTGCCATGGCTCCCCGCCTCACTGTGCTCCCTGGCACGCGGACGGATAGGTTTTTCCCCTCTGGGTTTTCCTCCTCTCTGCTTTCCCGGAAAGGCAGAGCTCAGGAGAAAAGAAAATGGGACTAAACCAAAGCGGAATGCTGACGCTGGCGAGGGGCCTGCAGCTTGCCCGTGCTGCCAGGGCCACTGGCCGCAGCATGGAGCCAGCAGTGGCCGTGGGGGACTCACTGCCAGGGGCTCCCTTGGCACCCCGGCACAGCTGATTTCACTGAAGGCTCCCAAAAATCAAGACCCTTTTCTGCCTGCCCAAGCCACTGGTGTTCCCTGGCCGGCTCACACCATGCCGGAGGCTGCCGTGGGCCACGGTCCCGAGTGCCGTGTCCTGAGCCCCACGACCCCGGTGCCTTCCACGCAGCCTGTACCCTGCTCCTGCCAAACCTGCCCCGGGGCTGCCACGGGCAGGAGGGACCCCCCAGCCCCCAGCTGCGCCGCAGAGCCCACGCAGGATCAAGGCCAGCGTCTCCGAGGGGAAAACAATGTGCCGCTGTGTGCGCTCCGCCAACAAGGTCATGTTTTGTCTCTGTCCGCCCTCCCCCCCCCCGCCCCCCCCCCCCC
>VFFE01007693.1:2432085-2451087 GCA_008921705.1 Burhinus oedicnemus
GTAAAAAAAAAAAAAAAAAAAAAAAAAAAAAAAAAGAGAAAAAAAAAAAAGATTCCTGCATGCAATTACACAGGAAGGAAAACATGCAACTTAAGCTGAGCTTTGAACATTTCACAGTAAATATCAATACTGGGGTCTAAAACGGGCCATCATTTTACATTTTTAAATAACTGAGCAGAATTTTTTTTTTTTTTTTGGCAGTAGCAGGACTATCTATATTCGTTGTCATTTTACATCTTTTGATATTTAAGCTTGCCGATTCCTTTTTGCCCACATTACATTACAGTGCATTTTCAAAGGGCACAGTATTAAAGTTATTGCTAATTTATGCAGAAGCATGTGGTTTTTTTTAAATGTTTATTTTAAACATTTTTTGCAACTTTTTACATTAAAATTAACATTTGAAGACTCGTTTCAATAAAGTTTATGCAAGTTGCCGTCACAGTTTATGTAAAAGAGAAATGTGCTATTAAAATCAGACATTTAGGTTACCTTTTGGGTTTTGCGATGCATGTTAGCTTTACACATCCTGATTCTCCTGCGATAATTTTCCTTTAAAAGGGGGGCATAGGGTGATCTTTTCATCAAGCAAGACATTATGCCCTGAAAGCTGACTCCAAACCATTGTTGAAAATTCAGTTATTTACACTTTAATAACAATCTACAAATACAACTTTTTGTTTTAAAGTATTCCCCTCAATCATGCACTGCCACGAGCAGTTTGGTTCCTAATGCTCTATTTTTCACCCCCGAGCAGTTTAATTCTCTCCCCCTAGAATGCCAGATTCATTTTGCAGATGGGAAATACAAACCATTTTTCATGTCTCTCTTAAGAAGCAGCTTAATTTAAACTATTATATTTTATATATATATATACACATACATACACACCCTCTCAGAAGGATTTGAGGAGCAACTGCAGCACCCTTCTCGAACAAAGATACATTTTTAAGTGGCTTTCCAAGTAAAAACTATGGTAAAAAGTAGGAAGGGCATCATCTTAGCCGAGGGGGTTAGGGGTGTTTACATAAAGCAGAAAGCGAGCTTCCTTTTCCTCCTGGTGGCAGCTAAGCCTTGGATTTTTTAAGCATTCATTTTGTCACGCTACATTTAAACCAGCCATTTCAGACTCAATCTGGAGCCCGCAGTCTGGAATACGCCGCGAGGCCACCTGAAATCTGAATCAGTAATTCAGCAAAGAACCATAAACGCTTTCCAGCCCACAGAAATCAGATTTTTGCCACAGTCCAGGATCAAACTGCTTTCGACAACTTCCAGGGGGTGAAAAACAATTTTTCTTTCTTTTTAAAAAAAATAAAAAATAATAAAAAAAATTAAGCTCGTTCAATGAGCTTGATAAACTTTTTGTGAGAATTACAAAAACCACCATTTTTAGAATGTCTCCATGTTTTAAAAAGACAATTAGCTTTAGCATTAATTTAAATTTATTTGAAAAAAAAATAGCTATTTTATTGCTCAACAAAAAAAAATGACAATTCATCACATTTACTTTGATTAAAAAAGGACTAAACTTTATTGACAAACTGCGGCAGACATTTTGACAAGTTTTAGCTACCTATTTAGGCAGACTTACACATGTAGCATTTAATCTTCAAGAACAGAGTGGGAGGACAGTGTACAAATCCAATTAGGACTTTATCCTATGTACAAAGTGAAATTTTTCCTCATTTTTTCAGCTGCAGTGTCCCTTTTTATGCAAAGCTAGTGTTGAGATACACTTGAACAAGTCAATGGGATTGCTAATATTGACAATTTTGTCAGTTTTAAACTCGCACTGTATTATCTGCCCCAAGCACTATAAAAATGAGAAGACTGTAATTTTACAGAGTTCAGACCTACTCACGTAATACTGTTTTCTAATATCAACCACTGGGCAATCAGAGCCATGCTTTAATTTGTTTTTCCCTTAAAAGTTCTTCATACAGAACCAAACTAAGAACCCCTTTACACTGGAAAATCCGCTTCCCAAGCATCTCTCAACACCGCATGTTCGGGGCTAGATTTCAAAACCCACATAAGAAAAGTCAATTTTATAAACCTAATTTTTTTTTTTTTTGTTTTAAGTCAATTCCCTTTAAAAAATGCTATTTAATTTGTTTGAGGATCCTTCGTATTAAAATTTATGCTTAAGATTCACCAGCAATCTGCTTTTAAGGAAAGTTTGACGTCTGAGGTTACTTTTAAACGGTGGCAGCTACTACCGTTACATTATGATTTTAATGCTTAAAAACAGCCCTGAATTTTGAAATGTAGCCTACTTTGGGATTCTGCAACTACAACTTTTATGGGTTCCTTAAAACCAAACTTAAAAGGTTAACAAAACCTTAATTTCATAACTGCTAAGCAAAGCATGTCACTTTTGAAACTAACATTTTTAACTCAACTTTTTTTTTTATTAAAAAAAGGTACAGTTGTGTTTATCTAAACAACAAAGAAAGAAAAGCCATCTAACACACTTAAAAAAAAAAAAATTAAAGTCGGTCCTCTAAATCTATTTAACTCATTTTAAAATACTACGTACAGAAGCCAGAATGCAGGGTGAGGATGGAGTGGGAGAAAAAGGGCCACGAAGAAAAACAGTTAGACAATTACTTGTCTGATGTGGGTAAAGCAACGGGAATCCCGGGAGATACAAGAATCAGTAACAACTGTTTGCTCATAACTGATATTTTTCCCTCATGTTTGTTTTTTAATAACGTCCGTATGGGTGCTCTCTGTAGGCCCCCTTCACTGGCCTGGCCGGCGGGGCCTTCAGGGAGGGCCGGGTTCCATTCCAGTCATCTTGCCCTGCGGAAAAGAGAGGGATATGTCAAGGATGACGGGAGGGCTGTCTGCCAAGGGGCACGGAGGAAGCGGCGGTACCGGCCGGATGGGATCCCCTCTGGAGTCAAGGTGGAAGCACGGGGCATCTTCACAGCGGTTTCACCCCAAAATGGGTCTGCAAAATGCCCTGCGGTCCACCAAAACCTCTCGTTTGCAGCGCGTCTTCTGACATCGTGGGAAAAAGCCACTTGCAAGGGGATGACCGGGAAGCCTGCAGCTCTGACAGCCCGGCTAAGCACCGACTTGGACAAACCTGGTGCCTTTTAGGAGTAATTAATCTCAGCAGAGCCGAAGCCAACTCAAGGGGCAGCTCTGGCAGCCAGCCATGGCCAAGGTCACAGTAGTCACGGCCCCTTGGGCTGGTGGCCAGCAGCATCCATAACCCTGGGGTCTGGCTGGGGGTACTGCTACAGGTAGCATTTCTCTCCTTCCCAGATGCCAGGCAAGGCAGCTCCTGGATAACTGTGCCAAATTAATTAAGTCCCTACGTTGCTCTAGGATGGCAGCGCATCCAGCTGAATTTCCAGACACCAGTCTGACTGCGACTCGCGGTTTCTTCCCCTCCGCAACCACCGGAAAAATTTACATCCATCGCTGGCGCAGCATCTGCTCACCTCTTGGGAGCAGACATGACTTGCTAGTGCTGGTGCCAGCTGATGGGACAAAGCACTCAACAGGACGGCCCAAACCCTTCTGCTACGTACAACCACCACCGAAGCAAATGAAGCTCGCATCCCCATTGTCCCCGAGCTAGCTCAAGCCCCAGACATCCAAGCTCAGCTTTCGTTACGGCTTGTGCTTGTAACATTCATCCTTGCACGCCTGCCATTCTCTCCAGGGTCAGCAGTCTAGGAAAGCAAGTGTCCGAAGCCCGGAAGACAGCCGAGCCTGTTCCTACCACCACAGAGCACATTCCCGTTTTCTCAAAACGGTCTCCAGCCTGGCTCAACAATTTATTTCTCTAATTCTGTTTTCATGAAAGCAGAGACCAAAGGAAATTACTGTGGATAAACAGATTAGCTGCGGCAACTTCATGCCAAGTATACAATGAGCATTTTGGCCTTCATATCCCAGACAACCCCACCGCTCTCCTACCAAGCAGGAGGCACAAAAGCCTCTTTGTGCTGCGTGACTAACACAGGCAACAAACCCAGCCACTGAAGGCAGGAAAGACAGCCAAGGTTACTGACAGCAGCTGTCTCTCCAAATGCATCTTAGACTGGAAAAGCATCCCCGGTTAGGTTAGGCACCTGAATTTGAACTTCTCACAACTTAAGCCCAGAGCAGGGAACACCCTGAGGCCGGCGCAGGAGACAGCCACGGGATTAACAACTCTGCTTCCCTAATACCCGCGTGACACGACATAGGGGATTCCCAGTTCCTGAGGATCCCGGAAAGTCCCTCCAGCTGGGCATTATCCTCACTACCTGCATTCATTCATGCCTTCAGGCAACCGACGCTCTGCTAAAAGGAGTTATTTTCAATACAGCGTATTTCCATGCCATTAAGCAGCTCGCTGTATAGCTTTTGTAACTGTTTATAGTTCAGCTTGTTTACAGAGAGAGGAAAATGAATCTTACTCATTGCCACACGCAGATGCCATTCATAAGCTGAAAGCTGAACTAGCTTTGAAAAACCCCATGCAGTCACCCAAATCCTTTACTGCTGGCACCTCAGCTATAGGGTCTATCGTTTTCAACAGTTGGCGATTTACACAGTTGTGGTTAAACTGGTCTCCCACACCTCTCAGTCTAGCCTAAGTCGATAGCCTTGCGTAATTCAAATTAGCTAAACTTCATTGACTACTTGCAAGTCATATTGGCCAAAATTGTTTCACCTAGTCAAAGGGAGGCCTTCATACAATATTTAAATCCATTTTTCAAGCAAATGTATAGTGAAGAGTCAGTATCAGCTAGTGGGTTTTTGAGGATAAGGAAGCAGATGGGACCACGCAGCCATCCAGCTCAACAAAATATAACCCGTGAAAACCAGACTGCAGCAAAAGTAGTGCTGTGGGTGCAAATTCAGAGCTCTTAAAATATTCTAAATCTACAAGGAAATTAAAAGATATTTCCATAGTTAAAAAATGGAATTTTAAAAGTGTCACCTTTGAGACAATGAAGCTAGATAGAGAGTCTAAAAAGCACAGAATGCCCTCGGTTGTTCAGACCTGGATAATCTGTAGGGTATAAATATCCTACCCTGAAAACTACTTGAGGTTCTCCTCAGTAAGTTTTTGCTCAGAGCATGGAGTGGCACCGGAAAACGGCTGGTTGACCACAAGCAATTCCCAACTATGCGTAATCGCTGCAGGCAATTCCCAACTATGTGCAGCCCCTTCCCTGTCAAGAGAACAGTATTCCCAGACATACCATAAGCTTCATAGGTTTCCTGTGCCTCCCCGTGTCCATAATCATAGTATTCTGTGTCCCTGGAAGAGTAATTATGTTGGTTACACACAGTGCTGAAATCGTATTCCTATTCTGACACAACTTGCACAAACACTTGAAAAGCAAACGTGCCCAATACTGCTCATGGTTGCGGTGTGGCTGATCACTGCTTTTACAGAATTGTCAAGGACACCAGAACACTCCCAAAAGTTATTTCCCAGGCACTCCTGGATTCCAGCAGAACAGGGCACCTTCCCTACAGCTCAAACTCAGAAATGAGTGTTTCCATTCCCTTAAAAGAAAAAAAGAAAAAACCATCATGCATAAATTTTCTCCGTAACAGATAGCAAACTTACCCTTGGCCCTGGCTGTAGTAGCCTTCATAGCCCTCATAGCTCTGGTCTGCATACGCATCATCATAGCCCTGAAATGGATGATGACATAAACGGTGTTAACGGAAGGACCAAAGGTTAATGCCTGATCAAGAGTAACGGCAAAACTGAATTCAGGCTACAGCAGCTTTCAGAGGAGCCTGTGAATCCTTGCCTACCACAGGGAAGGGGCTCAATCGTAAGACACGGGTAGCTAAGATCTGCTTGTGTCCTGTGGCTTGGGAGGAATGAACCACACTAATATTCACAGTGCATTTGAAAGTCATTTCCATGTCCAAGGCTGCAGTTTGTCTGCGGTACAAATCCATGCGCCAGCAGGCCTGTAACGGTGTTATCTAAAACACAGATTTATAGGTAGACAAAACCCAACCTACTAACTCATGATTGGTTTCAGTGGAAAAACTGAGAATTTTACTGAGCGGAGAAGCAGAATTTAGAAATATCAGTATTTGTGATGGTTCTCCAAAATGCTGTTGTGCATCAAAACTAGGCATCTGGTTTTCCCTTTAGAACACCAAGACCAAGATAAGCTTGGCAGGAGGGTGGTGCTTAGTTATATGACTTGCAACATCACCATGTTCATTCACATATTTACTTTCAGGATTTTAGGGCAAGCGAGAAACCTTTGGTGTTTCTTGCTCAAAGAATCCTCTTGCAGAAAGAGAATGTGACGTGAACTACATCAATCTTTGTGGTGTAGTTTTTCTACCATGCAGTGATAGTTATGACAACCTTCAGTCTTGGGGGGCATATTTCAATTTTATAAAAGCCACCCCTTACCCTGCATTTAGCTGTTCCTTCCTTTGAGGACTGAAGAAGCAGAGCAGGCCACCCAGCACCGTACTAGTGACTGGTGGCCACTTCTCTGGGGCGATCTTACTGTTGTTAGCTCTTATTTCAGTAACGTTGAATATCTAACACACGAGGTGTCCCTGTCCATGGCAGGAGAGGTTGGAACTAGATGATCTTTAAGGTACCTTCCAACCCAAACCATTCTATGATTCTATGATCAGCTAGCTGGAATAAAAAAAACCTAAGAAACATAGTTTCTTACATATTCCTCGTAGGTTTCTGGTGCGGGAGGAGGAGGAAGCGGTATTCTCTGAATGCCGGCTGCGCGCGCTCTGGGTGTGGGAGCACCCCGTACTGCTGGGGGAGGAGGCACTCCGCGGGCTACAGCAGCTCCCCTGGCAATGGCACCCCGCACCGGGGCTCCTCGCACAAGGGCCCCCCGAGGAGGAGGAGGGGGAGGACCAACACCACGGCCCCTGGAAAGGAGATAAAAAGGATTGTGAACAGCTACTGCTGTACTGCTTGTGCACCGAATACTGACAGCAGTGCATGCGCTTCTTACATCTACTTTAAAATGCAATAGCTTGATAAATACAGCCACCATTAACCAAGCCATGAATTCTTCATCAAGAATGAAAGCACAATAATTATTAATATTGCTGTACTGCAGGATTTACAAAAACCTCTTCTGAGATTTCTGCTGCATTAGATATTGTACAGACAAAGAAATAAATCCGATACAGAACTTCGACCAAGTAATTTCTCAGAGTTCATTTTAAACAACCCTCTATCACTAACCTGTAACGACTGCCAGACCTCCAGGACTGTAAAGATCAATGATGAGATGAGCAGGGCCACTTCTGGGCTAAACACTCAAAAGCAAAGACTTTCCCCCATGAAACAGGTAGTGAAGCAAGAACTATAGTAAGAGAGTTTTATCACCAATTTATCCCAATGCCTTGACAGCAATGACAGAATAATGCCACCCTGTAACTTTCAAAGGAAGGTCAGTTCAAATTGAAAATGCTTATTCTGCCGAAGGCTACAGAAGCAAACACAGCACATCTATCTACACAGGATTTCGCCGGCCAATTTTTGAAAGGTTACTTCACGAAGCTACTGATTTCAGATATCAAAAATAACACAGAAGACATCCACTGTGCTAGACTACATCTTAAAATACACAAAACATTTGTTGCCAGCTTGCTAAAAGCAAGCCTGCAACACAAGGCTAGAAAGCCTTGGCCAAAAGCCAAGGTCAAGGCCCATAGCTGATGTGCAAGAACAAGTAGCTTAACCTCATCCGGCAGGACAACTCTGAGCAAGATGCAGCGTTTCCAGGTACGTGCTTTTGGGAAAGATACCTTGGAACAGGCGGAGGCGGTGGTGGAGCTGCTCCCCTTCCCCGTACAGGGACTCCTCGGCCACGAGTTGGCTCTGGTACACCGTTCAGATAGGAGAGCTCCAAGAATTGCTCCTGACAGATATCATCCATCATATCCTAAAGAGGGGAAAGAGTCAGCTCCAAAGAACAGCTAACTAGCGAGTCTGTGCTCCAGGATATCACAGGCTACTGTGCTGCAACCCGATAGTCCTAAATTAAAATCTGCTTATTAGTTTTACTGGGATTTCCTCAGCAGGCAGCAGTGCACAACAGCCAGCTTTCTCCGAGTTGGCCAGAAAGGGCACACCACCTGCACGTCCAAGAGCTGCAGTGAGCACTACAGCTGGTCCCTGGGAAGAGGACCTTGCTCATAGGGGTTCTGGAGGCATCTGATGATGTTCTGCATCCCAGGGATGTCAGCAAGATTTATTTGCAAACGCTGGAGAGTTCAGAGGTGAAGTCAGGCAAGACATACCTCACCTCAGGCATCTTACAGCTCCCATTTAAAGGCAAGTGGCTGGCAATGAGCCCACATACGGTAACGACATACTGCTGCGTTCCCAACACAATAAAGGAACACGATAGGATGCAGCCTGATGAAGAGCAAACGCCCATTTGCAAATCCAGGCTGTCTCTTCAAATTCTTAGGAACACAGTATGTGTTTTTTATCATTGCACTCCATGCATTTTTATTGCCTCAGGGGACCCAGCTTCAGGAATTAGTACAGATCTCTGGTGACCCCGCAGAAGTCATCGTACCCCACCCTCCCCTCAACACACAGGCAGTCTGGGCCTCGCACCGAGGATCTTCACGATGCCATGGCAACACCACAAAGCAAGGATTCTCCTACCAGATGTGTCTTCACAGCACTGCTGGCTTCCATAGTGACTTCTCTGTCAATTTTCGCAAGTTTAACACATTGTTTGAAGGCAGCGATAGATAAGACACTTTAAATAGCGAGGCTGCACGCTTGCTTTAGCGAGCTGAGGTTTTGTACATCCCAGGGGCTCCTTGAAGATGACCTCTTTCCTTCAAAGATACTTCACATAGCAATCTCTCCTCCTCTCTGTGTCAGACTCACAGAAATCACACAGTACCCAGACGCTCTTCCACACTTCCCTACTATCCACTGCTCTTGGGTTCTACCCACCCCGGGTATTTCAGGCAGAACGTCTGAGCTCCAAGTCTCAGCTGAGGAGCACGGTGTTGAGGTATACCTAGCTCTCTCCCTACCAGGTCTCTGGATTACACGCCGAGCTAGCCAGAAGCAGGGACCACTGCACGCTTCTTTCATTTTGGGGTTTTTTTTCCTTAATTTATCAAGCAATACCATTGTTTTAATAAAACGCAAAAGACTCCTTCAAGTTCTGCAGTTCTTGGAGTCAATACCCTAGCTGGCAAAAAACCGGCCTGAAGTTGATCATAAAGGTCTTACAAGGGTCACCAGTAGAAGACATCCCCAAACAGATAACAAGTGTCATCTATCTACATGCCTGGTTAGCAAAGAGGTTCCTCCACATCATACACATTCAAAACAATAGAAATATTGATTTAACAGATGTGTCTCAAACTAGCTACAACACTGAATACTACTACCGAGCTGCCTGGGCAGTCACCCTCCTCATCCTCACATCACCCCTTCAGAGCAGAGCGAACATCTCCGTACTTAGCTTCTGATCTCACCAATGAAGTTTTCTAGCCAGATTTCTACACTACAGTTCCAAGTCAGAGCAACCCATCCAAGAAGTCTCTCCCATGCCAGGCATGGCTACAGTTATTCTCCTGCTAAAACCGACATGTGGAGCTAGACATGCTACTCACCCACCCACAGCTAGTACTGGGAGAGAAATACCTACTCCGAGTGTTCTACATAATTGCCCTGTAAACGTACATCTTTCTAATTATGGTCAGGGGATTCATACATGCCTTCATGCAAGATTAATGGGGTCATATAAAGCTGCCACACATATTTATTACTTCAGGGTTCCTCAACTACACCGATTCCTGCAGCATGAGCCTCACACTGTGCAAATCTTACCCATCCTCACAGCCAGGTTCTCAACCCATCTAATTCCTTCAAAAAGAAAAAAATATCAGCATACATACTGGAACAAGGAACTTCTTGACTTCTTCCATGGCATGAGCCATCAGAGCATACGCTTCACAAGGGGGTCCAAAAACTTCAATGAAGACATGCAAATCCATATTTAGATGAGCATATTTAGGATCTCCCCCTTTACGCAATTCTTCCTCCTGAAACAAAGCAGATTAGAGATTTCTAAAACTAAATAAGATGCAGAGAAACGATTTTTCTTTTACCTGTTTCTAAGTCTTAACAGGAAATGCCTGTAAAAGCATTTTGGCCACGCAGGAACACAGATCATGGTAGCGTACTAGGCACATGAGCATACAGTTTTACAAAAAGCCATATGCAGCCTACATCTTCCATCTTTTTATAGCTGCTTTTTCAGGTGAATATGACGTTCTTCCTAACGCACTGATGCCAGTCACCTTTTTTTCCAGAAGATTAAGCATATGCAAGCAGCGTTCTTCCCCTTCTACACCACCTTTCTGCCTGAGGTGCTCTTTACCCTTTAGTGGAGTCTAATGCCTCAAACAAACTTGCTCTTTAACTCTGCTCTTAGATACCTGTGTTATTCAGATGGCTTTAAGAAGCTACAAATAAGCTAGAAGTGTAAAAGCTTTTCATGCTGCTAAACTAAAAAGCTGAATTAAGTTACAGCTCTGTTGACTGTTACCTCAGTTTTGGGAATAGGCAGGAAGAGAAAAAATCTTTTCATTTTTTCTGCTCAAAAAAACCTCCAGGCACTTTGTGATTCACTAAAGATTACCAGGAACACACTGCTCCAACATCTTCAGTGAACCATGAGAATTTAAGGATTTCATAGGAAACAGCTGGAAAAAGTTTGGTGTGGGTTGGTTCCCCCCCCCCCCCTTTTCTGTAGGGGAAACATTCCTTTAGCAAATGACTTTCCATGGAGTATCTGGGATTAATTCTTATTTTATAAACTTTGTACTCCACCTTCTGTATAAACTAACTCTGCATCCAAGGGTACAGGATATCAAAAGATGACTGGTCTCTACGTCATGCTTATAAAGAAAACATGCATCACACTGCTGCCCCAATCAAGATTGTTCCCAACACGCACAGAACTATTTAGGAAACATGACTTCCTACTGCCTTTGCTTTTGGATTATAATGGTTTAATCTTTTACAAAATGCTTTGAGAACCACTACATCTCACAGCAATGTGAAAGGCATTAATATACATGTATGTTTTCAAGGGTGATGCCCTTACCTTTGCTTTATCTCGCATTGAACCCTTCCCAAGCACAGATATCTTAGCACCAGTTTCTTCCTGAAGTCTCTTGATGGTGTTGCCTTGAGGTCCCAAAATCTTTCCAACAAAGTTGAACTGTAAATGAAGGAAAAAAAAAAATTAGCTCCAGAGCTCAGTAACCTTAACAAAAGCTTTTCTTAATGTTATGCTGACTGACAAAAAAAAATTTAGCCACTCCCTTTTTTCTTCACCTGATTGAAAAACGCAGACCAAAAAATGCACAGGAAAAGTTATGTTCCAGAACATTCTTTTCATGAAAAAATGCTCCACCAGAGAATCAAGCTAAATTAACTCACATAAAGTGTTTCATTCTAACATCTACTCTCCAGTAGTTTTCCAGGCAGCAAGTCTTAAGAGTAAAATGAGTTCTTAACTGTAAAACACAAAGCTCTACATATGAAAGTGTCTATTCTAGTAATAAAAGATCACAGCTATGCATGACCAATAGCTTTATCCCAAGACATTCTAGAAATGTAATATATTAGAAATAAGATCCTGCAAGCCAGCATAGGAAAAATTCCATAGCGATAGTGGAACACTGGCATAACTCCGGACGACACTTTGACAGCTACTATCTCTAAGAGTCAGCTATAAAATCCATAGAAAATAAGAAAATGGCAGAGATTCAGTAAGCTACTTTCTGGCCCTCACCTTGGGGTACTGTTTGACAGGTATCAGAACTCGTTCTTTCAGTTTCATATTCTTGTGGGAAAATAAATCCAGGTAGTTCTCTTCCTCATCCTTCTTTGTTGTTTCACCCTTCTGAATTTTTTCAATTTCTAAACAAGATAAAAAGAGGGCTGCTTATATTCCTCAAACAAGCATCATTTCAGAGTTGGAATTATGACAGGACATACCACCCTCATTCTCTGTGAATATATCAACACTTGTAATTGTATTAACGGAACCTGGATAGAGAGGCCACCTCTTTAGTGCCAGCCCAGCTTGCCTCTTCCTCCCTTCACATCTAGGCATTCCAGGAGGCCAAAAAGGGGACAATGAACAAAAATAATAAAGAACGGCAGAGAATGCCCTACAAATAACTCCAACAGGTAAGGGTAGGGAACTGTAAGTACAGTTTGGGGTATCGCTTCTGCTGTGCCTTCCTCTGTCGGTCCCCAAACTCACGTCTCCACTGCGAATGCAGTACCCATGTGTAGACTCCTAAACCTACAAAGACACCAGCCCCAACTACACTACTGGATACACGCGCTGTAGTGCAGCAGCCACCAGCAAATCAGGCAAGTTATCATCATTTTCAAGCTGATGAGCTATTTCAAATCTGTAATTTAGGTAGTGGTGTCAACACATACCGACACTAAGAATTTCAGTTAAGATTTTGATTTTTAATTGTATATTGTGAATTACAGAGTCTTGGAAAAACACTGAGGCGGCCTGACTGAAGGCATGCTGCAGCCCGAGGAGGATCTGGAACAAAGTCCAAATAAGCTTCTGGAAGTAGTTCATTAAGGTAGGCCAATTAGGAACTAGTACACAAACACTTTTTCAAATGTGGCTAGAAATTAATCTTTCACTGAGAGATGGCAGGAGACAGTCACCTCATAAAAGACGACCCAAATGGAGACTACTCAAGATCATCTTCCAGGCCGGCATCTCTAGCATAGGTTCGTACAGTCGTTCATGCGCTTTCCTTCGCACAAGACAAACACCCAACACTTTTCAAAAGAACGTAGCCCATAGCTGACTGGCTTTTCTTTTCCAGAGAAGTCCAGTTATGTATGACATTTATTTAATGGCCAACAACTAGACGACAAGTTCCCCCAAATTTGAAGCCAATCCATTGTTAACAATCCCAAATCATTGATGAACCATTATGCACTCTTTGGTCCAACTAAAAAAAAAAATTGGTCACAGCATGCGTAGCCATCACAAATTATTATTTACAGATGCTTATCAGGGGAGGAACGTGACCCTTCCTTAAAAGTTAAACTGTGCCATTTCATCAGCAAACCCAAGAACTATAAATATCTCTTCTGAGTTGAAAGTGCTCTAAATACAACTTCTCACATCTCAGGGGAAAGAGAGACACTTTCACAAGATTATACACATAACTGGATTAAAGCTGCAAGACAAAACTGAAACTGGAGACTGCTTAGTCATTACCAGAATTTAAAGGGGGCAGCTGCAATATCTTGTGTTTCCCGTGATTTCTGTCCATGTCAGAAACTATATGCTTTAGACTAAATGTTCACGTTCACAGTTTTGGAAGGCTGGCATATCAGATAATTGACATATTATATCCACCTAGGAATAGTCTCGTGGCATTGAAACGGAAGTAGGAACAATGGGTTACCATCATCCTTCTGACTGGACAGGCAAACACAGCCTCACGGGCTGAGAAGCACGACTGGCATCTTTCACATGGTGCAGACCACAAGAAAGTCAAGCAATGAGATGCGCAACCAAAAAAAAACCAACCCCAAACCTTAAGAAAATATGATCAATATTTTCACTTTTCAGTTACGGACACAGTAATATAAACTGGTTCTAGTTTAGAGATCTAAATATAGAAGTTGGAGATTGTGTTGCATAATTATGAAAAAAAGCCCAAATTTCGTATTTCTACTTGCAACAGCACCTTGGCTTCCTTACAAAAGTGTTACCATGACTCCTTAGTTTAAAAAAAATTACCAGATCTAATCGCTTTGAAAAAGATCGCTTGATTTTTCCCTTGAAAAGAAATGGTTTTCTGAAGACACTATGCAAAAGTAAAAAAAAATTAAACCATAGCACAAAAACAGAGGTTCAAGCACTGTCAAATTTATAAAATAAGCAAAAGAGCTGGCTGCCTTGGTTAGGTTTACATAGTTTTTTAATTTTAGCTATAAGAACAGAGAATCAAGATTTGGAAACTAAAGATTGCACTGGTGGCCTTATCCCCGGTTAGGCATAGCTTTATAATGCAATGCAATTGCTTCGCAAATATTTTGGTTCTCCAGAAACAGTAAGTGAATTTCTGAAAATGCATTCTGCATATTAACAGGAAGTGTTTTCTACGCACACATCAAGAATAAAAGCACCCTAAACCTTTCTTGATGTAAATTAAACTACCCAGAGGCATCTTCTACCTTGTCAAAACACAACGCAATCAGACGTGAGCCTCTGCAAACCAGTGAATCACAGCTCACAACAACCACACAGCAAAACCCATTCTGCCTCCTGCAATAGTAGCAACGACATCTGGGAATCGGTCTGTGAGGGTAACAAATCATTAACCATTTGCTAAAAAAGAAAAAAACCCCATCGGATCCACCATCACTATGTCTTCAAATGAAATACAGAACATAGGAGAAGAAAAAAAAACCCCTGCACAGCAGAACAACTCGAAGTTCTCCAGCTTCGGCAATTCAGGTCAGCGCGGGTGACCTAGCAGTCCCCTTCACACCTTCGGAACAAACTCCAAGTCTGGAAATAGGTGTGAAGAAGGACTAAAAACGTGCCACTTGTGACGTGTCCTACCGCTCCGGATTCCAGCGTTATCTGTATGCATTCTGGCATATTAGCTACGCAAAATGAAGCAGTACTGAATGAACTGATGAGTGGTAGCAGTTTGTCAGACCACTTACTGATATGAAGGAGAAGCGTACGTATACCTTGAGGGATTAAGCATGCCTCATTTCAGTGCTGATTTTTTAAAGCCGTGTCAGAGGTGCAGCAGAAGGTTACCTTCTTGCCACGGGGAATGTCAGCAGTCTGGCGGCATGTGTGGCAGTGGTTTCCAGGACTTCATGTGGGGCAGTGATTGCATTGTCTCAGAAGAAATCCTAAGGGGTAGGTAAAGGGGGTTGGTAACACCGCTGCTTCACAAGGAGGAGGCTAAGCAGCCACAGTGCTACTCCTGATCTAAGCCCAAGCTCTTCCTTAACAAAAAAAAACATATTAAACATTGTCCTGCAGCACGCTTGTGCTCTGTAAGCAGAGACACATTCCGTTTATTCATAATACTGAGTATTATCTTAACATTATGATAATACTGACCCCGTGCCCAAAAACAAAACAAAAAAAAACACCCAAAACCCCAAAAGAGTTTGGGGATGGGAACCTCTGGAAGACAGCAGAGCTCCCTCTCTCCTACACGACTGCTCCCCAGCTGGTTTGATTTCACAGGAGAGGACGCAGGGACCTGTTTCTGGACAGCCTCTGCTAACAGGGGAAGCTGCAGCATTTGGCAAGCCTAATCCCCCCGCTTCCCTCCCGCTTTCTGCTGAAATACACCCCCCCACCCTCCAGCCGGTACGCTGGCATTCAAGATGCAGCCAGGTCTGCTTTGGAGCTTTGCTGAGAAGGCAGGGGACTGCCACTAGCACTGGGAGAAGGAGCATGGGGAAGAAAAGAAACACTGCTGAAGCATGAGGCAGGGAGGAGAAAGCCTGGAGGCGAGCTATGAGAAATGGCACAGGTAGTAGAGGCTCCTGCGAGAGAAGTGGGAGGAGGCAGAGTCACAGCAGTGACAGGCAGGCTAGCATCAGCATCTAATAATGTTGGCACGGCTTAGCAACATATACATTTATAAACGCAACAGTGCAGCGGTATTAGCATATCACAGTCTGCAACATTTGGGCACAAGTCTAAGGCGGCAGTTACAGCTCCTTCGGGGGGTGGGCATACACTTGGAAAGGCAGAAATTTAGATCATCTTCTCCATTTCAGGACAGCCTTAACTCCACGCTAAGCAAGCTTGAGGACATCGTACTGCTCTGGGTTACATGCAGTTTCTCATCACCCCCGTGACCTCAGCCCATCTCTAATCCCACTATTTGGTTCCTTGGCAAGTCGCTCCAGTGAGGACACCGCCCATCCATCTGACTTTCCCATACAGCCCTTTTTTTTTTTTTTCCCCTTCCTAGGAATACACACAGACTGAACGAATCTGGCAGGAGAACCAGCACGGTCAGCAGGGGATTCTGTCGAGGAGTCCTCCCAACACCTCAGGCTGCTCCCTGCTTTGCAACGCGTTGCTCTGTCTCCAATTGCTCGGTGCTTCCTCTCTTCACGGGTCCTGCATCTCACATCCCAAACACTGCTCTGAATCCAGCCCTCACCACCCATCCCCATCCCCCCTCTCCGCCCCACACTCCTGGGGATGCAAAGGGCTGCATTTAACGTAAGGACCAACTCTATGCTTGCTATATAGAGACTTGCTAGTGGAATGACATAGCTCGCGTATCTGTTTGCAGTATAGGAAGCTCAGAGATGATCAGCTCTTTTCACATGGAATTTCCCCATGAAATAAATAGCTGAGATCACCACAAGAATTTGAAAAAACCGCTATGCCTAGCTAACACACTGGGGGATGTCTCCTGTCCTCCCAAAGCGCACAAGCAGAGAGGACTGGGCATTTCAAAACATCAGCATCTCCTCCTGCCCTCCCCGCAGCAGATGGAGGGCATAAATCAAAGTGAGGAATAGGGGTTTTCTTGTTCCTGTGGGAGAGGAAGGTCACACAGACCCCGAATCACAGGGGTGAGGAAACGCGGATCATATTCCAAGGTGCAAGAAATTCCAGTTTTCAGTGTCTGTTTGGGGCGCTGTGTAACAGAACCCCAAAATCTAGCCACTTCACTGCCTTTTCATCACACAGTACATTGTTCGAGAATCAGTATTACGTCACTGTGTTGCCCTTCATTTTGCTCCTAAATAATGCTAGTTTTCTCTAGAAATGCTAAGCAGCTTTAGAACCGCAAAAGTATTTTAGACTACTTTTACATATTGTTTTTAAAGAAGAAGTCTTTTAGTTTCAGTGCAGAACTCCTGCAGGGTTCCCTGCCAGAGGCAGGCAGGACAAGCAACTTCCACTCCCGAAAAAAAGATGAAATAGGAATACCGCTGATGTTCAATAATCAGTCATTTCTTTGTCTGGAAGTCATTTTGCTTAAGTTGTGCTGGCCGTTTGCATTACAATCTTTGGCCCAGACCTAAATTCCATAGTAAGCTTTACAGCAGTTTCTCCAACGTGCCATCCCCAAAGGACACCTGTCCTGAGCTATCCAGATCAGTTTGGGGTTATGTGTGCAAAAAGGTTTAGTTTCCTAAAACCACTGGTTTATTTCAGATTCTTTCTCAAGAGCTTCCTGCTCCAATTGTCCTGAATTTGGACTGCTAGCGAATGCTCCCAAAGGACAGCGATTTTCAAAATATCCAAAGCAAGCATGAAGCATCTGGAGCTCTTCCAATGATCAATTTTAAGTCTCACAAAGCTGCAGTCTACTATCAGCAATTTTTAAATTAATGAAAAAAACCCCCTCATAAATCCTTGTTACACCACTCAGTGAACGAAACTTTACTAAGTGGATGGAGAATGTTGTTCTTTGTGCGGGAATTAGCAAACTCCTTAGGTTTAATTTCACTGGAAGGCATTATCACAGAGCTGTCGAGCATCAGCTGGGTAAAGGGTTTTATTAATGAAAAACATTAAATTGACAGCAAATCGGATTATAAAACTAATTTATTTAGATTGAGATATCCGCGAGTGATGCCAAGTTACCCATGACGATATACCTCAGTTACTTGCACAATGGGAGACAGCAATTCCTAAGAATTATTTCCTACATTAAAGGAGGAGGAAATAAAATCTCTAGCACTGCACCAACTACGGCAATTCTGTACGTTTTAGAAACCTTAAAAAAAAATAAAAATCATTCAAAAGCAGAATGATAAGTACCAGAGAGCTCAGCACTCTGCTCATCAGCAGATTAAATCTGAGCACATCTTCGCATCGGGGACCTCCCGGCTCTCCACTCCACGCGCATAAAGCAGTAAGTGGTAGCAAATATTTCAACTCGTTCCAATTTTTAAGCTGACTACAGCGTCTGGAGGCAGCTGAATCTACTGGCTAGAGGCACCGCAGGCGGGTGCAGCGGCTGCACCGGGGAGATACGGAGAAATCAGAGCGGGCAGGCGATTGGCCGGCGGTGATGGGGAAGGAGAAGGCTCGTCTGGGCACAGAACAAAGACTGCCATTTCCATTCCCTATTTAGGTTCATCAGAAGCATGAAACAAGCTCTAATACAGATTACCAGAGTGGAAAAATCAAAGAGATCACAAACCATGCCTCACAGGGACTCAAGCAGACGCTACATGGAAACCCCCAGTGTTCAGCGTTCTCTCCGCTCCCCTCTCTCCCCAGGGACGAAAAGGGCCAATATGAGCGCACACCGTATTTGAAAGTTCTGGGTCTGCGTTTAATCCGGCCCGGGATTAAGCACGGGGCTAAATACAGATTAAATAAGAGAAATATCTAATCTTCAAAACCCCCGGGATGGCATCTCGCACCCAGCAGGGGAGTCAGAACGGCTCAGCGCCACCGCCCGCCGCTTCCCCCCGGGCCGGCGGGGACCTGCCCACCGCCACCACCCGGGGGTGTGTGTGCGTGTGTCCCTCTCCCCCTTCACGGTTTACTACGAGCTGCCTCTCCCCTTGCCCGCCCCACCGAGTCCGGGGTGGGCCCTACCCGGGGGTCCCGCCCTGCCCAGCCCCCGGTACCTGCTGTGAGGAGCTGCATGGCGTGCGTGAAGGACGGGTCGAGGCTGTCCTTCTCGGCCATCAGCTCGGGCAGGTACTTGTTCTCGGGCTCCATCTTGACAGCGGCCCCCGGCAGCAGCGGGGTGGGGGCGGCGGCGGGGGCCTGCGCGGCCGAAGCGGCGGCCGTAGCGCTGGGCGGCAGCAGCGGCGGCGGCTGCGCCCCGCTGGCGGCCCCGCGGCCCCCCCCACCACGGGGAGGCCGCCGAGGTGGGGGCCCTCCTTGCCGGGCGCCGCCGGGGCCCGGCCCCCGGCCCAGGCGGGCGGCGGGGTCGTCGCGGCGCTGCATGGGGAAGGGG
>VFFE01007693.1:2453985-2562364 GCA_008921705.1 Burhinus oedicnemus
GTACCACGGGGCGCGGGCGGGGAGGGAGCGGCCTGTGCGCGAGGAGCCGTCTGGGGGCGCGCGGGCTCTCGGGTCTCTCCGCGCCGACGGGCCGGACCGGGTCGAGCCGCAGCCCCAGCCCCGTCACGGGCCCCGCCGCCACCGGGCTGGGCCCGCCGCGCCCCCTCCCGCCCCCTCCCGCTCCTTCCCGTCCCCTGGCCCGGTGTGTGGAAGGCGCCGGGCCCGCTCGGAAGAACGCCGACGCGCTCAATGCCCAGGGTGAGGGGCCGCGGCGGGGAGGAGCTGGGGGGCTTCGGGTGAGGAGGGACCGCGGGAGGCCGGAGCCCCCGCCCCGGGGCGGGCCCGGGCTGCGAGGGGGGGGACAGTGGCTCCGAGGCGGACTGTGGGGGCACCCCTTGGCTCCTTGGGAGGTTTTGAGGGGATCGCTCGGCCTGTGGGGCTGGTCTGGGGGGACCTTCCTGACCTGGAGAGTCTCCTTTGGCCCCTGCGGCTGACCTGGGGAGGGTCTTTGTGCTCTGGGGGTCGCGCATGGGCTGCGGCTCTGGTTTGGGGGGGTCCTTGCTGGTCTAGGAGGCTCTCTTTGGTCTGAGGGGGTGGTTCGGGGGGGTTCTTCCTGACCTGGAGGGATTCCCTGACCTGTGCGACTTGTTTGGGGAATTCTTCCAGGTCTTGAGGGCTCCCTTGGCCTGAGGGAGCTGCAGGCTTGGGGGCAGCTTGCTAGCCTGTGCAGTCCCTACCTCTACTTTGGGGCTGGTTTTGGGGGGTCCCCCCCGCCTTTGAGGCTGGACTGTTATGAGGGACCCTCATGGCCGGTAAAGACTGGTTTAGGCTAGTAGCCGTTGCCTGCAGGTTTGGGCTGCTTTGTGGGGTCTCCCTTCTACCTGCAAGGCTGGTTTGGAGGGTCCTCCGCTCCCCTGTGGGATGGGATTGACTTACAGTGCCCACCGCCGAGGTCTGCAGGGCTGGTTTGTGTGTGTCCCCCCGCAGCTGTGGGGCAGGGATGAGCGGACCCCAAAGGGATGGTTTAGGGGAGGGAGTCTGCCTTGTACCTGGGCTTGGGGGGGGGGGTGGTGGTGTGTTGTTCAGAGGGGAGATCACTGCCTGTAGGATTGCAACAGTGGGAGGATGAGACTGTGAAGGGGTTGGTGTGGGTGAATGGGGGGGTGTTGCTAGTACCTGGGATGGGGGCATTTGGAGGGGTTTGTTTGAGGGGAGGGGGTATTTCTTATTCCTGTGTGTATGTACAGATGGGGAAGAGTTTGAGAAAGAATGGGAGGGTTGTTTTGGGGGCAGGGGGGCCTGCCTTCTCTTAGGCCTAGAGGTAGTCTGTAAAAGGTAAAAAAATTTTCTGGGATCAGGGCTGGAGAATGGAGGGGGAAGGCTGGGAGCAATGTTGTGGGGGGGAGAATCTTTCTCAGGCTGGAGGGGGGCATGTGGAGCTGGAAAGGAAGGGTGTCCAGGATGTGGTGGTTTTCCTCGGGTTTGAGTGGGGGCAGGGTTGTGAATGCTGAGGCCGGTTTCTGTAGATAAAGGGCTGCCCTGTGGGATTTGGAGCTGCCTGGGCTGGAAGAGGGGAGTTGATGAAGTCTGGCCAGGGCAGTGGCTGAAGAAAGTACTGGTGTTGCTGAGGGTGCTCGGAGTGACCTGCAGGAAGGCCCTGAGACAGGGAGTGGTGTGGAATGGCTGTGGTTTGCCACTTAGGACGTGCTTTGGTGGGTGAGGAACCCTAGTTATTGAGAGCTGGAGAGGTTTGGGATTTGGGGCACAGGCGAGGTTGCAGGTTGGGAGGTGTTACGGTACAGGGATGACCGTAGAAGTGGCCTCCACTCAGTTGCAGTGATGGTTCCTCGTGGTTCCTTGGTGTGATTAGTCACGATCTGCTTTTTCTCTCGGGGCAGCGGCGTGCTTGTTGGTTTCAGTGTGAGGAGGAGTAAGGCAGAAAGTTGTCTTTTAAAGGCTACTGTATAAATGGAAACTCGCTTCAAAACTCCCAAAATGAACCAGTCAGGTTCTGACTCAGAACTGCAGTTAGTATTTAAAGAAGAAAAAAGATAAACCCACCACTAGCAGCAGCCAGAAAACTCTATCTCCTTATGACTCACCATGTAGAAATACTTGGATTTAATGAACTCAACTGTTGGAAAGAAAAAATGGTCGGAGTTAAGGTAGGAGTAAGGATCTGTGTACATATGGATGCACAGGCAGGAATGTCGGCCTTCTTACGTAGGGTCTAGTGATGTTTTTACGTACATCTCTAATAAATGTAGGTGATTGACTTCAGCTGTAGTTACCTGCAAATATCCATCATTCTCTTCCACACAGCAGTACTTAAATGCTCTTTCTCTGTGGGAGCGGAGCTGAACTGTGATCGCAGCCGGTTTCCTCGCTCCTGCCGCTGGACTTTGCCCTGTGGTGGAGTGCCGTGTTGGTTAACCGTTGTGAGGCCTGGGAGGGAGAGCGCTGGTGGGTGGCCCTGCAGAGAGCCGGACAACGCATGGCTCATGGAAAGGCACGTTTCTGTCCTTGCTTTAAGGAAGATGATCCACAGCTGAAAACGTAGCTCTTGAGATATTGTAGTGCAAGCAGATAATTTTTGTAAATGGTGTAGGTTGTGTATTTTGATAATATCTTTGGAGGAGAAAACATGTTGTCAGTAATGTACCATTAGTGAACTAGCAGAGAGGAGCTTTGTGTTGTCTGTTGTATCTGGATTAGTTTGACAGCTTATTTGCCTGTTAAAAGAGTTGGAGATTTAAAACAGCTCTGTCTAAACAGTGAAAAATAGACCTAATGGCTTGAGAATCAGGGGTAGAAGTTAGTCTCTTTGACGCGAGTGAATTGCAGTGCTAGATGAGGCTGCCACATATTTAGGGCAGTATCTGGCTGATGCATATCATAAGAGAGTATAAAATACCTTTATAGTGGCTGTTGACTTCAGTATCATCTCATGGCTCATTTTTTTAATTGTGAAGGGGTAGAGGAGTCTTAATTCTCTTGATCTTTTTTACTGTTATAACACTTGAGATGCTGGGTTGCTGTCTCTATTCAGGTCACTGTTACGTGTACCTTTTTGTTTCCCTGTGTTTCTCTCTGTTCTGTACTAAAAAGTTAAATTCTTTTTGGTCTCTTATACTGAAAGTCTAGCTCTGCTTGAAATAATGGACTGTGGATTTTAACAATTGAGACTTTGTGGACGTGCAGTGAAATTTATCAGTAAGCTTCAGTTTCAGTTTTCAGACTGAATTTAACTGCCACAGGAGCATGGAAAAGGAGCCAACTCTCCACTAAGTCATTTTTCCAGCAGAGGTATACAGCAAATTCAAATAAATGAGATGACTAAGATGCAAGTAATTCACCTCTGTAACTTCATAGAATAATATTCCTGTTGCTGTGTGATTTGAAATTGCTTTTGAGTCCTGCTTGACTTGTTAACGGTTTTTTGGGTTTGGTTTTTTTTTTTTTTTTAATATTTCACCTTAAAGTGTGAGAATATTTAGCCTGAGTTGTCAGGGAAGCTGATGATCTAGCCAGGACTGTGTTTTTAAAAACCAACAGTTGATACAGCGTAATTTTTAGGAATGAGTTGTTAGTGTCAGATACTCATGAACCTGTTGCCTAAAGTAACTTGATTTTACTTAAATGTAATTCTGTGACTTAAACAGGATGATAGCTTAAATTTCTTTTTCTTAGCGAAGCCTTTTGGTTTTGACTTCACACACTCTTAGTAACTTCAAACATTTTGGGCATGGTATGTAAATAACATTCAAATGTGTCCTCTGAAGGGATTTTAAAAAAATAAATGGTGGGTGGGGAAGGCGTTCAAAAAATCCTGTGTCAGAACAGCATTTTAGCATTTTTAACTATGAAGCAGGTTCTATTTCACAGGAAAGAAAAGATCTGAAGCCTAAAGCACACATGCCTATCAATTCTTTCTGAAAGAGCTAATGCAGTATCTAATCACTTCCCACTGCCGTGCTCTCCAAGATGATGACCTCTGTGCATGTATGCCTGTGTTGGATACGGTGGTTTGACCTCACCCAAATTTAGGGATGGCAGCTAAACCTTTTTGGCATAGTACTCAAAATTGAGTTTTGCTGCAGGATTGTTCTCTCGCTGAGTAGTCTTGCACGGTATGTTTGACAATTCTTACAGTTTCCTGATGTGTCACTTTTAAGTTGAGACTTCTTTAATCTGGACTTTTTTTTTTTTCTCTTGCTTAGGCAGATCTCTATCTCCTGCCGTGGGTTTTATGGCCTAGGACGGAGCGACTGGGTTAGTGCAAAAGGAAACGAATGAGTCACCCGCAGAACTTGTCAGCAGGCTGGGAGGGAGCTCCGCGGCGGGGGTGGATAGGGTGGAACAGTAAAATTTTTGACCTCACCCCTCTCTAGGCACGTGTCATTCTGAGCGAGCTTCTTTCAGAGAGCACTTAAGAATTTTTTCCAAGAATGTTAGTTCCAGAGTTTCTTTTCTCTGTATACCAGGAGAGTATGTTTTAGAAAAGATAGTTGCTTTGGTTCTTGCTAATGTGTGTTCCCGCTGTTTTAAGGCTCAGTTTGGAGGCCTTGGCGATTTCTTTCACTTGAAAAGCACCTTGTGCTTTAGAAGAAGCAGGACATTTTGATAGCATATGGATAGAACGTGGGTCACTTAGCGAGGCAATGCAGGAAGGGGAAGTGAAATGTAATGTATGCAGAGTGTCAGGAGAAGCCTGGCTGGGCTGCAGCATCGTATCAGGATGGCAATTTTTATGGGATCAAGTTGTGTACCGTCAGTGCACTGAGATGCCGATTACATGTGTGTAAGTGCAAACCACAAGAATGACATTTTATAGAAGAGGGGAAAATTCAGCAGCTCGTGACGTGACTTCGTTAACATCAGATGCGGATTCCCACTTGCAGGAACAAAATTAGTTGAGATGGTTTCAAAATACTGGTCTTCAAAACACTGAAAAACTCTTTTAATACTGACTGACAAATTAGCGGGCTTTGCTGTGCATCCTGTGCACTGGGTTATTTTGAAAGGTGATCCAAGTGACCTTTCCAAAGGTATCCGTGTTTTGCAATCTCTGGAAGCTGCAGCTGTTGCAAGCTGTTTTGCTGTCTCAGTGTAGCTAAGGCAGCACTTTTACCGGTGTGTTTTGAAGGAGATGGTGGAACTAGGAATTCCTTATGATGTTACTACTTGTTTTTCATTAGAACTGTCTCCCTGAACTTGTATAAGCTCAATACAGAAGAGCAAGTGACTTGCCCTATTGAAGTATCTAATTTAGGAGTCATTGCAATGATAGATGAGGCAGCTGCTGGAGATGAATATTGTAGGTGTGTTAGATTTTTTTTACTTAAGGCAATCTCAAGTGAAGTTTCGGTCAAGTCAGGAATTCATTTAACTGTTCTCTCTTAATTAGTTAATCACCTTGATTTATTTGTGCTAGTTAATAGGACTGCCCCTTGCTTATGTTTTAAGCATATTCTTGGACGTTCGTAGTATCTTGAAAGAAATTCTTCTCAAATTGGCCTCATTAAGCTTTATTGAGCTCTCTCAGTGTGTATGGCTGTGTGAGTGTGAGAGGTGGGGAGCTCACAGTGCTGTTAGTTATAACTTAAATTAGTCCTGTCTGTAGGTGCAGAGACTGTCACAGCTCACTAAACTTGGTTGTGTAGATAGGCATCTTGATTGATGATTATTCCCTGATAATTAAGTTAAACAACATCAGGAACTGACTCCCAGGCATATCTAGTTCTTCTCAGATGCCTGAGTGAGTATTGCTTGGCTCGTTTGTGCTGCTGTCTCTGCTTTTTCTCCTCCTCTGGTTGCTGATGGAGCTATTGCACCTCTTTGGTAGCGTTGACGTGTTCGGTACTTCTGCTCCCTTTCTGAGGCCAGCCACGTAAAATGTGTGGTAATTTTTTGGTTTCTCTCTGTGTGCTATCTCACTTTCTAAGTATAAAAAGTAGAAGGTTAATTGGCTGAAAAATGACTTCTTGTTTTATGTTGTGGATAGACCCGATTACTATTTATCGTCATCAGTTTGATAGTGCTCAGTTCTCTTGGGATTTTGAAGTGCAAATTTGCTTGCTAACACAGGGAGGAAGAAATTTTAAAGTATTTACTTGGGGAGATCAGAAGTTGTAGATAATAGGGTTTTTCCTGTTTTTCATTTTCTTAATTGGAAGCCTGGTTTTTCATTTTAAACTTTAGCTTAGCAGTTAGCAGTTGAAAAGTCATGGGAGGAAGGAATATATGTGTCAGTAACCAAACTTTTAAAAACAGGATTGCGTACTACATAAACTTCTTGTCCTTCTGGAAATCATTTTGAGACTTAAATACAGTGCTTTACATTTTTAATCACTCCTTAGCTACTAGCTAATTAAATGCTTCAGTAATATTCCTTTGGGGAAGTTAAGATGGTGTCATTCCTGTTCTGCAGACGGGTTGAGCTACTGAAAGTTGCTTGGCCAAGGTCAGACCGCGAGCAGCTGCAGATCTGAGAGTAGGACTTGAGCTGGTGACTCCCCCTGCCATACTTAATTTACTGGAACATGTCATCTCCATGTGTCCTTTCTTAATGTCTTGGTAAATAGTTTTTACAGAAGACTTTCAACATAATTGGGTTGAAATTCCCTCTTTGATTTGCTTGAGGGAGGAGAAGTGTAACCATAATGACCTGATCTGATACAACTCGCAGTGCAAATAGCACTGGATGAGGCTCTTCCAACCAAATTATTGGTGCTGAAAAGAAAAATGTTTAAAGGATTTGTTTAAATACGACACAATAGCTCTTGCCTTTGCGACGGTGTACTTTGTAATGCTGTAAGCCTCTGGTACTCTCCAAGTTTTGATCTCCTATGCCAAGATCTGTTGACCACTGTTTTTATTTAAATGACCTTGTTAGGTCCTAAAAAGTTAGTTTTGAAACTATTCCTGTAATGTAAGTCTGCAGGTCACTCTCCAGGACATGTTGGGTGATGGGAGCGTGTGTTCAAATGTGGAAAAAACAGGCCAGGATTTGCCTGAAAAAAGACTTTCTTGCATCGAGTTTTACAGGTGTTGGACACATGTGGATGCTGAAACTTGAGTCATTCTGTTCCTGGTACATCATAGCTATAGCAGACTGTAATACATTTTAACAAATCCTTCGTTTTGAGATTTGGTAGTGTGTATGAGAGAGTTGTGACAAATGTGCAAGAATTGACAAGTGTAAGGACTTGAGTATGATGTGTTTAGATGGGATGCTTCCATCTGGGGTGAGACTTAATCCTGTAGTCATTACACTGATAAAATATTCCACGATTCATTTTTGAAATTTGTATTTCAGTCACTCAGAGTAAGAACTGCGTTAAGGTCGGGGGAGGTTATTGAAAACATCTTTGTTCTTGCCTCTGGCAACCTAATTAATGTATTTTTTTGGCATTGAAAGCTGTTCTTTAAGGAAATAATTGCTGTTCTTTGGGTGATTTTTGACTTCATGTCAGTGAAAAAGGTAATTTTGTAGTACTTGATTTAACTATTTTAAAGTGAGGATCTCATTAAAATGTTGAGCGTACCAGAAGTTTGGGGTGTGAACTTCCATGCATGTGTGTGTTTTCCCTAATTGTAGTCACTTGCGTGTGCCGCGTTGACCTTTCTGCTTGAATTGCAGGTTTGTGACTTCTGGCTGCTAGTTTGGATTTTATTCAACTGATTTAAAACTTTTTCCTTAAAAAAAGAAGTGTCAGTTGTGATTCTTTGGCTTCGTGCTTTTTAAACGCTGTGAAAAGCCATGTTGCTTATTTAGTATTTCAACCTTAAATCAGTTGAGCTAGTTTAGATTAGCTCCGCTTCCATCCACCTAAACTTCATGGTTGAATTACGTTTTCCGTCTCTTCTTCTGTTGCTAAAACATCTATATTTTGAATCCTGTGTGTTAGGACTGGAAGCTGCAGCTGTCTTAATGCCCTAGTCTGTAAACACAGATAGGACTGAGAATAACTAAGTTAGTACTGCTAAATGGCCATTTGGTTGCTTTTGAAATGACTGATTTCTGGAGGATATCTCCTTACTACTGTTGGGAGCTTGGTGATACAACAGTGTTGGTGAAATTTATCTGCTGGCAAAAGCTCAAATATATGGCAGTTATCCTCTTATTTCTGCTGGTACTCCTTATTTTGTTCAGAAAATAAAGCCATACCAACAATTTCTAGTTTTTTACATATTTGGGCTTAAGCCAAACAGGTATGACTGTACCAGCAGATACTTTGAAGTGTGTACTTGGCTTTGTGCTATTGTCTCCTCTTCTAGAACACCTGGTTGGGAGGGAGGGGCTGCTGAGAGCACGGAAAGGTTTCCTTGTTCTTGGTTCCGGTGCCTGGCTACCAGCAACAGCAGTTACGAGAAGTCCCGTGTCTCTGGGCTAGAGCATACTTGGTGCTGAAAGAATATTCGGGATTACAACTACCGGGACTCCAGTAAAGATTGATTTTTTTTGTTTGTTTGTCTTTTAAACATAGCCTTATCTAGTCTAATTTGAGTTTCTCTGTCAGGGTCAATATTTGGTGTTTCTGGAAGTAGAAGCAACAAATCCTCTTACATGGTATTTTTCTTCTCTTTAGGTGTTCCGTTGGAATATACGTCGCACATTTATGGCGATTCTGAGTGTGAGGGCAGACTTCTGCCAGGCCCAGCACAGCATCCTGGCTGACAAGTGAGCTGAGTGCAGGGGGTTCTACGTGCCATAATTACTTTGCCTTGAAGACTCCAGACACAGCGAACACACTCAAATATATGGGATATCTTCTGCACATTGGAAACATATTCCTCTTACTGACTCTAGCAAAACTAAGCATCAAGAAAACAAAGTGGAGAGAAATTCTGCCCTTACTTTTTTGCCTCACCAGTGCCTAAATGTAGAACAGGCTGCCTAGTCTTGCATGTAGTCAGAATTTTTGGAGTCTGAAGGATACCACCTGCAGTAATTGAGGCTGAAGTTGAATTCAAGTGGATTCTGAAGCAAACCTGCTTTTCTAGAAGCGAATTCTTTAAGGAACAAACACGTCAAAGCAAGCTCTGATCAATCCCAGGCATTTTTAGTGGTCTTTTTAATGTTTTCTGCTGTGAAACGTTTCCAAGGTTATTGATTTATTTTTTTTTTTTAAATTTTTTTGGCCCCTTACACATTTTGTTTGCCATTATGAACCGTCCAGCCCCCGTGGAAATTACTTACGAGAATATGCGTTTCCTGATCACTCACAACCCAACCAATGCAACCCTCAGCAAGTTCATAGAGGTAAGGCAAAGTATCACCCTTCTTTTCCTTATGTGCTCATAGTTTCTGTAGAAGTACTGAACAGTCATTCTTCACACCTGTTGCTCAATGCTTTGCCTATATGTTACGTGTTACTTGAAAGTTAAGGCATTTTTATCTTTAATATATTGTTCACATTCTCTTGACAGTACGAGAAGAGAATCCACCGATTACTTTTTCCAAAGTCTTGCATTTTGTTAATTGTGAGAGGCTGGATGAGCTTCCGTTTTGGAATACAAACACGCACCCTTGCCATGGTTCTGGTCCTGTTTTCTGAAGGACAGCACATTCTGCGATTCTAAATGTTATTTTTCATTAAATAATTCATTGTTTCTAATATATTGATCTATTGCTTACCTTCTGGCTTTTAAAGAAGTTGTTCACAGAATTGTAACTGGTTTCTGGCCTTTCTTCTCCCTTAGAGTAGGATTAAGTGCAGTACTTAACTGATGTTTTGGTTTACAGGATGTGTTCTTAAACTGCCCTACCAATCCCAGAACTGTCAGAGATTTCAGGTGCCAGAATTTATCCATGAAAAATGACATGTGCCTAGGTCAAACTATGGGAAAAGGGAATTACAACAGGCAGTGGATCAGACCGTTACTGACACAATAAGATCTTAAATACTGCAAAATTTAATATTCAGTTTTCTGAAAAAGTAACAGATGGTATCGTCAGAGAAGTACAGTGTTTTCTGCGTGCTAGTTTGTTCCAAACCTGCTATATCTTTGTGCCCTTATATCTAGAGGACTTTTATCTTGCGTACACAGGTCTTTTTCATTCCAAAGAGATCCTGTCATCTGATACTGATGTCTGACTGGGGCTATTAACAAACTTCCATCATTTAGCAGCGTGCTCTTCACCATGACTCTGTTTAGATATTAGCGGTTAATCTTGTCTGAAAGTCCCATTCTTTTGGTCTTTATATATATAGTTTGGTCTTTATATATGGTGTATATATATAGTTATATTTTTTTTTTTTTCCCCCCCTTGTTACGGATTGTCTTCCTTTTTCAGGAGTCTTGACTCTGGAATAGATACTATTGCTAATTGTTAGAAGTTATGGTGATTTAGTCCAACCATGAGAAGAAATTCTGCTTGCTGTATTAACCTTCAAAGTGAACTGGAACAGCTTTTGTTTGATCTTCTGATTATTTATCTAGCACAATGTGCTACTTATAGTGCATTACAAGGAAGCTAGAGTATGGTGGTGTGTGTGTTCTGTTCCTCCCTGCCTCAAAATGTCAACACTGGCTGAAGCAAACAGTTCCAGGCTTCTATTTAAAGAGAAGAAGCAGCTTCATGGAGAATATAAGCAACTATTTTAATTTGGCTCGTATACATGCAATTTTTTTCCACCTTGGCATTTCCCTAAGGAAGAAGAATTCAGAGGTGTTTCACATTTATTCCCGTCACTTGTAACCCTTGTCCTAACATAGGCCATAAACCCCCCCTTTCTGTGTTGGCCCTTGCTCCTTTGTTGTGTAGTCACCTCGGAGCTGTGCGATAGTCATGGTACCATTGACTCTGTTTAAAATGTTCAGTTTTGTAGCTGATGAGAAAGTTCCTTAATTCTTCACTCTGTCAGCGTGCTCACATGTTTTCCTTTTTCTTAAAGGAGCTGAAGAAGTACGGAGTGACAACCTTGGTGCGAGTTTGTGATGCCACTTATGATCAAGCTCCTATCGAAAAAGAAGGAATCCAGGTTCTAGTGAGTTGCCTTTAAAACTGCCTAAAAATAAAAAAATCACTTGTCTAGAAGCAGCGGGGAAGGCCTTCATGCTTTGGGCAAGAGCTTATGATTGTTTCAGATTGGCCAAAAGCTGTGTGATCCTTTGCATCAGATAAAGCTGGTTTTGAGAAACTCGGTATACTTTTGTGAAAGGTGCCTGCTGATTGATTACTTTCGCCTGAGTGCTTTAGTTGCAGTAGTCTCTTCCTGGATTTCTGGATTTGTTGAGATATTTTGATTGCCTTTTAGTGACTCGTTCAATGCTAATCCAATGTTCAGCCTTGTGTTTCGTACAACTCGATTTGGTCCTTTTCTCTAGATACAGCACTTCTTGTCTTTATTGTTGACCTTCTCAGGATGCAGATAAAACTTCCTTCTCTCTCTCTTTCAAAAAGTGCCACCTTTTGAGACTATAGCTGACACGTTGATACAGGCTTCTGTTGACTGGCTGTAGCAGGATATTGATCGATAGCCTCATCACTGCTCACCTCTAATGGAGCCTGGCTACTGGTGGCTTCCCTGTTCAGCAGGTGGAATTCCTTAACTGCTACTCAGAGTTAACATTATGCAATGAGTGTCTGACTATATCGTCTAGCATTGCTTGGTGTTTTAGGGGAGGTTTTTTTAATAGGTGTGTGCTCATACTAAGCTTGCAGGCAGTATTTTTCCAGGCAATACTTCTGAATTATTACAGTGTCTCAGATATAATCAGTTTATTTTACTGGAGTGAGTAATGCTCTGTTTTGAGGCCAGAAATTGCATCTTACCTTCTTGTTGCAGGTAGTCAGTCTTCTATTGCCTCTTTATTTTTATGGCTCAGTCTGAGGAAAACTTCTGTAGTTCTCCATTAGGAGAAAAACTTGTATCCTGGCGTATCTGTGAAAACTCTACGTACAGGTCAGTCAGGTTTCTTGGCTCCTGGCCCTAGTAAGCATTCACTTCAGTTCCAGGCAGCCACGTGTGCCTCAGTGTTGTTGGAAAAATCAGTCACTGCAGGGCTACCAGCGCTCCTAAGGGCTGCGCTCCGGAATAGCATTTTTGTTCTCTCTAGAGCTGTCTTGGACTTGAGCATCAGAGTATTTTTGCGCACGCTGCTGTGAAACCTCTAGCTGCAATACTCCGAAGGTTGCCAGAGACTGGAAGGATTAAACTTCTGGTGTGGAAGCCCTCAGAGCTCTGATTTAAGCTGGGACTTAGAGTATTTCTGTGTTCCTCTGCCAGAGCACAGATCTGAGTTCTTCCTAGAAGACTTAGGACAGTTTTGCAGTTGTCCAGCTCTGCCAGGGTGGCTGCCCTGTGAGGCCAGCTGACCTTGGCTCCTGCAGCTGTGACCGAAATCCACCTTCTCCAGTCCATGGCCACGGCCTCCTGGGTAGTTGCAGGAGCTGGGGACTGCTCTGTGCTCTGGAGCCTGCGCTTCTGAAATGGTTCAGGGATTTTGGTTCTCGAGAAACTTTAAAACCTTGGTGTTGGCTAGGTTTGAACTGAAAGCAATTTTTTTTGAGGAAGCTTTTCTAAAAACTGGAAATGGTGTTTCCACCAGCTCTGCTAAGCACCGTTCTATTGGAGAGCCTTTCGCTTTGAGTAACACGTGCAGAAGTCTTGTGTCTGTACACGTTTGCCTCAGCTAACAAACCTCTCCGCATTTGGTACGTACCAGTTCTTCTTAGTATTCCACTGCTGCAGAAGGCAAAACAGGAAAGAGCATAAATCCGCCAGGCATCTGTTAATGGTAACAGAAAGCAGGAGGTGACAGGGAAGGTTTGCTGCTAATGTCATCACTGATCCTGATGATCCCAGTCATGAGGTTGTCTTAGTAATTTACTGTATTGCAATAGTGTTTTGCTATTTGAGATAAGCTTGACTAGTCACCGACATGACCACCTCCTGTATAGCTTTTCCTTCCTATGAACGCATGCTTTTTGAAAGCAGAGTCCTGTTGCTGTTCAGAAATGGTATTGAATTACCATCTGGCTGAGAAAATAACACATCACTATTTAAAGCTAATATTTGCTTGCAAAAATAACATTAAGATTAAAAACACAGCCTGAGAGAGATTAGCGTCTATTTTAAAACTGTTGAGGTCAAAAGCGTAGTGAAACCCCTGAAAATGAGAGCATTTTAGCAAAGCCTGCTCTCATGCCGTGATACAGGATCATGTACTGGAAAGATGGGTAGAATGTGGCAGCTAGTGAGTAGCTCTGGCAGATGGCATAGTGAGAAAGTAGAGAATTAGATGTTCCATGTTTGAAGTAGTACTATTGCATGCGCATGTTTATCAACAGAGATTAAATCCAGGAGACAGGAGGCGGGGATGGATTTAGTTTCTGTGGGCTTCTGCAGTTCTTACAGTTATGTTCATGTGTAAGGTCTTGTAACATAGAAATGCTACGTCGGAAAAACTGGCAGGTTTTTTTCTGAAATTATTTTTGCACTGGTTGGCAACCAAGGAGGCTGCGGTAGTTTTGTTCGTCTTTAGGATCTAAGAAACATTTCATTGTTCTCCTTCGATCAGTCCTTTATTTACTGTTCGTCCCTGGATCAGACTTTATTTACACTCTGTGCCCACCAGAGTGGCCACGGCCTGAATGCTCGCAGGCAGTCAGGAGTGCCTGTGTTAGAGATGTGACTTCGCTGCCACCTGATACTTACTGCATCGCCCTGGACTCTGGTATTGCAGGTGGGAAAGTTCCACGCTGGTGGCTGCGGTCCCATCCTACGCAGATGCAGGCAGTTCTGGGAGTGTTTTGCTGCTGTAACTTCAGTGTGAGTTGCACACGGGTTTTGAAGAAAGGGTCCTTTGTCACTTTAAAGTCCTGTTACTGCTTCTTGGTCATCTCAGTTCTGCATTGCCAGTCCTGCAGCCGTTGCTGACGGACAAACCCGGAGCTGTTCTGCTGAGCAGGGCTGCTCCAGATCAAGGGTAAATAAGAATAACCCTTTCTTTCCTATCATCCTTTCCAGCTACTGCAGGGTGGCACAAAAGAGCTGTATTTTCTGTTTGTGCAATCTCAGTGCATCATCTTGGTTATTAATGACTGTTTTGGTCGTGGAGTTTAGAAATTTGTTTTCTATCCTGTCCAACAGGATTTCGGAGGTGATGCTGGTAGAACTCATAATCAGGAAAAAAACCGCAAGGCTTTGCTGCAGTTACTCTTCTAGTCCCAGAATTATTCTTGTTCGTCGTTCTGGGCAATGTCCCATGCAGCAGTGTTTTATCAGTGCTAATTTAATGTCAGTGGTGTGCCATTCCTGGGAAGGTGATCATCTGTGGGGAAATGACGATTGTGATTAATTCAGGCCAGCACAAGAGTTGTGTGGACGTGATGGTTAACATGTAAGCTAGAGCAATGTAGTGAGCTCCTGTGTTTGGTCTGAAGGAAAGGATTTAATTTTAACTGAAACTAGGACACAGAACTGACATGTAAATCCTGTTCTTTGCAAGGCAGTTTCAAAAGAAAGCATCTTGCAATGGGTAATGCCTCTTCTCTTGGCAGCTCATCTCTTCCTGGGACAGTGGATGACACTAGGCCTAAAATAATATAGCTAGCAGTGTGTGATTGAGTGGAAAATCTCATAAAAGCCTTTTATTAGAAAGAGCAAGTTTTACTTTATGATCTTGTTTCTATAGCCTTTTATTTTGCTGTGTTGTCCCAGATATTTTTAATTTCCCGTTTGCTTTAAAAAAGGAGTTCTCTGCACTCTTCAGATTTTGTGTCTTTCTGAATTAATCACATATGAAGTTATTTCAGTAACTTAAAGCTTTTTGGTTTTGTAGTTCCGAGAAACAAATTTCCACCTTGCAGCTTTTTTAAGTGCTAAAACATTTATAAGGTGCTCTTGGGCTGAGGTCTGTGCAAAGTTGTACTTGCTATTCAGGAAGCGTTAGGGTAGCAATAAGTGCATTTCAAAATGAAAAGTCTGGTGGTTTTTTACCTTTGGTTGTACTTGTTCAGAGTTTGTGTGCTGCTTTCAAGCTTCAGAGAGTATTACTTCGTATTAACCCATTCTCAAGACACTACATGAAGGACTTGTTTCTAGCCAGTGAGGGAAGAAGGGGACTCTTTTCAAAGTAATTTCCCTACCATTTGGAGAGGTTGTTGAATAATATGAAACTCTGACTATGAGTCTCTCTTGTAAAATGCATTGCAGTCATCTAATGAAAAGTGCTAAATAACTACCAACTATTAGTTTTCCCCTTGCACCTAGGAGTGCTCTTTCTACAGCACTCCCCGTGTCTGAGAAGATTATAAAGCATGTGACATGGTGTTTGGTCCTGAAATGTAGGACATGTAGTACTCCACCTAGCACAAGTTCCAGGAGAGAGCTGTGACCTCAGGAAAATGGGAAGCTTCTGACCTGTAATTTTGATTGACAGCCATGTTGATGATATTAAATGTGGCCTAAGTAGTTTAAGTGTGGGCTACCCCTTTAACAGGCAGAAATGTACCTGTAAATGCTGCTTTTGTAAATGACTTTGTCTTTGTCTAAGCGCTCTTCTTTTTTGTTTGTGAATGTGTTTTTTTTGACTTGAAAATACCTAGGTAATTTTAGCTGTCTTGCTTATTGGATGCATGGCAGCTGGACAAGCTGATCCATTTGAGTTGTTATGAAGTACCTTCTCTGCTGTTCCCATTGGATTGTTATGAAGTAGCTTCTCCTCTGTACAGAGTCTGCAGTACAAATAGTATTTTAAAAGGTTGACACAACCACAGGCAAAAGTCTACAGACTTCTCATCTTTCAAGTGTTTATTTGAAACGTCTATTGATTTTTACATATTTTTAATAAAATGAGATTTCAAGGGCAGCTATTCTTCTAAAAATTCTATACTGCAAAGGAGTTAGTGTAGAGTTTTATTGAAATTTTATTGAAAAGTGCAATTAAATGATTGTTAAACATTTAGTGTTGCATTATGATACTGACTCATGAGCTTCTGTGCAACCAGAAAAATACTCACAGAACTGTTCATGTAATATGTACTTCTTGCTGCATGGAGTATTTTGCTTCTCCCACTTACGGTTACCTTGCTGTTGATTATGGATTGAAATCTATATAGCTCGTGTTCTTTTTTTCCTTCAAAGGACTGGCCATTTGATGATGGAGCACCACCCCCGAATCAGATAGTTGACGACTGGCTAAACCTGTTGAAAACCAAATTTCGTGAAGAGCCTGGATGCTGTGTCGCTGTTCACTGTGTTGCAGGGTTGGGAAGGTTAGTATTCCTCCGTCTTGTTTTTATACTGGCCTTAAAGTTAGGTAGTTTGTTTGGGACGTAGGTCACGGAAGGTATTAAGTAAATGCCAATTTCTGTATTTTCTCCCAAATAACACTTTAAAGCAGCTGCATCAAGTTTGTGTCATTAAAGCAAGAGAGACTTACTGCTGCTAAAAATCTTCAGTAATTTCATAACTCTGATCAAGGATGAGAGGAAAAACTTGAAGAGATTAAGAACACTTCTGTCAATCATGAACGACACGAGCAGTTAGAGATGCTATTCATTTGAAAGTTTATGTCTTTCTGCAAAAACAATAAAATCTCTCGTGCTTCTTGACAAATGCAGTATACATGTATAGTCCAGTTTCTAAGGCTGTACAGCTGGGTTTTTTTAATTTCCTTCTGTTTTTAACTGGTATGCTATTAAGCATGTGGTAATAAAAAAAGCATTTAGAAAAACTAGTTCAATTACTTTCTTTTCTCTAAAGTGGCTTCACTTCAGTGGTAAGAAGAGTTAGGCTTGTATTTCTTGCTCACATGCAAACTGGTGTTTCTCTTCTCAGCACTCAAAATATAACTTCTTTCTTTGGGAAGAACTTCCTTTCAAGATGAAATTAAAAAAAGACTGATTCGGGAAGGCTAAATGCTTCATTCATATTCCCAACTGTAATCTGCGAATGTTCTATTTATCCTATGGGCTAGAAGGAAATGGAACTTAAGTGTTAGTATTCTCATAACAACCATGGGACTGGTAATATTTAAGGATACGAATGAGTGAGCAAGAAAGGTGGATTAAAAAAGTCAAGTAAGCACAGAGTTGGAGTGCATCAGAGCTCTTAAATTTCTACCTCTAGAGGAGAAGAGATGGGGGAAATGAAGAGGTAGAGGGAGAAACAGCCAATGTTTAAAGGCACAAAAGCCAAAACCCCAAGTCAATTAGCATTTGTTTATCCATTTCTGCTCTATTTTTATCTGAGGGACACCTTTAGGAAGGTGGCCACGTGTAACTCAAGTGATTTTCAGCTCTCCTGTTTCTTTCATAATACCAGGCCAAAGGGTACCAGAAGCTTCCCACCTTCTTTACGTCACAAACTCGTGTCCGTTCCTTACAGCATGACCTTTTTGCTGTTGTTCTCAGACTGCTTCTGGCAGAGGGAAAAGCAAGAGCTTTACAGATTTTGCTTTAATCTGGAAAACTGTCTACCTGTAGTAGGGAATTGAACTTCAGCTATAGTAAAGAGAGACAGCTTTTTGTTTTTTTGTTAAAATGACTTTTGAAGTTTCAAATTGTTTCCTTTGGAAAGGGAATAATTCTGTTTATGCAGATGCAGCATGGCAGTGATAGTGAAAGTTGTTTCTGCTGAACTATGTTTTTGTTTAGCCATGAGTACAGGTTGTCCAACTGCTGGCACCTGTTTAATCCTTCCCTACTCAGAGGTGCCTGTTGCAACTGTGTGTGTGTCGTGGGGTGAACGTCAGTCCAGGAGAAAGTCAGTGTGTACTGTGATTTCCTCTTGTTTGAAAAGCCAGCTCTTTACACTTAACCGATTTCCAAAGTGTGGACTCCAAAGCAGAAAATTTAACTCTGTGTTGTCCCTGGAATGCCTAGTTCTATGTACAGCATATAATTTAAAAAAAAAATAAAAATCTCTATAAGTCATCTGTTCAATGCTTCATAGACCTGTCTCACAGTTAAATCTACAGTGTCATAAGAAGCAAAATGCATACAAGAGGTATTACACACTTGTTTTAGCAAAGTAGAAAATTAGGTTATAGTGAAATGAGAAAGTGTAAAAATCTAGCATTATTGTTTCATGCCCCAAACACTAAGGAGTTAGTGATTTTTATTTTTGTGTGTGTGCTGTCTGCTGTTTGTGTGAGCTGGCTGCTCAAAGAAATTTTACATTAGGTACTCAGCAGGCAAATGTCTTTCTGTAGATAAAAAGAGAAAATACTTAAGCTATCTGTTTATAGAATAATTTAATGTGTTTTGAGAGGTTCAATATGTTGCTTCTCTAGATCTTCCTTGAATATTGATTTCTCCTTTAGGGCTCCTGTACTGGTTGCACTTGCTCTCATTGAATGTGGAATGAAGTACGAAGATGCAGTTCAGTTTATAAGACAGTAAGTTAAACTTCCCCATTCTCAAGAAATCTCTGTTTACATTGTATTTGAATATCATGCGCCTTCAGCAAAGTTTGTTAGATTTCTGATTTGTTTTCTAGTAGCTATATCCTGACAATAATGGGCATGACTTTGACAGTAATGCTGCGGCTTTAAATCTGGACTTATATATTAAGCCATTGGCCCTAAGACTCAAAGGTTTTGAACTTGGGAGGAAAACATGTCTAGGCTGGGGCTGTTAAAATTATGGATTAATTTAACATGGACTAATTGGTCCTAATTAAATAAAAAATAAAATTCTAGTGAGGTTGGGCCCCCAAGCAGAATTTCTACAGCAAGTAGGTGAGCACCAGCACTCCTACAGGTGTTGTGGGTGAGTGCGTTATCCACCCAGGAAATGTCAGCAACCACCCTGTCTGGAAAAATAACAAAACTAGTGAAGGATGAGACTGCAGAGCTCTGTTGCTTTAGTGATAACATCTTGAAATGAAGCCCAGCAGGTAAGATTATGTTGAATGAGCTTTGCCAAAAAAGCAATCCGTCCTTTTATGGATTCCCAGGGTCTTCAGTTATCTCTGTAAACTGTATTGCCGTCAGCAGATTTTTCTGAATTTTTCCTTTCTTAAATTCCTTTTTTCTTTTCCTGGGTATGGTACCTTTTATACCGAGAAGCTCTTTTCTGAGAACCTCTTACTATATTAGCTAAGTAAGACCGTGACATTCAGACACAAATATGTAAGTAGCACATGTATCTGCAAGGAAGGGGTGACCTTGATGTTGTTCAGTGACTACTGCTGGTGATGGAAATAAACTCTCCCAACCCAAGAAAATATGCTGAAATTTGCTAGCAGGATTTTGATTTTAATATTGGCATGCAAGTGACGAACTGCATGTGCTGGTCTGGTTTATCCTTCCTCAAAGTGTCAATGGATAGGGAACCAAGCCAAAATGCTGTTTTGTAGATACAGAAAAGCTTTGAAACGAGGACTAATCTGCCTTAGAATGTATATGGCGGTTGAAGCAGTACTTTTTCCATTGATACTAGCCTTCATTCTCTTTGTTTTAGGAAAAGGAGGGGAGCTTTCAATTCCAAACAGCTGCTTTACCTTGAGAAATACCGACCTAAGATGCGATTACGCTTCAAAGATGCCAACGGTCACTGCTGTGTTCAATAAAAAAAAATAAATCTCAAACGAAGGCAGAAGTTAGCATGGCTGTTTTCTGGACTCTTGGCACCTGGAAATGTGAATCTGGAATCAAACTACGTCATCAAATTAGTGGTGGAGTCAGTGCTCCTCAACCTCTGTCCTAATGGTGGTGATGATTGAAAAAAATAAAAAAAAAAATAAAAAAAAATTAAGAGAAACATTTCAGTGAAGGATTGTTTTCTCCTTAAGCTGCAGTTTGAACATCTGCAAGGAGAAAATCAGTTTCTGAACCTTCTGTATTTTTAACTTTTTAAGAAAAGAAATAAAGTAAATTTTATGTCTAAGGAAAACCAGCAGAGCATTGGCTTGTGCAGAAACTATTTTCTTGATTTGAGGAAAGTACCCCGCAGTTAGGGCCTGATACATTAATTCCTATGGGACTCTTTTAAATGGAGTTGCCTTTTTTTAACCTTGCTGGGACCTGGCAGACAGACATGAGGAGGAGCCTTTGTTGCTGTGTGGGAGCAGTCTGACGGCCTTAAGCCCACCCTGGGCATATTCTAGAGATTCGGTGATGTCTGTGTTGTGTGTCTGCATGGTGTTCAGACTCTGCAGGTGCGAAAAAACTTCCTGGTGGGCTTTAGCAGAAGACTCGCTGCCTAATATCTTTGGTGAATCTGCTAAAGGCCTTTTCTGATTGGTGGGAGATAGTGCTTTTAACTGTGTGAGTGTGTGTGTGTATGCACCTGTGTGTGATTTTACGTGTGTGTATGTCACAGTCTTATTTTTCCAAAGAATTTGGCTGAAATGTTAATTGTCTTTCTGTTGCTAGATAGAAAATCTATCCCAGCAGAAGACTGATGTTCAAAAGTGTCCTAGGTGAGCAAGGGGCAATTCAGACAAGGACTTAAAATTAATTTATCTCTCATAAGGAAGAAAAAAGGCTTTTTGCTGTTGTCCAGATTCTCTGCCTTGCAGAAGACAGTAAATCAGGATTTGGGGGGAGGGTCTCATTTGTATCATACACGAGGCAAAGATGGTACGCGCACAGAAATGCGGTCCATGAATAAAAGCCTGGTATGGGTATTTTCCCAGACTAGCCCTCATGTACAGTTCAGTTTAACCACTGATTGCCTTGTTATTTTTTATTAGGCTCTTTTGGAGGGAGAATCTCTAGTTACACACCAACACGCCTATCATGTATTCACCACTGGCAGACCATAAATTTGCTGATTTTTGGAGTGTGGACTGGCACCACGTTCTCTTTGTAGGGCCCCTGGTGTTGTCAGTGAATTAATCAAGACAAGTCATTTTACAGCCTCTCATAAGCAGTTTCAGCCAGGCTACTTCTACCAAACACATGTTAACTTAGTGCCCTGCCCTAGTAGTGACCTCATATGCTTTCAACTTGACATTATGTCTGTAATATTCAGCCACTGGAGGCTTTGAATACAGGTTTAGGGTCATACTCTCCTGTGATCTTTTGCTGTGGAGCACCAAAGGCTTTTTTTGGTCTGTGCCTGTAGTAGGTGTAGGCTGGTACCCATCTTCTACCGATACCTCAGCTGCTGGCGATGTGAACTGCCTTTACAGGATTTTTTCCTGTTCTGGACTTCTCTTTTCAGTCCGCAGCTTAACTGCGCAAACAGTAAGTAACAGACTTTTAGAATTCTGTTCCTGGAAGGGATTTATAAATTTAAGCAAAAAGTAATGGTACTTGTCGAGCCCCTCACTTTACAGATACGCTAACAGACCTGTTTGAGGTCCATGGCTAGAAAACACCGCACTCCACAAAACTCGGTCTGTACCCTGACTCAAGCTGTATTGCTGTACTGAGTTCCTTCCTCCCTTTAAGATGTGTAACGTTTCTGATTTCTTTAATAGATAAAGGAGGCGCGAAAGCGTTTGTGATGTCAACGCCTACATTAGGGAAATAACGTATCTGGTAATGTTTGAGTCCACGTGGAAGGTAGATGATGCTGAAATTACCTAATTCTGGCCTTTACCTTCCCCTCGCAAACTAGAAGCCTGATGTTCTAACTGTTTCTGCAAATTAAAATTGATGTTTTTAGTAAAATGAAATACTGGTAGTTAAAGCTGATTTGACAAATGATGGAAGTGAGATTGGAGGGGAAGGTGTTGAGCTGGATTAAAAACCAAACCCTGAGCCCTTCTGAAGAACAATTAAAAAAAAAAAAAAAAATTACATGCTCTATGTATAACTTTGCATTCTTCCCCCTAGTTTTACTCTGATTTATAATGTACTAATTTTCATATGCTATGACTCTGCAGCCTTAATCGAGGAAAAATAGTGAAAAGTGCAGACTCATACAGTGTAGACACAAATGGGGGAGTGTAATTGTGACCGATGTCCAGTAGGCACAATACTTGGTTCAGCACTTGAACGTAGTGCAATAAAGTTCTTGCAGTAAAATGTCTTCCCTCTGGCTCTTGATGAATTTATTGCAGCTCATTAATGTCAAATGCTCTTCTTTAATCTGATTTGTAAAGGCCTTCGGACAAGTTTGTCCCTGCCCCTTGTATGACTGATCACCGTTGGGGACTACATGGCTTGGATTTGCTGGTGGGAAAGGCTGCTCTACCTTTGGGAAGAGGGAGCAGAGCTGCAGACAGGAACTGTTTTCTTATTTTCAAATTACCTCTTTATAGAAGTGTAGACTTACCTTTAAACAAACAAAACAAACCCCCAAACTAAACAACAGCTCTGAACTTTCCCAAGAACTGTCAAAGATCTGTTGCAAAACTTTCTGTTGTGCCCTGGACAAGACTAGACACCGTGCCACCTGGCAGAGCGTGAATGGGGGTTATTGTTTTGGGGTAACAATGAGCGAGTTTCTGGAGTCCTGGATCCCAGTCAGTTCCCCTTCCTTGGTGGTGGAATTGCCACTGCGTCGATCTGTGTAATTTATTTAAATACTAAGGTGCTATTTTCTGGGCTTCACAGATAACAATCCAATCAGCTTTGCTTTGCTGCCATCAAAGAAATATGCTACTTGCAAATCGGTATCGTGTTTCTAATATTTATCAGATTTTTCCCACTAGTGTACTAGAACAAATTTTTAGTCCCTGTTGGCAATGAGATAATAAACTACTTTGACTGCGAGACTGGCAGCAGTAACTATGAAGTTCCATCTCCTCTTTGTATAAGTTTTGTTGTTTGGGGTTTTTTAACACTAAACTCTTGCTTTGTTTGTTTTTCAGAGTTTCTACCTTTTTGGTTACCGTGCACAAAAATGAAATGTCTTACTGATCAAAGGCTACTCAGTATAAAAAATATCATGCATTTAATTGGAACTGAGATATTCCTGTGTGATGAGTTACTTGGAAGGGTTTTTTTTGTTGTTTTGGGTTTTTTTTCATGAACATCTAGGCAGCTTCAGATACTGATACTTTAACTGGGGATAACACTTAATCACATGCATATTTATATCACTTAAGATGCTACTTTTGGGGCAATTAAGAATGATAAGCAGAGTGGAGTGACTGCACGGGGAAAGAAACTGCAGGAATCATGGTTTGCGCCTCTGTAATAGTGTATGTTCTTTTAACTATAAAAAATTATAAATCCTTTAACTTAGTCTTAACGCTTGCAGATCAATTCCAGAGAGCGTTGGAAGTACATGCTGCTTGGGGGAGGGGAAGAATAGCTTTTTGTCAGTAAAGAGACCTGAAGTAAAACGTTAAGGTTACTACCAAACCTGTTGTCTCTCTAGAATTGTGTGGTGTCACCTTCTCCAGACAGCGCTCACGTGCAGGCTAAAGAGGGCCAGAGCCTTGGCTCTGCGTTGGGACGTTCCCCAAGGAGGACAGAAAGGCTGCTTAGGCTCAGGCGCTGGGAGCACGTGGTTATTTGCAGCCAAGCTCCGTAGTGAGTTCCTAGGCTCGGGTAAGTGGATTGCTCTATTCATCTGGCTGTTCTGTAGGCTGGCTTGGCTGCAGAGGTGTAAAGTTGGGGGTATGAGGTAGTCCCTTGACTCCTCTGTGAAAAGGGAGATGACGAGGAACCCTGTCTAGAGCTGGATTTAAGTGTTTAAGTCCCAAAGGGCCATAACAGGTACCGCTTTTTGCAGGTTCGTCAGGAACACTTTTCATTTTAGGTTGTCCGAGGGCTATGTAGACGTTGTTACCTTGATAGTCCTATGTTAAATATTTGTATCCCTGTTTTGCAAAAACTGAAACCAAAGGCATGGAGCTAAGTGGTAGGACTTTCCCTTGTCCTGGCTGCTTGTTTTCATCCAAACGTAAATCACCATCGTCAATGAATGAAGTGATGTAAGTGAAGTCTTAATTGTTTTTCATGCCATATATTTAGTCTAGGTCCTGCTACTACTGACTGGTGGGACAACATCAAAAAGACAAATTAGGCTATCTCATGAAGTTACTGGCTGACAAAGTCGTTGGTTGATGCAGTTGCACCACCCAGGACAGGAACCCCCTTTCCTGAGCTTTTGCACTTCTCTTTGGACCACTGAGCAGATCCTCGTTTCGGGGGTGTGGGATCAGGTAACTGAGCACCCAGGCGCTTTGCGGGGATAGCGGTGTGACCGGCAAGGAGCTTGCTTCTTGAAGAAACAACTGTGGGTGAGATGTAGAGGCTGCTAGAGAAGCCGCTTGGTTTTGGCAGTGGCTGCAGCGATCCTGGCAGCATAGCTAGAGTTTGAGGTGGCTATGTCTGTGCCCTTTCTTACAGGGCTTAACTCTGTAGATGGAGACAAACGAGGGACACTGGGAGCCAACGCCAGAGGAAAATCCCTGATCCAGATCGGTGGATGGATTAGAAGACCTCAAGGTGGGGAAAAGAACCAGGTAAGGAATCGCTTTTTCTCTGTCCGGCAAGGGAAACCAAAAGCACTGAGTAAAAACATGATTCCTTTAGGGCTACACAACGTCAACGGAGGGAGCAGAGTCTGGTCCCAGGATGTGGGACATCCTCTGTGGTTCCCGAAGCCGCTTTGCTGGGAAGCAGGGCTGAATGCTGATGAGTGGAGTCCTTCACTGAAACAATTCTCTCACTGACAAGCACCCTGAGGGGATGCGCATGCAGTCAGTTGGAGGGTAGGATGTTGTGAAAGCCCCCCTGCTCCCGGCAAAGCGGGGAGGCTGGGGCTACTAACATCTGCAGTGTTTTGCAGAGAATGGAGAGCACAGCGTGAACCCCGGGCTGAAATAATATTCCGAAAGCCCTTGGGTTGTCTTTGGCAAGGCCGTGCTTGTGGAGCTTGTGACCTTCCTCGGCTACTGTTTTGTTTCTGGTTTTTATTGTCCTTGTTGTTATCCAGAGGGCTGTCGGATCATGAGCGTGCTGGGTGGCACGGTCTTGCTGAGCTGGTTATTCCAATTGACTAGACTTAGCGCTTTAGGGTACCTTTTTGCTGCAGATAATTCTGCATGCAGGCTGACTCGTGTGCTACTTGGTGATTTATTGCCATTTCAATTTCAAATTTCAATTTCCAACAATAAAAGGGAAGAGGACATTCTTGCGTGGAATATAAATGGCTTTAGGACTCCAGTAAGAAATTTTCCTAGAGAAAAGGGCAGCAGAGCCCATCGGGCTGGCGCTGAGCAGAGTTGGGGGGAAAAGTTAAAATAGCAGCAGCTTTTTGACATCTAATCCTCGCTGCTGCTCAGCCCTGCTGCCTGTGAAGTGCTGGGAGTGCAGGCAGAGCCTCCTGCTTGTTTTTGAGAACTATGACGGGATCGATCTGTTCCTGCAGAACGCTCCCATCCCATCGTTTCAGCATTTGGCAGGGAGAGACGTGCTTTTTTGTTTCTGTTGCTGGAGGGCAGTAAGCGAGTCAGTGGGTCTCCCGCTGTCAGATCAGGCGCAGGGGATGAAAAATGCGGATTTGATGAACTCCCTGGGGATGGAGAGGGTGGCTGGTGCGTTGGAGGAGTCAGCTGGAGCGTGTTGTACCGCAGAGCACTTGCTGCATGACCCGTGCTGGGGTGGCAGGTGATGGGGTGGGTATAAGCCATAGATTTCTTCCTTTCTCCCTAGCCGCTGGAAACAAGATGAAGGCTAACAAAATGTTGTTGGGCTAATGGAAAAAAAACCTCCAAATCTGGAGGGAGATCTGCGTAATGCACAACTTAATGATAATCATTCTCTTCCCAACTTTTACTTGAGCTCCCTCCGCACTGGTCGCACGGCAAGCTGCGTGGGACAGGGACCTCGTGTTACGGACAGGCTTTTGGGGTGTTCCTTTTCGTGTAATGCCGGTTCGTACTCGTGGTATCTTTGCAACTGCGATTCCAAGTCAGGCCTGATCTTGCAGCCATGGAGTGGGGCAAGAAAAAAAAAAAAGATTCTATTTAAAATAAATAAATAAAAAAAAATGTTGTCAAGGAAACTGCTCTCGCAGTACCACCGCGCGCAGCCAATAAGGCACAAAGAAAAGTCTCCCCACAGCAGAGCTGTGTGCAGCGCGGGGTAGGCTCCACAAACGTAATTGAGACAGCAGGAATTCAATGCGAACTACAAAGCCTTGTTTTGATTACCATATGGACTCCATCCCAACCTGCTGTAGTTATTCTTTGTACCTTCGTTAATGAGCCGGTCTTGCTTTCCTTTCTGTAAAGCTAGCCAGAAATTTTAAATAGGAGAAGGGGTCAGGAGGAAGGTGACAGAAATTACAGCAGACTTGCTTTTGGTAGCAATACTCTTCCTGCAAGGATAATTACTTAAAGCAAGACGAATGCTCTGCATTTCACTTAACTCCTCTCCGGCCTGTGTTAAATCCATTATGGGATGCCTTGCGTTTGACATTTGCGTCTTTGTCCTTAATGATGACAGTAAATTTAAACACCCCAGGAGGGCTGCGGATAGCTGACAAGTCTCAGGATGCTACTGCTGCTGCTACGACTCCTTTAACGTCGCCCCACGGGTGAGGCTGCTGGAGCTGCTTCGCCCGGGAGTAATGAGAGAGCCGGTGTCTCCCACACACTCACATCGTAGGTGAAAGCTGCGCTCGCAAAAGCTAGATGTGACGCTGATAACCGGCGGTTGCTTCCTGGTTACTAGGTAATAGCACTGTCCCAGGTGAATCCTTCGTGCCTGCAAAGGTAATTTATCATATGGCTTTCCTGTTTGCGTTCTGCTAAGCTGAATCTGAGCCTTCCATCTATTTCAGGACCTCAGTAAGAAATCAAAGCAGGGTTGCCAAAGGGCATCAGAATTAAACGGTTTGCCTTTGCTTGGAAATGGCTTTAAATGAATTCTGGTGCTTGCAGAGCTGAGTCTGCTAGTGATACTGGGATGGGAGGCGGTTCTGGGCAGCCGTTGCGCAAACAGCACTTGCACTTTTCTGCCTGCCCCGTAGCTGGGTAATAACTGATACAGCCCCGGAGCCCCCGCACCTTCCGTAAGTGCAGACATGCGTTAGGCTCCTCCGGGAGTGAAGTCCGAGGCAGCTCTGCCGTGCTGCCAGGGCACTTTCCTCCTGACCCCCGTCACTGCTGAGGGTTCTGCTTTAGTGCCTTGGGCTGGGTGATCTGCAGGGGACCTGGTGTCCAGCTGAATTCCGCCCTTGGATGCTGCCGTGCCAATGGGGCAGTGACGGAGCTTCGTTGTGAATCTGGGCTGTTGTCGCTCTGAAACAAAGCAGCTCTCTAAGCCAGGCCTGCAGGGCCGTGAGACGAAATGCCATCTTTCCTCCCGCTCTCATGTTTATGTATATGTGCTGTATACACTTCTATTATTCCACCTGTTTGATGATAATGGGCGTTTGGGATAGAGCAGCTGCTAAAGTGGCACACAGGGCGGATCAAATCAGCAGGTGACATTTTTCACTGGGTTTATCTTTGGGAACAAGCTGGGCCTGCAATAAACTGGCTGCTCCTTCATTTGCTAGAGGACAAAGCTGCCATTATTCAGGGGCAGAAGAAAGCGAAACCCCAGGAGATGAGCTGAGTGCGTGTGCGATATCCCTGTCTGACTGCGTGCAGGCATTAATGCAAGAACTCAAGGTCAAAGGCTACCCAGCTCTGAGAGTCGGAGGCAGAAGGGGCCTCCAGAAGGAAGAATGGTTTATTTCTTTATTTCACGGAGCCGTGTATCAATTATCCATGGCGTCTAACAGCCTAGGAAGGGAATAGATTTTTATGGTCTTTAAGAGAGGTTTTGCATGTACCGTTCATTTGCTGGGCAGCGGATTTAAACTCTGCACGGCTCTTGAGGCAGGAGGCTAAAAACAGAGACGTCGTGTAGCCTATGAGAGGGGAAAACCCAAAGGGCAACAGCTTTCCTTTTAATCTCAGGTGGTCCTTCCGTCGTTCATGAGGCAAATGGTGCTGATAATGTGAATTAGGGAAATCTGCTGTGCTCTGTTCTAGAGGGATTGCTGAGAAACTGAAGAAGAAATTACCAGCCCTGTGTGGCAGGGAATTGTGGCAGTGTTGGGGAAAAAAAAAAAAAATCCGATCAGCTCAAAAACGGAGGGATTTAAAAAGCAATTTCATCCAGCTTTTATGAACTGCTGCCTGCCTGTCTCTGCTGCAATATCATATCGTGACATGACCCCTCAGCCTCCTGACAGCAGGCTGCTGCCCAGCTGCCTCCGAGCTCCTGGGGTTCCCAGTCTGCAGAGCAGTGCCGCGTCCTCCGGAGAGGACGCCTGTGAAACGATGCTGCTGCACCTCCCTTGTGACGAATCTTGGTGAGACCCCGCTCACCGCGGTCTAACAACCCAGCGCCGTGGCAAAACCCATCCTCAGCCAGGAGGGTGTAGCTCCACGAGCTCAAATAGCCGACAGCATTCCTGCTGAGCAGAGCCAGTGCTGAGCATTCTGCTGAGCTTCCGAGGGGGACCCCGTCGTCTGTTGTGCTAACAGGCAGAGGAGAGGATCCCGTTGGAATACAAATGGATCTGGGCTTCAGCGCGGGCATCCCGCAGCACGGCTTGCACTTTCCCTCGCACCCAGCCAGGGCTCTGCTTGCTCAGCAAGTTACCGGGCCAGCTTTCCCTCTGGCAGCAGTGCTTCCTGCCAATTCCTCCTTGGTCCAGAAAAACGGGGGCTGGAGAAAGCTGGCCCTTAGCAGGAGAGGCTCTGAGAGGTACCTGGCAATTCCCAGGGTCCTGGTCTCTCTGGGATAACAGGAGGCTGTTTCCACCTTCAGATCAATTGAAATCAGCTCCTTGTTTTGGGGAAAAAAAACCAACCATGTTCTGTTGTCTCACGGCCTCAGCAGTGAATTGATTACAGAAAGCAGTTGCTGTAGCATGAAAGAAATGCCTCTTAGCTAGACAGCAACGAGCAGGTTTGTTTTACTGTCTCCGCGATCCGTGTGTGTGCTGCTTGCCTCGGTAGATCAAGGCATCAGAAAGCATTCCAGCAGATTGCAACCCCGCTCCTTTGAGCACCTTCCCCAGCTGCCTCCTGCCCCTTCCAGCTCGGCTCTTTGAGCTCTGGAAACGTGTTCGTTTGGAAGCAACTCGTGGAGCAGCCCATGTGAACGGGGAGCTTTTTTCTTTCCTCTGAAGCACCGGCGTTCGGGTGCCGGGCACAAAGTCCTGGCTGGACGCCACGGTGGGCTGCGAGCTGTTCTGCCCTTTGCTGCTCTTACCTTGATCTCCTTAATGGCCTCAGCTTGGGTCCGGTTTCCAAACTGACTGCTGGGGCTGTCGTTCATCCAGTTAGCGATTTTTGACAATGAGAATGAGTGTAACCTCTTAGACATCAGTCTCGTATTGAAAATGCAATAATACAGAAAGCAATTGCTTTTTGAGTCAGCCTTTGAGGGCTTCTGACGGCCGTCTGCAGGGCTTAATGCAGCAGGGAGCGTCTTCCTAATTGATGAGAGCTCTCTGCTGCTCCAGAACACCAATATCTGATCAATACGTGGTAGAAATGCAGCGGCGTTAAATCTGTACCTTCTCAGGACCTCCCATGAGAAGTGGAAGAAATATATTTGCAGCCTCGTAAAGCGATTTCGCAGCTGGAAACTGGCAGGGCGTGCGTCCGCATAGAGCTCTGTGACTCTGCCTTCTGAATCCCGTCCCGTCACCGCGTTTCCGTCGTTATGTCGTATCTCCATGCTCCATAAAACTTGCATTATAAACTCGAGTCTCCCTCAGGTTTGCTGTGTAGCTGAGGCGGAAGAGGGATGAGAATGGCTACGGGAGCTAAAGGCTGGGGGAATGTCTCCCGCTCGCCTGGAGTCCAGCACTGCCTCTCTGCCGAGAAAAGGGTCATAAAACACCGGGGGGTGTTGATTTAATGCGTGTTTTGCATTTGGCGTGAGACAAAGAAAGGATTTTAGATGGATGCCTTGGCAGAAATCAGGCAGGAGATGATTCTTGCTCCCTTGACAAGGATGTTTCAAGGGCAAACAGTGATGCTGAGGACGGCGACCTTCTAAATCTGCACTGTAACATCTCCAGTATGTGCAGCCCACACAAGTCGCGCTCACCGTGGGCTCCGGCTCCTCGTTCTTGGCAGCGACGGGGCTGCGCAGCCAGGCATCTCCCCGTCCTGCCGCTTGCGATGCTGTGCTGAGGCCATCAACCTGTTGCACGTGGGGACCCGAAGCATGCCGGGGTGAGATGCTCTGCCAGTGTCAGGCTGCGTACGGACTCTTCGGTAGCCCCGTATGGGAGTGAGAGTGCTGGGGAGAGGCGAAGCGGTGGTAATTGCTAGCCGTGGAGGCAGTGGGCTCCTTGGTGGCAGGCTGCCCCTCGCAGAAGCTTGCAAATTGCAAACTTGGGCTGTTAAAACAGCATCAGCTCATTTCTGTGTTGGTGAGCTCGTCCCAGGGTGGCCCCAGAGCCGAATGTCGTTGCTGCTGGAGGAGAGGTTTCAGAGGTCGCCTTCTCTTTTCACCAGGGTGCAGACTCCACCACGGCTTGATCTTTGTAAACTTCCCCTTACGAGCCAGGGGAGATGTGTCACAGATCAAAAGGTATTTTAACTTGGCTGCCTTTGTTGCCCTTAGACTTCAGAGTGTAATTAGAAATATAATCCATCCCTTTTACGCCGGGTGACAGCCCGGCCTGTCTGAATTCTGCAGCTATATTTTGTGATTACCAGCAATGTAGATGCTATTCCCGGTTCAGCCACAGCCTGACTTGCCCATCTGCTGTCTGCCTCGCGCAATCGGAATGCAATCCCAGAGGGGGACGGGACATATTTGTCACCTGGCTGAGCATGACAGGTCCGGACCACCAAGGTCTCTAGATGTCCCTTAGCGGGCTGTCTTTGCTAACTAAGAGAGGTGAGATGGACTTAGGGGTGGCAGAGCCCAGTGCGGGTGGGTTCCTGGCCAAAAAGAGCGTGTCCATAAATAACTTCCCTTCTTGGTTATGGTCCAAAATGGTGTATATCAAACGGAGAGGCTTGTGGGCTCAGACTTTTTTGGTTTTGATGCTATGTCTTCAATGTTCAGCTGAGTTGATGCCATCTGGTAGTGCACCTGCCTTCACCTTGCCGAGGAGTGAAGAGCAGATTCCCATGGTGCGGTACCCTGGGATTTATCCTGGCGGTGCTGGGAGAGACAGGGATGGATTTATCACAGGGGATGGAAGGGGATCACGAGCCGTGACTGCCAGGAGCTGGGGCTGAATCGCATGTGTGCCATGAAGGCAGCGTGTCTTGCTGTGTCCTGGTGGAGCAGCTTTCCTGCTCCGTGCCAGATGGAGCCCCACGTGCCTGGGCTCGCGGAGCAGGGATGGGGAGCGACTGACGTGCCGCGGCTTAACAAGTTGCTGCTTCCCTGTTCCGCTCCTCATCCCCTCGCTGCCGGCACGGGGGAAGGCACGTGCGCACCGGTGGTCACCCTGGCATTGCTGTGGCCAGGCTGCGAGCCCTCTCCAACCCCGGCACGTGCACCCGGGGCTTGCGAGGGACCAGGGACAGAAACACAACCACCCTTCCTAAACCACCCTCAGCCCCACGGGAGGGAGGCCAGGCTGCCTTTCCTTGCGCTTGAGAGGACTCCTTTGCAAATAGCTTGCCAAACTCCGCGGGGATGAAACCTGAGGATTTTATGATGCTCTCCCTGCTTTTCCAGGATGGGCTCTTTGCCGAGGCAGGGCTCGCTGGGCTGCGGTGAAATGGGATTTTCAGGGTAACGCCTGTTTCTGGGAATCTCCTGTCCTGGGAGAGAGGAGCCCAACTCGCCCCTGTTACCGTAGTGTGCCGCAGCTCTCCGGTTTCTCTGTTCCCACTTCCCGACTGACTTTTAAAAACCTGTTAAAAACACTGGAGTGTTTCTTAAGTCACATCATTGTACTTCAGAGAGAACACTGGAGAGTGCGTCAGCCTGAAAGCGTGATGGGAACAAGTTTTGAAGAGCTTTTGATGTGAGGGGAGAGGGGAATTGGCCTGCGTAGGAAGGGTCCTTGGCACCGCAACACAGAGAGCTTTAAAAAAAAAAAAAAAAAAAAAAGATCTGCAATTTGTTTAGCCGTTTCCTACCCAGTTTTCTCACATTCCTAGAACTGACTCATAAACCTGCTGCTCTGCATTTCTGATACTCAGCCCGAGGGCCTAATTCACATGGTACTGGATGTCTTGTAGGTCTGCAGCCCCTCTGTACCCTGGTGGAGCACGTGGAAGAGCTCAGCAGAAGGTGCTCTGCACCTTCCAGGATTAATCTCTGGGACCCCTGGTCTGTAGGAAAGTTTCTTACTTGGAGACAGCTGATTGCCTTTTAATTAACAACAGTCGGCATGTTTCTTGAGCGTTTGAGAAGCGTCCAGATGAGCTTTGTTCCAGGATGCTGCTCTCCGAGGTTTACCCCGGGGCTCAGGCGAGTTGTTAATGGGGATTCAGACACTGCCCCGGCTGGAGGCGTGCGTTAGAATCCCTCAGCGGTGGCAGAAAATACGCTTTGAAAGTTGGCCTGGGTAATCTAGAAATACAGAGGGAGCTTCAGCAGGGTCAGAAACAAATCCGTGACATTTTGCGTCAGCAGGGAGAAAACAAAATTTCATCCAAGGTTTAATTCAATAGAGAAACTGATAATAAACCTTACTTCCTCCAAATGGTCCGTTGCCATGGCAACCGGCATGACATGCCGGGATGCAGGGATGGATGCAAAGTGTCACCGTGAGCAGGGCTGCTGCCTTAAGCGCAGCAGCATTAAGTGGCTTCATCAAGGTGAAGAAGCAGCGTGGAAGCAGTGGGGCGTGTGTACGGGTTCACTCCTGCCACGGCTTGCTCCAGTCGGCAGAGGTTCAGGTTAGCCCAAGGAAAAGGGGGTGGCGGCCTGGGGAATATCGATTTCGCCTTAAAGCAGGAAAAGTGCGGCTGGACAAGGTTAGGCGAGTTTAAATTTGCAGCAGCCTGGCAATGGCAGAGCAGCTCTTTCCGTCGTGGTGACTGTCACTGTGTGTGTCCCATCCTGAGAAGAGGGAGAGACCTTAGTGCTCTGCGCAGCTCGGCTTCCTCCTGCCCTGGCACAGCAGTCAGCGGGGCTGCGGGCTGCTGTCTCCCACGGGTTACAGCTGAAGGACCGTGCAGCATTGAGCAAGGGCTATGAGACACCTGTGAGCACGCCGGGGAGGTTATAATCTCTTCCTTTTCCATCCAGGAAGGAAGAGGGTCCTTCGCTTCATCAGTCACACGGTGTGCAACTCGTGCCCATTACTGATGTTTGGGTTTTTTTGTTCGTTTTTGGTTGTGTTTTTTTTCCTCCCACCCCCAGGAAGAGGAGGCAGTGGTGCTTTGAGGTCAAACCCAGCACTTTAAAATCTTATCCCCGTGAACAAGAGCAGTTATCAGACTCCAGGTGGCCAAGAGCATCGAGCACTTGTCTAGGACGTGGGTTCTGTTGCCCTTGCCTGGCAGGGCAGCATCACTGGTGGGAACCATGACACCATGAAATAGTCACTAGGTGAGAGAGAGACTTGCGTTGTAAAGCACGGAAAGGCTTTGGGAACAGTTTTCTTCCCAGGGAAGGGCTGTCAGGATAGTGGCAGGAGATTGAAGGTTGCCAGCCTGGACCTGCCTGCCCTGCCCAGGGACGACGTGGGTATAGCAAGGAGGGCGGCAGGACTGAGCCAGGCCCTTGAGGCTCCCCGAGAGGGAAGGCAGCTTTTTCTCTGGCCCTTATTTTTGCAACTTTTCTGCATTTTAAAACCTCCTGGTTTCTCCTGCAGAGGCTGGCGGGGGAGATCGGCAGAGCCTGGGGGAGCTGGAGGTCTCGTCTGTGCTTGTCACCCGCCCGTCCGAGTGCTTTGTGTCGGTGCACCGTGCAGCCAGGCAGGAGAGCGGCTGCAGGAGTAGGTGACTGTGGACTCTAGGATGGAAAATAAAAGCTGGAAGTGGAGCAGGCTGAATTCCTGCCTTGCAGGTGGAAATTGTAGATCTCCTGTCCCCTGGGGGCATGTTGATGAATGTGGCAGACGTTCCCGGTCATTATTTCATAGCCTGCGGGCCTCCTTGTGACAGCCGTCATCCCTGCGCCTGGTGTCCTTGTTGGTCATCTGGTTTGGAGAGTGAATCTTTGTATTCCCCAGCGTGTGTTAGGGAAAGCGCTTTGCAGAGTAGTTGTTTTATCTCCTGCAGAGGCAGGCGCTGTCATTTAGCCAGAGTCAGGAGGGAGAGCAGATGGTGACCTGTTTTTGCCAGTGAAAGAATGAGGTTGGAAAGGCACCGTTGAAGTGAGGACACAGGCAAGAGGCTGCCTGGCAGTGCCTGAGATAAACAAGACTTCATTTTAGCTGGCCCCAGGATGAGGCTTGAGACCTGCCTTTTTTCCACGCTCGGGGAGGAAGATGATGGTGAGGAGGTGCTGGGTGAAAATGCAGAATTCCGTGGTCCTTGATTTTGAACCCATGTTATGTTTTCCATCTTTAAAAGACGTGTGTGGTAGGACGTGTCTGGTCTCCAGTTGTTCACACCAAGAACTCCAGAAGAAGTGACCCTACGCTACACAGACCCCACTGGTAGTGTTTCAGCCCGATCCCTGATAAAGATTTATCCAAAGCAGGAAGGATGAGGTTATTTTTCCCTTTGTTTTCCTGTGTGCGCTTAACTATTGCAAGATGATTCACTGTTATGCGTGTAAGCATATGCTGCTTCTTGGAGTGCTGCTAATTTCTTGGCTTCGGCAGCTTCTTCTGGGAGTTTGGCCACATTTGGTTCATGTCGAGTGAACAAGTGTTGTTGATGCCTATTGCTTTGTGTGGGGTTCTGCTACAGGGGAATTGCGGGTTGAAGCTTGGTCCCTGCTCGGCGTTCATCTCCTGCCTTGAAGACAGCTTAATCGCTGGCAATTTTTGCTGTAGCAGAAGGTGCCTGAGGCAGAGCCGAGTTGTCCCTAGCAGGAGAATTCGGAAGTCACCTGAGGTGTGCAGAGCTGGGAGGCGCCGGATGAATTACCGTGGGGAGGGGTTTGCTGTTTTTGAAGCATTTTGGGTACTTTGTCCCTTGCAGCGACGTGATCGGCAGCAGAAGGCATGGCTGTTGCTTCCCAACGGGGGATATGAAATAATGGAGAAAGGGTTTGGAGGGCGGATAAATGATGCAACGTGACACTTTGTCCAAATCTGTCCAAGGTTCCCATGTAGATCAGAAGGTTTCCAGCTGCTAGCTCCTGCATGAGATGGAGGATGATCTTGTGGGGCAATACCCCACAGTGGGGCAGACGGGCTGCTCCCCCCGCTGCCACGGTCCAGCTGCTGAGGAGCCCCACAGCACAGCTGGCTGGGAAAGCACAGCTGGCTGGGAAACCCCAGCTCTGCTGGAACCAGTCTGGCAAGGGGATGGGTATCCCTGTACAAAACAAGGATGTTACGCACCGGCCAGGTATTTGAGAGGTATTAATGGGAGGGGAGAGAGTGTGTCCAGGCCTGGGGAAGTAGTAAAACGGGCTGGAATGGTCTGATGCAAAATGTGGACGTGCAGGGAGATACCACGAGCGAGAGGCTGAGGAGCGTTATGGTGATTAGGACAGGGGATACAGGGAGGCAAATGAGTCACTCGGAGATTAGGTAAATCTCAGCAGGATTATTATTATTATAAGGGGAAAATCCTGCAGATGTTGGATCTCAACAGCTTGAGAAGTCACCTTGAAAGGGGAACTTCCTAGGGCACTGACCTTGGGAAAATGCCTCTTGGTTTAATGGGGATTTGGGTGCAAAACCGTGGCTGGTTTTGGCTATACCAGTCCATTGCTCTGTAAGAGATTCAAACCCCTTTGAGCCTGCGTGGTAGGGCAGACGGCACAGCACACAGGTCAGTAATGTCCTCTAGATGTGGGACAGGGTCCGGGTATCCCGAGCTGTCCTTTGCTTACTGCATCGGGTTGTGCTGCGCGTTGCAGTCGGCTGTGGAAGGCTGCTCTGAGCCTGCCGGGATGGAAATTCCCCGCGGGGTTCCCCTTTCTGTTTTTGCAGGACAAACACCAGCAGCCAGCGATGGGTGGAAGTGATACCACCCCGGGGACCGAGTGCTCCTGGCTCTGCTCCAGGGCACGTGGCGCTCAGGGGCACCTCGTATATCCCCGGTGACAAACGTGGTGTGACTGCAACCCCCCCCAACCCGTGTAGGAGCATCCCTTGTCCAGGGGGGACAGTCCCCACCGAGGCTGGGCTTGGAGGAGGGGGTTGCTTGCGGGGGAGATGTGATGGTCAAGGTGGGCAACGCTAGCTCAGAGCCAAGGTGGACCAGGTTTTGTCATCTTGGTAGGACTCTCCAGTGTCTGGGAAGCTGGCTGCTAGTGCAATCCAGTCTATGATCCTTGTGGTTGAAATATTAACTTTCGGAGCGTGAATTGTTTATTAATCAGGCAGCAGTATTTGGGTACGCAGCCGTGCGTACATCTCTGAGATGCGAGAACTGCCCTTCTTTTTTTTTTTTTCTTTTTTTGGCAAGCTGTTGGGATCCTCCGTTCCTTTTGATGACCACACACAGGGAGGAAGGGGGCAATCGGATGATGAAGGTCTCCGAGGGAGGGTTGTGCTGCGATGGATTTTGGCGTAGGGATGGACCTTGGGAGAGCACTGCAAGTTTGGCCTTCTGCTCTTCAGCCTCTCTCTTTTCCTCCTGCGAGGCTGTGGATTAGCCGGGTGTAGGCAGGGGAAGGTGGATCTGGTGGCCCTGTAACAGTCTCCTGTTCATTCCCAGTCCTCTTTGGAGCTGCTGAAAACATCCTTGAGCAGCAGCCATCGTACCAGGTCACGACTGAGGTTTGTGAACAGAGACACAGAGAGCAAAGCCTGCGGTCTCGCCTCGAGTCATCTCCCGGCAGGGCGACTCTCCGACAAAGACCTGCGCTTGGAGGTTGTGACGGCTGCAGCAAATCACCGGAGGAGTCTGCAGGCAGCCCGTGACCTCTGCCCGCTGCTCCCGTCCCTCTGAATTAGCAGGGCCTCGTTAGCGCTGCCGCTGCGCCGGCGGCTGAACCTGCGCTGCCCTGGCACTCCCCTCCAGCCGGCGGCAGCTTCGTGCTGCCAGGTCGTTACCGCTGTGCCGGCGCGATGCTGGGCGAGCGTGTCGGGGCTGCTGGACTCTCCGAGCACCACCATTACGTACTGAACGGGCTGGCAGGTCAAGCCAAGGGCTTTTCTTCTTGCTCCTGCAACTCCCCAGCAGCGCAGGAGTCAAAAAGGGGATTTCTCTGCTGGCCGATATCTCACCCGGGTGTCGGAGTGCGAGCTCTACCTCTCCATTTATTGCCGACGATAATGATGCTGTGAGCTGAACGGTTTCGCTGCAGCCTGCCCTGCCCTTGTCCTCTTGTCTTCTGCAGGGAAAATGGGTATAAAATGGTGATTTGAAGCCCTGCCTCATGGCAAGGGGTCGCCGGGCTCGGCGGGCAAGGGGAGAAGGAGCCACTGTTGCCCAGACCTTCATCAGCGAGGACATCTGCGTCACCTTGGGTGCTGGCTGGTGTAGCAGGCGGTGTGGAGGGGAGTTTTTTCATTTATTTGAGCTGTGTGGCAGTGAGGAAGCACTTCCCACGGGTCACAGTGCCCGGGGTGAGCCAAATTTGCTGGCAGTGCTCCCGCAGTCGGTCTCTTGCACCCTGGCCGATGGGTAGGTGACCTCTTGTTTTATTTATAATCACAGCTTTAATTCCCCAGGTAGCAGATGAGCAGCAGTCCTGTCCTGAAGTGCAGTGCCTTGGCTCGCTAGAAATAGATTAGACCTTAATCCTAAAAAGATAAAGCAGCGCTGCTACTCGGGCAGATTAAGTGATGCTGGGGGGGATTTTCCAGCCTGTGGAGTGGGAGGACGGAGGCAGCGAGCATCACCGTTCCATGGCAGGCCTACTGCCGGATTGTCACACGAAGCCTTTATTCCTGTCCCAGAGCATCCACCCTTTTAATTCTGTTCTTTTAATTGTAACTAGGATATGGTGGTGCTCTGAGATGCCAGGATACACCCCGGCGGGGCTCGTGTACCCGGCGGTGGGACGTCCCCGGGAGCTGGTGGCACGGGGGACCCAGCTCTGCAGTCACGTGCAGCAATGCTCATGGATGGTGGATATGCTGACCTGGGAAGTTATGAAAGGATGCATATCCACGGCAGATAAAAGTCTACCTTGTGTTTGCCACCGGCTGCAGCTGCCTCTAAATGCCATTATGCAACATGAGGTTTCCTTTCGTGTGGAATTTGACTTTAACAACCTTACAATTTAGCAGAGTGATGATTATTATTATTTTTTTTTTTTCCCCTGTGCCTTTTTCCCGAGCTGTCATCATTCTGGGAGTGCTGTGCTGACTTTAAAGACAGATTGGAGTTAATCGCGGGTCAGCCTGTTCGTTAGGCACAGCGCGGTGTTCTGATGGGCCAAGGATGACGAACAAAATGGTTAAGTAAGCTGGCACAGGCAGGAATTAAAATAACGACAAACAAAGCTTGGGTAGCCAGGTGATGGTCTAAGTCCTCCTTGGTTTTCAGCAAGCTCAGGTAGTAAATAGCCACCTTGTGCCCCAGCGAGGTCCCTTTGTGCCGCTAATGAGAAGCTGGTGTCGTTTACGTGGTGAGATGGTTGTCTGCACCTCGTCTTTTGAGAATGATTTCAGGCAGAAAATGATTTTCTTCTGTTGTCCGCGTCGATACGGATGGGAGAGAGGTTTGGGGAAGGCAAAGAATAATTTTTAATTGGATGCTGAGACTCAAACATGCCTTCAGTAGGAGATCTGAAGAGCACCTTGGCCCTGTGCTCCCACTCAGAGGATGCTCAGTGCTCCTGCATCCCTCTCGTTATTGGAAAGGGGGGCTGAGGTCGTCAGGGCTGGTCTCTTGGAACGTGGTAAGGATGAGCAGAGGAGGGGGGAGGCATCTTCTCAGGAAGCTTCGGTGTCTGTCCATCCGCGGCGGCTCTCTGAAGAAGAAAGTTGGATTAAGGGCACAAGCTCTGCCAGGGATGGTGCGGAGAAGGTAACGTGGCTCGTGGGCGAGAATCGTGGGGAATGTGCTGATGTCTTCCATGAGCTGGGTGCAATTACCAGGCAGTGTCTGATGTCTGATGCCTCTTTCCTTAAGCTCGCAGGCAGCGAAACCCTTGTTTTGGATATGATTGCCGTGCTGTCGGAGAGAGCTGCTTTGGAACAGTCTGTTCTGAAACACAACAAACCTACTCGTCGTGTTTTCTCTGGAGAATCTGCTCGCTCCACGAGGAAGTTATTGTACCTTAAACTCCCCTGGAGCCACCGGCCACCTCTCCTTGGAGGATAAGGCAAAACTCCTGCTCCGTCTGTGCCATGTCCCCCTCCCTAGGAGCTGAAAGCAGGGTCCTGAGCTGGGGATCCCAGTTAGGTGGGACCCCGATGGTCAGGAAAGCCAATACAGCCCGAACCGCTCGTTGCAGTGGGTGTCCTTGGGGAAAGTCTTATTGCTGCTGAACATCCTTTCCCAGAGCCGGACGGACACGTCCAGCATGTCCCTGCTCCGGTGAGCGAAGGGCTGGGAATGTCCGCACCAGGCAGTGAGCTTGGGAGCAGGGCTCGGGGGTTTGCATGGCACCCCGGTTGGCTCTGCAGCAAGGTCCTGCCTCTGCCGGAGCGCTGCTGACAGGCAGACCGAGGCCGGGAGCCCGGTGCGGTGGGATGGAGCCACTCGGATATTTGGCACTAATGAGGTTTCAGGTCCCCTGCAGTGGGGGAATACGGACCGAAGCCGACCTCTGCTCCCGAGGCGCAGGGGTGTCGGGGTTCAGGTCAAGGAGCTAGAGGAGGGGTTTTCCCACGTGTGAGGTTTTTCCCTTGTGCGTTTTGTTTAGAGGGGCTGGAAAAAGTCTCCCGGCAGCTTGGTTTAAGAGCATTTCACTTTCCAGTGTTTGTTTCTGGTCTGAGAAATGCGAAGCATGTGCCCCAGCCCGCAGGAAGGCCACTTTATAAATGTTAGAAGTAAATAATAGAGATTAATAGCAATAACAGTCTCGGTATCGTGTTGCATACATAAGCCTTAAGTAAATCTGAAGGTTATCAAATAAATAATAATGATAATCTTGTGTATTTTTGCTCCTTTTGGCTTTAAAAGCCAGTTTTAAAAAGGTTTTCTAAAGCAGGCTTTACCCTGGAGATGCAGTCAAGAGGCTGTATTCTCCCTGAGGCCGCCTGGGATTATTTGGAGAGCGCGGGGCCAGCCGAAGCCGAGGTATTCCTTCAAAGGCTCTTGCTTTCTGTGCCGAGGAGCAGCTTAGAGAAGGAGCGGTGACGGGAGCGGAGGAGGTGGCTGGTGCTCCCCGTAATACCCAGGGATGTGACCGGTGGTTCATGCACAGTCGAGGTTTTGGGCGGCTGCAGATCCCGGAGAGGTGCTGGCATGAGTTTGCAGCATCTGTTGGCAAAACCAACGTTGCACATCGACGGTGCCCATCAGGGACTAATCCTGCCCTTGGTCCCGAGCAGTGGCTAAAAAAAAATCAATTTACTGTTGCGATTCTGTTTGGGGCAGCGAAGGGCTTTTAGCATCGGCTGGGAAAAGGAAGGGTGATGTCGGCTGAGTTATTGGAAAGGGCTTGTACTTCGGTTTTGGTCTTTCCAGGCAGCCAGTGATTCCTGCCGCAGCCCACAATGACTGAGGATTGCTGCTCATCCACAGCAGCGGTGCCTTATTTTTAGCTGTGGTCAGCCTCAAGTCACAGCTGAGCTGCAGTGACATGTTTGCATGCAGAATTAGCGACGTCTCCTCATTTAATTTATACAATTAGCGTTGGTGCGTCACTTGAAGGAAAACAATATTCCCCTCTCCGGAGTGATGGGCTCTTCTGATACAGCAGGAGGAACCCTGAAAATAGCAGCAGTGCTTGAAGCAGCGGCTTTGGGGACAGGGGATGCGTTTTGCCCACCTGGGAGCAGGGCAGGGTACCCAGCATGGGTGGGGGGCCGTGGGGGGCACAGCATCCCCTGCCCTGTTTCGGAGCATCCCGTGCAGCTGGGACAGCAGGACCACGCCGCACAAGGCAGCAGGTCGTATTCCCCTGATACCGGGGCAACGCTGGCCACGCTCCTCGGCCGGTTTGTAGGCTTTGTCCCATATCCCGTGCTGGTGGCACTGGGGAACGCTGCTATCCCCGGGCTAAAGGCGTGACTTTAGCAAAAGAGATGGATGGCAGCTAAAAAATGTTATCCTGCTCAGAGAACACGGAGTGATGCCCGATGTCTGTTCAACAGGACGTGGACGGGTTGTCTCTGCTTGTTACTGCAATTGCCCTTTACAGGGAGCAAACAGCAAGAGAATAAAGACGGATGTGTTTTTTACCTCCTCCCGCTGATCCAGGCTGGCTCTTTGGGCCACTGAGCCCGTGCCTTTTGCCAGGCTCCTGGGGGATAAAGGCTCAGCCCCGGGGTGGGGTGTTGGCTTGTGGGGGGCTTTGCACGACCTCGAGACAGCAGGAATAAAGTGCAGGGCTTGGAGCCCACGTGGGTGGGTGGCCGGGTACTGATGGCGAGGTGAGGTGGGGAGCAGGATGCTTTGTGGTCACTCCGCTTTTTGCAGCGGCTAAAAAAATAACTATTGACTGTTTCCCCAGGAGAGCGGGGAAAATATGCTGCATTAACCAGGTGGAGTCTCCGGCCTTGCTGCAAAGGCACCTTATATACCCAGTTGGAAGCAACAGACTGCTGAGAGGAAGGGATTTAAATTTTAATTACACCTGGCATGGGTGCAGGTTGAAGTTTTGAGCTTTTAATAGAGTTTTTTTTTTTTCCGATGATGGTTTTAGTGCAGAGGCACCAGATAGAGGTGGATTTGCTGACTTGTGCAATGCGATACGGCCCTGAAGGTTTTAACGCCATCGCTGGGTCCAAAGCACTTTCCTGGCAGTTCTCCCACCTGGGGGCTGTTTTTTTGTTAAAATCTTGGTGTGGGTGGAAAAAAAACCCAACAATCTTCCCAGGGCCGGGCACTCCTGCTTGGCATTGGCAGTGCTGGTGTTTCTCAGAAATACCTGCCGGACTCTCAAGGGCTCTGGGAAAGGTCAGCCTGAGCCCACGGAGCTTTACCGGATAGCTGCCGCGATGGAAACCCCGGGGGTGAATCCTCGTGGGGTTCGCAGGGCTCTGCCGTGACCCACCTGGGAGAGGGATGGCTGGCTGCAGGCGGTGGGTCTTGCGCGGTTGTAAAGTCTTCAAAATAGCTGGTTTTGGAAGAAAACTCCAGGACTGCTGCTCTGCCTCTCTAATGCTGAGAGCTATGCACATCCTGGGGCATCCCTGCCCTGTTTCGGAGCATCCCTGCTGCCCGGAGAGCCGAGGGGCAGCGGGAGCATGTGGGGTGACGGTGCCCACCCACATCAGAGCCTGTGGGACGGGACACACATTGTGGGGCTCAGGCACTGGGTGTCTTAATGAACCGCCCGTGGGAAATTCCCTTCCTCTCCTCGGCTCTGTGTGGGGTTTCTCAATCGCTCCCTTTGCTCTCCCTCCATCCTGGGGCACCGTAGCACAACGTGCTCTGGGTGCCCACCCAAAAGCCGTGCCAGCGCTGGGGGTTGGCAGAGCAGGATGCCTGGGCTGCCCAGGACTGCATTCCCCATTTCTAACCGGTATTCGAGCCCCAAAACGTGCGGCTTTCGCTGCCGGTGCTGGGCTGGCCTCTCCCTGGTGTCGTCCTGGACCAAGCATCGTCACTTCCAGCTCCTCTGCCACAGACCTGCATCTCGCAGGAGCAGCGAAGCCGCATCCCCCCGCCGCATGGATGCATCCACCCTGCTGGGGCAGACAGACGGGTGTCCCTGCCCTCGTCTTCCCATGTAATGGGGTGCTGTCTGCACCGGCACCCCCCTGTCCCACCTTCCAAAGAGACTTTCCCACTGTCTTTTATCGCTCCCTGGAGCATGATGCATCTGGCAGCCTTTTATTGCTCCTGCAGAGGAGGTGAATTTGTGCCTGGACAAGGTGTTTCCTGGAATTGCCTTGGAGGTTTGCTGCTGTAACCGTTGAATTTAGAGCTGGGCTGCCTGCGAGGAGCAGGGATGTGAGAGGTGGATCCTGCTCCGGCAGCGACAGGGCTTCGGCTCCTTCCCGCGGACGCCCAGCTGCCTTTGAAACGCGCTGGGGAAATTCTGCGCCTCTGAATTTATCTCATTTCCTTGTACAGGATCCAGATGGCACGGGGCTCCCTGTCCTCTCGTAGTAAACACAGCAGGCAGCCTGCCGGCGCTGGAAATGCTCTGGCCGGGCGTTTCGGTTCTTCTCGGCCGCAATCCTTGATGTGTCCGTCCTGGTCTCCTTCGCCTCTCCCCTCTTTGGGGGCTGCAGTGGTGACCCCGTGGCTGGCTGCTCTGAGCAGCCGGGGTCCTGGCACCCACAGCCCACCGGCCGGCAGGGACTGGCACTTGGTCCCGGTTATGTGCGTGGTATCGCCGGTGCCGCTGGCAGAGGGCTTTGCAGTACGGGTGAGGCTTTCCCAGGAGCCAAGGGCAGCAGGAGGGCGCAGGCACCTTGTTCGGCCACGGCTCCTGGTTTCTGAGCATGAAATTAGGAATTTGCAGAGAAGCTTGCAGCCTCGGGGAAGGTTTGGCAGGTCTCCGGCAGAGCTGGGGTCTGGTCGCCAGGGTCCTGAGCCCCTCTTTGGCCCTTTTCCCCAGCGGTACCTGCTGGCTGTCCCCACGCTGCTGGGATGCTGTCACTTTTAGCAAATGGTGCTGGGGTCCGAGTGCCCACCACGCGGTGAGCTAGCCTCTCCCGAGCATCCCCCGTGGCTAGCAGGGAGGCAAAGCCAGGAGCTTGCAGCTCCCTGTTCAGTGGAGACCAGGAGCAATGGGAAGAGCTGCCTCCAAGTCCTGGTGGGCAAGTGGTGGGGGCCCCCAAGGAGGATGTGGCTACCAGCACCTGGGACCGGTGGCCCCGTGTCACCAGCCCTGGGAACGGCAGCATTTTGCTGCCCTCTAGTGAAGTCTGGCAGCCGGGCTCCCTTTGGGGTCCCCATGGCACCACCACCTCCCTTTGGGGCCCCTTTGGTAGGGGCACAGCCTTTGGGGTCCCCAGGGCAGGGCACGGCACATCCCTGCGGGATGATGGCACTTTGTGGTGGGAGCTGCTGTCCCAGGGTGGCTGCTGCGTGTCCCACTGCAGGATGAGTTACCACCTTAAAACTAATTGACCCCTAAAGCAGCTGGGCTTGCTCCCCCTTCCCACGGTCTCACGGGACCCCACCTTGTCTCCCCACCGTGCCCTGGGCTGCAGGATGCTGTCACCAAGGTGTCAGCTCCGGCCACCTCTTTCCTTTGGGACCTGCTCTTTGCCAAGCGGCGAGGAGACGTTTCCCCTGACTTCTGCCCGGGCAGCTGTTGCTGTGTGTAAATAATACAAATTAATTAAATGGAAAATCAAAACTAGGCACATTTATAATTAGATAATCCACAAGCCCCTGGTATAATTAATTATGTTAACAGGACCGCCTGCACTGCGAAAGGCTTGCAGGGGATCAGTGAGGCGGCGCAGCAGGTCGTGGCGTGGGGTCAGGAGCGCAGGGGATGCGTGGTCCAGCCCTGCTTCGGCTGGGCATGCTGAGCTCTGCTGCCCTGCAGCGTAGATGTGGCCGGGACCCCTGTCCCTGCCGTGGGGGCTGGTGTCCTTAGCCCTTTGCGTGGCTGTGCAGACACAGCCATCGTTGTGTCTGTCCGGGGATGCTCGTCCCCAGCCCAATGGGTCTCAGCTGGAGGAGGTTTCCCATCCCCAAGGTGTTTTATCTCCTTGCTCGTGGTGCCCCAAGCCCAGGCTCACCTCTTACTCCTTCCAGCTGGTCACTGTGCTCCACACCAGCTCTCTGGCGTGCACTGGGAATGGGAGTTCCCCAGCACCGACCCTCCTGCCCATCTCTGTGGCTGATGTTTGCAGCCAGCCCCAGGGCTCCCATAGCACTTCATGGGCTCCTGCAGAGTATCCCTGTCCTGGGGGGCACAGAGCATCCCTGTCCCTGGGGTGCAGGGCATCCCTGTCCCAGGGCTCAGAGCATCCTTGTCCTGGGGCACAGGGCATCCCTGTCCCGGGGGGCTCAGAGCATCCCTGTACCTGGGGTGCAGGGCATCCCTCTCCCAGGGGGCTCAGAGCATCCTTGTCCCAGGGGCTCAGAGCATCCTTGTCCCGGGGCACACGGCATCCCTGTCCAGGGGGGCTCAGAGCATCCCTGTCCCTGGGGTGCAGGGCATCCCTGTCCCAGGGCTCAGAGCTAGCCCGGGGCTCAGGCAGCAGCAGGGCCATGATGGGCAGGCTGAGGCCATGGGGTCCAGGCAGAGCTGGCCGTTGTGGGCGGCTCTGTCCTGGGAGAAGGATTTCCCTGGCAGCAGAGGGCAGCAGCAGGCTTGGCACGGCGGTGCCCGCTGCATGCAGCTGCGGCGGTGCCATGCAGGCAGCGTCTGCCCTGGGGTGCAAAGGGTTTGGGGTGCTGTGCAGGCTGTGGGGCACGGGGTGAGCACCCTGAGATGCGCTGGGTTTCTAAAGCCCAGCGGTGGAAGTGGTGCACAGGGGAAATGTGGCAGGAGAATAATTCAGCTCAGAGAGCGCAGCACATCAGGGGCGCATCTGCAGAAAAACGAGGGTTAGAACTTCCCTCTGCTCTCCCCTTGGGGGTCTGATCCCCCCCTGTGCCCCCTTTCCGCTCAAGGAGAGACGCGGGCACAGCAGGATGCGCAGGGGGGCTGCGTGGCTACTGGCCTCTGATGCCTTGTGTCAGCTACATGTGTGCCTGTGTGCAGGGGCCGTCCGTGTGTCCAGGTGCCGTGATGAGGTTTGTGGCCCGGCGCCACGAGGGAGGGTCTGTTGCATCCCCAGGGAGTCCCCAGCGAAGGGCCAAGTGGCTTTGGCTGGCAGGTGACACTGGGGATGCCGCTGGCACCTCCAACACGCTCCCTCGCTGCCCTTCCCTTTCTTTCCTCCTTCTTTCCCCCCCCTTTTCCACCCATGCGGGCAGCAGCGTCCCCAGCTGTGGCAGGGGGGACAGGGATGGGGACAGCCACGATGGGGCTTGGGGTCTTCCCCACTCCCCCTGCCCTGCTCCCAGTGCTCCGCAGCCGCTTGTGCCGGCTGGGAGAGGATGCGGCACAGCTTTTTTCTCCTGTTTGATGGTCTTTTATCCTCAAGGCCTCCGGGGACCCACGGGGACAAGGACATCAGATACGTGCGGGTGGTGAAAGCTGAGAGGGGAAGCTGTTCCCCCCGCCTGAGAGCGGCTGGGAATGTCCTGTCCTTCCCGGGGAGAAAAATACACTCTGCTGTGAGGTGCGAATGGCTGTCACCATCCCTGTCACCCGTGGGGCTCCTGGCCGGGCTGGGGAACGGAGGTGGCATTTGTGACAGGCGTGTGGGACGGCGCAGTCCATGCGGTAAGGATCAAAGAGCTCGCATGGAAAAGGGATTCACCAAACGGCATCCTGGTGTGATGGGGAGTTTAATGAGGCAGGGCTGGGTCTGAGGGGGAAGATGGAGCTTATTAACAGGCAGATGAATGGAGGCTCCTTCCACAAGTGCCACAAATCCGGGTGTTAAACGGCCGCTGTCAGTCAAGATTAGGGCTGACACTTAGAGCCTGACAGGGGAGAAGATGTTGTTGGGAAACCTTGCAGGGCTCAGGGCGCGCCAGTGAGTGAGTTTGTCTTTGGCAGTGATACAAATCCATCACCACCTGGGAAGCGCCTGCTTGTTAATCGCGGCGCTGGCTGCAGCTCTTCCCCGACACGGGGCCGCTGGGGCGGGGAGAGGCACGCACGGCCCTGTGCCCAGCCGGCCTCCGCGCTGCACGGGCAGCGGTACCCGTGGAGGCGGGTACGGGCATGCACAGTGCGAGTACACACCTGTACGGGCACGCATGCCACGTGAACACACCTGGACAGGCATGCATAGCATGTGTACACAGCTGTATGGGCATGCATGCCATGCATACACATCTGTACACCCGTGCATGCCATGTGTACACATCTGGACAGGCATGCACAGCATGTGTACGTACCTGCACAGGTATGCACAGCATGTGTACGCACCTGCACAGGCATGCACAGCATGTGGACACACCTGCACAGGCATGCACAGCATGTGGACACATCTGTACAGGCATGCACAGCATGTGGACGCACCTGCGCAGGTATGCACAGCATGTGGACACATCTGTACAGGCATGCACAGCATGTGGACACATCTGCACAGGCATGCACAGGACGTGTACACATCTGTACAGGCATGCACAGCGTGTGGACACATCTGTAGGGGCATGCACAGCGTGTGTACGCACCTGCACAGGAATGCACAGCATGTGGACACATCTGCACAGGCATGCACAGCGTGTGGACACATCTGTACAGGCATGCACAGCGTGTGGACACACCTGCACAGGCATGCACAGCGTGTGGACACATCTGTACAGGCATGCACAGCGTGTGGACACATCTGTACAGGCATGCACAGCGTGTGGACACATCTGTAGAGGTATGCACAGTGTGTGGACACATCTGTACAGGCATGCACAGCGTGTGGACACACCTGCACAGGCATGCACAGCATGTGGACACATCTGTACAGGCATGCACAGCGTGTGGACACACCTGCACAGGCATGCACAGCATGTGTACGCACCTGCACAGGAATGCACAGCATGTGGACACATCTGTACAGGCATGCACAGTGTGTGTACACACCTGCACAGGTATGCACAGCGTGTGGACACATCTGTACAGGTATGCACAGCATGTGGACACATCTGCGCAGGCATGCACAGCATGTGTACACACCTGCAGAGGTATGCACAGCATGTGGACACATCTGTACAGGCATGCACAGCGTGTGGACACATCTGTAGAGGTATGCACAGTGTGTGGACACATCTGTACAGGAATGCACAGTGTGTGGACACACCTGCACAGGCATGCACAGCATGTGTACACACCTGCAGAGGTATGCACAGCATGTGGACACATCTGTGCAGGCATGCACAGCGTGTGTACACACCTGCACAGGCATGCACAGCATGTGTACGCGCCTGTATGGGCATGCATGCCATGTGTACACATCTGTACACACATGCATGTCGTGTGTACACATCTATACACCCATGCGTGCCATGTGTACATATCTGTATGGGTATGCACAGCATGTGTACACATTTGTACAGGCATGCACAGCATGTGTACGCACCTGTACAGACATGCATGCCATGTGGACACATCTGTACAGGCATGCATAGTGTGTGTACACATCTGCATGGGCATGCACAGCGTGTGTACAAACTTGGACGGGCATGCATGCCATGTATACACATCTGTACACCTATGCATGCCCTGTGTACACATCTGTATGGGCATGCACAGCATGTGTACACATCTGTACGGGCATGCATGCCATGTATACACATCTGTACACCTCTGCATGCCATGCGTACACATCTGTATGGGTATGCACAGCATGCGTACACATCTGTACAGGCATGCATGCCGTGTGGACACATCTGTACAGGTATGCACAGCGTGTGTACACACCTGTACGGGCATACCCTCTTCCTGGGGCAGCCCTGGCTGCACCATCCCTTTGCCCATCCGCTCCCTGCATGTGGCTTCCTCCAGGGCTGAAGCTCATTTTGAGCCCGGGGGGGACCTGGGCGAGGCCCAGCCATAGTCTGAAAAGGCCCTAAATAAATGGGGGTGTTGGGGGAGCACAGCGGGGCATCAGCTCAGGGCTGTGCCGGACGCTTCTGCCTCTTTATCTCCTTTCTCTGTGCTTCAAACGATCCTCAGGTATTCCGAGAGCTGGGAGCAGAGTAAGCCCTGGGGACACCTTGAATTAAAGGGTAATTGTTCTGTATTTTCTAACTGACTTTAAATAAAATAATAAAAATAACCCCCAACAACCCTAGCCTTTTGCACCAGCCTGCCAGGAGATTTCAGCACGGGGACTTTATAGTCCAAAACACCATAAAACGGAGCCTAAATTACCTAGCTCTCACTTGAAACAATTACAGTTTTTATCTATGGATATTAAAAGAGATGATTGTTCCGTGTAGTTAAAAAATCTTTTCCTTTTTTTATAATTTAATCTTTACGGACCCAGGGAGAGCGGGCGTGCGGCTGCCCTGCCAGCCTCGCCGGGGGCTGGCGAGGCTCCCGAGCTGGGGCTGAGGGATGGGGAGGATTTGGGGGAGATTTGGGGGTGCACGGCTGCGGTAACGAGCAGCCGGCAGAGAGGCACCGAAGGGCTCTGGCAATGCACGTCCGCAGGGCTGGGAGAGCATCGCTGTCTCCTGCACCCGTGCTGATGGGCTCCAGCTCCCTCCCTGGAGAAGGTTCCTTTCCGCTGGGCATCCTTGGAGGAAGGTGCTTGGGTGCTTGGAGCAGGGTTTGGGCGAGCCGTGTTGCCGTACGTGAGCGCTCCTCAGCAGCTCCAGCCGGGAGCTCCTCCGGGCTGGGTCAGCGCAGTCGCTTCTTGCTGAACTGGGCAAGGGTGGCTCTGGGTTACGCAGCCCTGGGGTTTCGGGGCTCTGGGGAGCATCCTTCCGCTGACTCTTGATTTAGGGGCTCTTCTAGACCTTCCCAGCTCCCCTCATCACCAGGGGAGAGAAGGGCTGGGACAAAATTTTAGGGGTAGGAAGGAACCTGACGTGGCCACCCTGGCTGTGTCCCTGCCGAAGCCACCCCAGCCCCATGGTGCCGCTCCCGGTGCCCTGGCACCACTGCCCTGCTGCCGCCGCTTTAATCCCAGGTAATTGGATTTACAGGGAGCGCTGTATCCAATTACAGAATCCTAATTAACGGACCAAAGTTACAAGTGCGATGTGTCTTGCTTTCAGCAATTATGATTAATTTTGCCAGAATACACACGCAGACGTTGATTACAGGATCCGCGGGCAAACAGGAGCTGAATGCTGATAATTGAGCCGTCGGCGTGGGAGGCACATCGTGGGCTCGTGGGGGCGACGGCCGCAGCCCCAGGAGCGGAGGGTCTCGCTGCCGCCAGGCCAAGGACCACGGGGCAGAGCTGGGTCCCCACCGGCTCCTCCTTGGGACGAGAGCACGTTCCCACTGGCTTTAGGAGGAGACGCAGGGATGTGGGGCATCACCGGTGCCCCGGCCCGTGCGTGGGAATGTGGGGCTGCTTGCAGAGGACCAACCTGAAGGCCTGGAATTCCCAGAGGTGCCCTAAGATATTCTTATGCAGTGACGCACCAGACGTGGGGACCAGGAGCAGCATCCCTGTGCAGTGCATCCCCTTTGCCGCACCGGCACGAGCCCCTCGCTGGGGTTTCCCACCGCCGGAGCCGGTCTGTGGTTGTTTTTTGCCTTGGCAGGCTCGAGCAGCTCCGTCTCTGCTTGGGCTGAGCTGTGCCGAGCCATTCCCGGGAAGGGCTGGGGGAACACCAGCCACGTGTTGCCTTGTGCCGTGACAAGCGCCTTGGTCGGGATGCTCCGCTGCGCCGCTGCTGCGGAGCCAGGTGTCTGCCCTGCGGCATGGGGGGGGGTTTCATCACGTTTTCTCTCCTTTGAAAAAAAATAAAACCCACCTACTGTCCAAAAATTGGAAGTGCTTGAGAAATCTCCATTGCTCCAGCGGTCCCTGAGCACTCGCTGCAGCATCCAGCATCGTGCCCATCCTGTGCCAAGGGGCAGCCGGAGCTACGCTCTTTCCTGCCAGGAATCCTCCCGGTATCTCCGGCACACGCAGCCCCGGTGAGGCGGCTGCCCCGGCTGGGGAAAGCGCTTCTCTGTGCCGCGCCGTGCCTTATCGCTCCGTTTGCCGTTGCTTATTATCTTGTTCCCAGGAAGCCTCGAGTCCCCGGCTCGGGACATTAATCCAGCACAAGCCAGAGGCTTATCCAAATAGGGAATCTTCCTGGGTGATTTTTAAACAAAACTTGATAAATCCTTCGTAAAAGAAAAAGGGCTTTCATCTCCAAAGGGCCCATCTCGGAGCTGATGAGTGATAAACGCCCCGGCACTGCACATCTTCATTTGCCGCACGTTTTCTCCCCGGGAGCTGGGGCCGCACACATTTACTCTGTGCTCTCGCTCTTGTTCTCCCTGTATTTTTTTCCTGCTATCCCAGCTCGGTGGAGAGATCCCAGCCTGGGGACTGGCCGGGGGATGCTGTGCCCCAGGCCTGCGGTGTCCCTCACGGGCTGGGTTTTTGGTGTTTGGGCTGTGCCGGCACTGGCAGGGGCTTGGGGACCCGTGGGTGGTCCCAGTGCCCAGGGATGCGCTGATGAGCAGGAGGGACCTTCCCTCCACCTGTGCCCGGGAAAACCCTTCGGTTGTCCCTTCCCGGGAGCATCCCCTTGGCTGTCTGCCTCCTGCCAGTGTGACAAGTGGGGACATCTGTCCATGTCCCCGCCAGCTGCCCTTCATGCCCAGCCGCAGCCCTCCGTCCCCTCCACCTCTGCCGGGCCCTAAGGTGGCTCTGCGCTGCCCGGATTTGGGAGCGGCTGGGATGGGGCGGTGGTGCCGAGCATGGTGGTGGGCACCAGCCTGGACATTCCTTGGCTGTCGTGGTGACCGAGGATGAAGGAGCTTGGCTTGTCCCACAGCCGCTTTCTCCCCATGGTCTGCTCCTGCCTGGGCGGCGGCAAAGCTCCGAGTGGAGCCTCCAACCAGCGCTCGGAGCCACATCTCCAACCTCTCCATCTCCTTTTGTCCCCGGCCCTCGCTCCCTTCCTCCCCTCCTTCCTCTTCCTCTCTTCCCTCCGAGTCCCCCAGCTCCTTTGACGCTCACGCGGGGCTTTGATCTCCTCCGGAAAGCCCCTTCCTCACGCCAAACCGACTGCAGCGCCTCGGCAGAGACTTATTAAAATAGATGAAGAGCTCCCTTTGATCGCCGCGGTGCTCCGAAGACCTTTCCTCACTGCGAGGCTTCAAGCGAAGCCATCAGCCTTTCATCCCAGCTCCGGCAAGGAGCTCGCCAGGCTGGAGACCGGGAGCCGCCGGGGGCTGCCGCTCGCCTTCCAGGGAAAGGCTGGGGGATCCCGGCCCTTGGCGAGCCCAGCGTGGATGGAGCGGGGCTGCGGTGCATCCCTGGTAGCTCAGCGCCCGCCGCAGAGGGATATCGGGATGCCCGGCAAGGACACGGGCATATAGAGACGCGCCAGGGAGGAGCGTTGCTGAAACGCTGGGGAAAACAGAAAGGAAACGGGAAGGTGAAGATAAAAACAATCCTGGTGAAAAAAAAGAGGGTTAGAAAGCAAAAGAGAAGCAGCAAGGGTAGCTGCCCCCCTGGGCAAAGCAGGAGCTTGTTAGACCTTTATAACGACGTGTCTGAATTTGATAAAATATGAATAATTAATCCTCTCCCCCCCCCCCCCGCCATGGATTAGGCTCTGTGTGCACTCGCTGCGCCGTGTGTTTCTGCGGGCACTGAGCCGCTGCTGCGCTGGGCTCGTAAATGGGGGAGCCCCTGCCCAGCGCGGGGATGCGGGGATTTGGGATGCAGGGATGTGGGGATGGAGGATGCAGGCATGCCAGCTGTGGGGATGGAGGGATGTGGGGATGCGAGGATGCAGGGATGGAGGGATGTGGGGATGGAGGATGCAGGCATGCCAGCTGTGGGGATGGAGGGATGTGGGGATGCGAGGATGCAGGGATGGAGGGATGTGGGGATGGAGGATGCAGGCATGCCAGCTGTGGGGATGGAGGGATGTGGGGATGCGAGGATGCAGGGATGGAGGGATGTGGGGATGGAGGATGCAGGCATGCCAGCTGTGGGGATGGAGGGATGTGGGGATGCAGGGATGTGGGGATGCGAGGATGCAGGGATGGAGGGATGTGGGGATGGAGGATGCAGGCATGCCAGCTGTGGGGATGGAGGGATGTGGGGATGCAAGGATGTGGTGATGTTCTGGGAGGGGGGGGACCCCCCAAGGGAAGTGGCTCCACTTGGGAGCCTGCCTTCCCCCACGTGCCAAGGGGGGAAGCGAAGGTGACAGCCAGAGCACCCTGTGGGGCCACAGGGGACCCAGGGGGACACTGGGAGCTGGGCATGGCTCCCGCCCTTTCCCGTGCTGGCTCATCCAGCTCCATCCCCACAGGAGCCAGCACGGTCTGCGGGGAGCTGGGGAGCCGGCATGCCAGTGCTCCTTGGGCAAATATTTGCCCAGACTGCTAAAATGAGGCGAATCCTACTAATTACAGCTAATTAACTGCCAGGCGGGCAGCCGTTGCCCTGCATGCCGTGGCCCTGCCATGGGCATGCTCATGCTCAGAGCAAGCACGTGGCTGCTGCCATCCTGGCGGGGACTGTCCCCAAAACCCAGGGCTCTGCACGTGTCATCTGCCCAGCGCCGAGGACGGCACCGCGCCGCTGCCGAGGGAGAGCCGGCAGAAGCCCCATCCCGCCTCGACGGCGAACTTCCACAAGGAACCACGTCACCTCTCCGTCCCACCATGGCCCGGATGGCAGAGAGCGCGCTGAGCCCTTAATAAGACGTGATTCACACACTGTGCTTAATTAGCAATTCAGTTAACGGTTTGTAATTCAGGCACGACCCTGATTGCATCCGAATGCTACTTTATTTCTTCTCTGCCGCTTGCATTCTGAGCACTAATTATGCCTCTTTGGATGCTAATTGCTTCCCAGCCCTCTGCCGCTGTCTTTCCCGAGCAACATTTATTTTTCATGCGTCCATGTGTTTAAACTAATAAAAGCAGGGGGGGGGGACATGACGGGACTGCGTCGGTCCAAGGCTTCGCCAAGATCAAACATCCCGGGAAGGTGAGCTGGGACATGCGACTGCTGCTGCCACCTTTGCTGCGTCACCAGCAGAGAGGAGGGAGCGTGGGAAAGAGCTGGGCTGCCCTCCTGCCCTCTCCTCCTCCTCCTCCTCCTCCTCCAGCCCGGGCTCTGCCCTGCATCAAACCCCTCCATCCTCCCCAGGCTCATCTCCCTTCTCAGCGGGGTGGCCGGGATGGGGGTCCCGGAGCTTTGCCACCAAGGCTGGTTGCTCCCCGCAGGCTTCCAGCATGGATGGGAACCACCATGTGAAGCGGCCAGGCTGGGTTAGGGATGAACAGGGACTCGAGGGGGCTGGTTGCCCGGCTGGCTCAGTCTGGGGTGGGCAGGAGGTGCCCGTGGAGGGTCCAGGGGAGCCAACAGGTTGGCAAGGCTGCGGGCTTGTCCCTGCAGCGTGGGGACAGGGCCGGCGTGTGGGCAGATGGCAGGATGTCCCCATCGCATGGCAACAGGTTGGGGATGCAACTACGGCGGCGAGCCAAGGCAGCAGCTGGGACTCCTGAGTTTTGGCTACTGTACTCGGGTGGTGACAGGGACGGAGCAGAGGGGACAGTGCGGGGGACCTCTGCTGCCCATGGCGCCCCAGGGTGACCCTCTCCAGGCACCCCATCAGGCTCATCCCTCCTGTCTCCGCACTTCTGCGCCCGGCTCATTAGAGGGGATGGGCTCTTAATGAGCCACCTGAGCACGTGCAAGAGCCCCCGCTGCTTTGTGCCGGCTGGGAAAGGTCCCCGGCCAAGCTCTTCATTTCCCACGCGGGTCCCTGGGTCCTCCACCCCCCGGGAGCCCACACAGCCCCCTGCTCCGGGCTGCTCTGAGGGGGTGCTGCAGACAGGGCTTAAATATTCCCCAACTTCCACTTCTTCCCCAGCGGATCCTGCAACAGCCGGGTCCCTTCATGGCACCAGCAGCCCCAGGCTCTGGGCAGCGAGAAACCACAGATCCCGTCACCCCCAGACCCTCCACGCTGGTGGTGGTGGTGGTGATGGTGGTGATGGTGGTGGTGGTGGTGGTGGTGATGGTGGTGGTGGTGGTGGTGGTGATGGTGGTGGTGGTGGTGATGATGGTGGTGGTGATGGTGGTGATGGTGGTGATGATGGTGGTGGTGATGGTGGTGCTGCTGCTGCAGGGCTTTCCAGCAACCCACCTGGGTGGGAGCTGAGCCCTCTAAATTCATTGCACATGTGCTGACCAAGGTTTCAAAGCCAGCTCACTGTGGAGCAAAGCTACAGCGGGTTCGCTGCTCTCTGCTTTGCCAAACCGCTCGGGGGCTGGCTCCAGAGAAGAGGGCTCCCACCGAAGGGGCACGGACCCCCGGGGCTCCAGCATCCCTGCAAAGTCCCAACGAGGGGACCCAGCACACAGCCCACGGCTCCCCGGCAACCCCCCAGCACCAGGGCAGCAGTGACGGGAGCGCCAGGATTAATTGGGTGGGTAATTGATTCCCACTGCCCCGGCCACCAACACACCTGAGCGCATCGGTTAGGGCCAGGGCAGCGGCAGCCGGCTCAGGGGAGCCGAGCTGAGCCAGGACGCTGTGCCATCCATGGAGCAGCAGGACCGGTGACCACCACAGCCAGGAAGGATGAGTCCAGAGCGCTTTGTGCCTCAGTTTCCCTGATTTGTGGCCAAATACTCAGGCTCCCCAAAGCCAGGGGGAATCTCCCATTCGGAGCAGAAAGAGCAACTTTGCCGGAAAGCGAACGGCAGTGCCCAAACGGTGCCGGGCAGGGTGAGGGTGAGCGACAGCATCCTGGCGGACAGGACCCCCTCGAGCGGCCAGCTGGGAGCTGGAGCTCTGCAGCCTGTGCTGGGGGGTGCAGGAAGGGTCCCCCCCTTTCCCCTGGCTCAGCCAGACCTTCCTCAGCCTCCCGATGCAGCCCTTGCCCGTGAGACGGAGGTGTCACTTTGCCTCGGTGTGGCTGCCCCGAGCGCGGTGTTTGGTGTTCACCGGCGGTGGCTGCGGCCAGCTTTGGGCACAGCGTGTGCCACTGGAGGGGTGACACCACCGAGGAGGAGACACGAGCCTTCCGCTTTCCTCTCTGAATTTATTTTTTCGTGCCCATCTTCTAACGGTGAGTGGAAACAGATCCCAAATTTGAGGTTTTTTTATTGCTCCGGGTGGGTTTTTTTCTTGCCTCCGCTTTGCATTAGCGCTGAGCGCGCGGCTGTCAGGGTCACCAGCAAACGCAATTCTCCCCTCCTTGCTGAGGTCCTGGGGCACGGGTGGGCACCCCGCGGTCCCCAAGGGCTTTGGTGGCAGCGGGGGAGTTGGGGATGGAGCAGAGGCTGGGGGCAGCTGGGACGGTGGCTTTGGGGACCCTGGTGGGAGCCCAGGCTGGTGGCAGGTGTCATGATCACGGGTCAGGAACACGCACGGCACACGTGTGTTGCGTGCATGGCGGCACCCGCAGGACCCGGTCCCACCTGCAGGGCCCATGGGTGCCGGTGAGGACCCATGGGTGCTGCAGGGAGCTCTGCCGCAGGCGTTGGCCACGGTGCAGAACGGAGGAGCCAGGGAGCTCAGAGATGGCTTTTATTGCCCTTGGTAATGACTGTATTGCTAACAGGTATTTAATTAGCTGAGCCGCTCTCGTTAATGGTATCGCAGGGCCATGAGCTGTGGTTAAGACGGCGAGCGCGGTGCATACGAGGTGCCGGGGAGCTGTTAAGCCGCCTGCCTGCGCCGAGCGGCAGCGAACGGCCGGACCCAGCCCTCTGCGGTCCCGCTTCTCCCCATGGCTTTGGGCTGGTCTTGTCCCGCTCCGTGCCTCAGTTTCCCCAGCACCCAGCAGAGCGTGGCCGTGCACATGAGGGCTGCAGGGCCAGCTGGTGCTCGGGGCAGGGCAACGGGGCGTTTCGGGGCCGTGCCAGGGTGGCTGAGGACTACGGACATGCAGGAGGGTTGCAGCAACCGGCTGAGGTCAGGCCACCCGGCATCACACCACGAGGGGAGACCCCGACATCCATCCGCTCGCTCCTGCAAGCCCTTGGGTGCCCCCAGCACCCCACGGGTGAAGCCTGAAGGGAGAAATCTGTGTTTTCGTGCCTCTCCCGGCGCTGCCCAGACCCGCGGTGGCCCGGGCTGGTGAGGGTTGCCGATACTGGAAGAACCGCTTGCCATGGGCCAAAGCCATTAGCGTGAGCGTTTTGCCTGGTGTTTCATGAATATTCAACAGCGAGGGAACCTGCAGAAGGGTCCCACAGCACTGCCGAAAGCGTGAATATTCATCTGCTTGGGGAGATGCGGGCAGAGACCGGCTGAGTGGCAGCTGCCAATCTCCCAGCCCGGGCAGGGGAGCGGGCACCCTGGGACATCCCTACCGGGAAGGATGCTCCCGGTGTGGCATTTGAGTCCCCGGAGTCATGCTGAGCCCTGCCAGCACCGCGATGTGCCAGACCGATGGCTGTGGGGTGCGGGAGGTGGGCACCGACCCACAGGCACTGGGATTTGGAGCTGGGATTTGGGCTGGTTTGGAGCATAGAGGGAGAGATGGCCGGCCGTGGTGCCGAGGCTGGATGTGGCTGCGTGACGCCAGCGCAGGGTTAAATGGCCACTGGGGTGGGAGATGCCGCCTCTTGATTAGTGTCTGCATTGCGGGACATTAATGCGAAGTGTTATTAAGCAGCTGTTTTCCAGGGCTGACCAGGCTGGCGTCGGCGGGGCCGGATGGTGGAGGCGCATGCCGGGTTCTCGCCGGCGGGGTCACGGCTGCCGGCAAAATCCCTGCCCGGCTTCTCCAGGACTGGCTTTGGGTTCATCCCACCATGGTTTGGTGGTGGGCTGCAGAAGAAGAGCCCACGGGCGCTGGCGGCAGGGCTGCGCCTGCACCTGCGAGCCCCGCGCTCGGGGATGTATTGACGCGATCGTGTTTATTTATTTAAAATATTTGGCAGTCGGGGAGGGAGCTGAAGAATGTAAAATCGTATTTGCATTGGATTCCTGCTGGATGGCCCCGCCACCCCGGCAGCGACTCGCCAATTAAATATCCATCAGTAACAAGGAAAACAAACTCACGGATCCCTAACACTCCACATTAAAAGTTAATAATACAGCCAGCACCTGCAGCAAGAGAGGCAAATTAAGAGCAGCACTTGGAGTAACACAGTAAACGGAGGAGGGAGCAATTAACAACCATAAAAAGATGAAGAGAAACAATTAGGAGGAGGGGGGAAACGCAGGCACGCGTGCACGTGCGCCATGGAAGTGGCCGCGCTGCCGGCAGAGCCGTGCCGTACCCGCCGAGGTGCCGCAGCGGATGCTTTGCTTCGCCGCTGCCTTTCCCACCGCGCCGGGAGTTTCTGCGATTCTTTGCCGTGTTTCCCTTTGCAGCCCCCGGAACGGAGCCCTACGGGGCTCGGGGCAAATCCTGCCTCTTCCCAGCCCATCCAGCCCCTCGACTGCGAGGCGTCCATCCTGTCCCCGGCTGGGATAACGCCACGGAGCTCCGAGGTGCCCCCGGCCCCGGCACATGCAGGATTGACACCGGCAGCTCCGGCTAATCGCCGCTGCTCCCCTCCCCTGCTTGCATCGATCCAATATATTAAGCTATTACATTATTTCGCTGTTTCAGAGCTCGGTCAATAAACGCTGAAGCGATTGTAGGGAATGACCTTTCCCGTGGGCTGCTCTCGGGCACAAAACCTGCATCACCATTGACCGGTGCGGGCATCAGCTCCTGCTCCAGGTCCTCTCCTCGCCCCATCCTGCCTTTGGGATGTTTCCCCTGGATAAAGGGGGAGCCGAGGCTGGTTTTGCAGCACTGGGTTGGCTCGTAGCCGTCGCTGGGGGTGCTGGGATCGGGCAGATGCTCCCAGCCCTTGGCCAGGCACCGAAACGGCTGCAGGCGGCGGTGGGGCAGGGTTGGGGACGCTGCCCTGGGGTGTGATGGGTTTTGTGATCCGGGAGCTGGTGGTGGCACCTGGGGGGTCACCGTCCCCCTGGGCACTGGGTTTTCTGTGCCTGAAAAATAACCCATAAAACTGGGAGAGAAAAGGGGGTTTGTTTTTCTGCATTCACCCTTAAACAGGGGCAGAAGGAGGAGGATCAGGAGGGGGAGCCTGTCCTTGCGTTTGCGCTGTGACCTCGGCACCGATTTCCCGGCATCTTGCCCCATTTCGGGGCCTGGACCACTCCGCTTCCCAGCGATGGGATGGGACCGGCCCCAGCCTGCCTGCCCGTGCCATCGGGGAAACTGAGGCACGGCGCTGGGGAGGGCATCTCCCCCGTTTTGAGGGCAATGTTGAGGTTTTAAGGGATCTGCTGCGGGTTTGGGAAGTTATGCCGGGGAATCGAGCCCAGGCTGCAGCCCATCACCATGGAGCGTGAGGGAATTGTAAACCTGGAGGAGAAGCAGATGCAATAGATCCTGGTGACATCAGGGCTGAGCAGGCTTTTAATTTTCCAGGAGTTTTTTTGGAAAAAAAAAAAAAAATTATTATTTTTTTTTTAATTGGTTTGATTGCAGTCAAAAAGGGAAAGCTGATATCTCTGAATATGCAGGAGAATCCTTCCTTGCAGGCTTTAAACAGAAAGTAAAATGTTTTAACTGTTACAATAGAATATTATTAGAATGGCACCGGCAGGACGGAGACTATCGCTGCTGGCGTAGCCGCAATGAAAGAAGAATAAAATCGAACCCTGAAAGCTGCTCGAAAGCTCAAAGTCAAACGGCTGCTTCCAAGCCCTGACTTCTTCCATTGCAGGCATATTTTGGGAAAGCAGAAGAATTTCCATGTCGGAGCATTTTTTGATCTGACAGATTAGTAAACCCCCTGATTTCGGCTGAGAAAAGGGAGCGTCTTGGGGGGGGGGGTTGGTTAAAATAACCCCCGGTTGCTCCGGCTTTCACCGCGGCTCACACGTGCGGTGGGAACTGCGTCTCCATCGCAGACCCCGCCAGGCTGGGGGGAGATCGGCTTATTAATAAACTTAACGAGATGAGTAACATTGGCGGCTGCTAATAAAACGAGAGCAATCTCCCATATTTCACCGCTGGAATCTGAATTACTGGGTATCGCTACCACTTACCGTTCCCGTAAAGCTTTAGATCTCCGAACCGCTGTAATGTCATTAGCAACTAATTGATTTTTTCCCAACGCCTTGGCGAGATAGAGGAGCAGGATCCTTGTGTTGCAGCGAGACAAATTGACCGGCCACGCAGCTGAGCCGGTGGCCGGCTTTACCAGCAGCCCGCGGCACAGCCGGGGACCCCTCGCTGGCTCCCAAATCTGAATTTTTTTCCCATTTTTCCAGGATTTCAGCATCCCGGTTGTGTTGCCTTTAGGGAGCTGGTTCGGGAGGGGTGGGAAAACAGGGTTGGCTTTTCCATCTCTGGTGTTGGAAAGGGACATCAGGGCTTGGCAGGGAGCAGCCCGGCTCTCCGGCATGCGATGTGCCATGCTATCCATGCCCAAAATCTGGCTCCACGTTGGGGATGTCCCAGCTCCGGCACCAGCTGGCGCAAGCCCAGCCGCCGGGTTCTCCGGCAGTCGCCTTTCCTCCGGTAACCGGGATTTATGCCAGCGAAATAGGAAGCCGGAGGGAGAGATAAATTAGAATTATTTTTAATAAAATGGGGATCATTTTTAATCACGTTTAAGTTATTTTTCTTTAGCCACCTCGCACGGTGTAGATTTCCCTGAAAAATGGGGAACTTTCATCTCGCGCTGCTTGGAAATTAATTCCTCCCTGACAGCCACGGTGCTTAATGTAGATAATAACTATTAGTTCTACCCCAGACAGCACACTCCGTCCTGCGGGGCCGGGGCTTTCATTTTTCTCCCTGGATTATACTAAGTCCTTCAACAGGCTGCGAAGCCCTTGAGAGAGGAGGGGCCGGAGGGGCGACACGCATGGATTTGAAGCCACGCGGATGCTCCCGCTCTGCATCCCTTTCCTCATCCCAGTGTTTTGTGCTGGACCCCCTGCACGGCCCGGGGCAGCCCGGGGCTGGGATTTTTGTGCTGGCGATGGGTCTTGGTTCTGCAAATGAGGGATTTAGGGATGGTCTTGGGGTTCCTCCTGGATTGCGCCGTCCCCGTGTGCTCGCCCCGCTCCCGGCACGTGCCGCTGCCGGGGGCATCCTCCATCAGCAGCAGCATGACAGAGCAACAGGACCCGCATCCTATTAAAAAGGGGCTGTAAATATGAAGTTAATGGAGCCTGAAAGCCTGCCATTTCCTCGGCATGTCTCCCTGGCTGAGATTTCGGGGCTTGTTTGCGAGCGGATCTGGGGATTTAGAGCCGGGATGGGGGACGGGGTCAGGGCTGGGAGGACGCTGCTCACCGGAGCCCTGGCTAAGGGGGTTTGGTGGCTGATCTCTGCACCGAAGCTTTTGGCTTCTGCCCTCCAGAAACCTTGGTGAGACCGGAGAAAAACGGGATGGGAGGGGAGGCTGGAGAAGGACCCGCCTGGAGGCTCTGCCCGCCGGAGCAGGGGGCACTGAGAAGGGCTTTGGGGGGACACCCATGGTGCTTTTGTGTCCTTGTGGCATTGCAGGAGTGTGGGACCGGCTGACAAAGAGCCCCTTTTGCCCAACATCGGGTGACTCGGGAGATGCTCAGGGACCACTGGGGCCATTGCCCAGTGGGATGAGGGCTCCTGGGGGGACTGGCTGTGCCTGGCAGCCCCAACATCGCCTCTGCCAGCACCTCGTCCATCCATCCCTGATGGTCGGGCCCTTCCCAGGAGCACGGAGCTGCGTTTTGTCACTAATCCCCTCCCATCACTTGGGCAGAGATAATCTCCCTCCATCAGCCGAAGCCCGTGGGGCTGCAGCAAGACCTGCTTTTAAAAGCAACACAAAGAAGCCGGCAGTAATTTAGGTGAAATAAGGGCTTTCTGCTGTTTTCCCCGCTCAGTGCCATCCTCCCCTCGCATCCTTGCTTCACCGAGACGCAGCTGGTAATTCCAGCCTCTCTCCTCGCTCCCGGGCTGTTTCGCAAAGCCGTGTTTCAAACAAACCTCTCCTGACCCGTGAGGCTTTGCCGGAGCCGGCCGTGCTCCCCGAGCAGGGCTGCAAGTGGAGGGGATGGAAAAGCCCCTGCCCTCCTCGATGGAGCCTGGAGAGCTCCTACAGGAGGGCTTTTATCCCCTTCATCCCTGCAAGCATCTTACTGGTACGTCTTCCGGGCAGAGGCACGCGGTGCGGGGATGCTGGTGCTGGGATGAAGAGCAAAGCCGGGACCTCGGAGCGCCGGGCCACTTCTCAGCCTCCCTCTGCTCTGAGAACATCACCCTGGGTCCGGCATCACCCGTACCAGGATCCGGCGTCACCCACGCTGGGGGTCCAGCATGGCCCACCCTGTCTCTGGGCACGACTGAGCGCTGCAGCCAGTGCAAAGCCTTTTCCCCGTGCAGGGTGTGGGTGCTCCTGGCTGATCCGGGGTGCCTGAGTTGCTGCCTTCCCTGCTCCAGGAATAGCCCTGCGCAGGGCTGTCGGCTCCTCTCCTCTGCCCTCATCTCCCAAAAGTGCCCAGTGGACCCACGGTGGGGTGCGGCAACAGGGTTGGGGACCGCAGCCTCCCAGGTGGGGGGCTGAGGCCGCCCGGCTTCGGTGCACGGGTGGCAGCGCAGCGGTTTTCCCTACCCCAGAGCAGGATGCTGAGATTCAGGGGGGGTTCCTCTGCAAATCCTGGGGAGCCCCAGGGCAGGGGCGTACCGCAGGCATCGGGAATGCGATGCTCTCCCCAGGTACATGGGATGTCAGGGGAACCACGGGTTTGATTTTCTGCCGCTGGCCGGCTGCGGGGTCACCGCACTCCGCCAGGAACGACACTTCGTTAGGACCTTGGTGCCGGTGTGGGGCTGGGCATGGCAATGAAGAGGACAAGCTGTGACATGCCAGTTGATGTGACACCAAGGGCTCTGTGAGGGTGAGGCAGACCAGTGCTCCATATCCCGCCGGTTCTGCCCGTTCCGGTGCGGAAACACCAGAACGGCTGTCCCGGCACTGCCAGCCCCTGGCCGGCATCTGCCACACGGTTATTGTAATAGCAATGATGGCTCCGGCGTCGACATGCAGATCCCAGGGGCTTTGATCCGGGGCGTTTTTCTTTTTGCTGCAATTTCCCATTCATTAGCTGCACCATTCACTTACTTAAAATGTTGAAAAACACAGCAAAAGGCCTAGTTTTCGTTAAATGGGTGGCTTCCCTAAAGGGATGGGTGACGATACCCTCCTGTCCCCCCCCCACAAGATGGGTGGCGGAGAGATTGCAAACAGCTCTGGGCCCGTGGCAGGATGGGACCTGGGCTTTGGGATGCTCTCATTGATCCCTTCATTAAGGCTCTCACCGAAGATGTTGAGGATGCAGCGACCGGAGCCGTTGATCCCTAAATAACCCCCAGCCGAACTGAACAGCATCTCTGCTCCCCCCGTGGGGGTCCGGGGGTGGGTGCCCGAGGTGGGGGCTCCTGCCGCTGCTCGCCTGCCTGATCTCCCCTCCGCCTGCTGCCGCGGCTGGAAAAGGTTCTTTTAATCAGGGGTAATTTTATGCATCATTAATAGCAGGCCTGATTATACGGAATGAAAGTTCAGCCGAGGGAAAGATGAAAGGAGGCGGCGGCCGCCCCCTCTGCCTTCACCGCAGGCTTGGGAACGGGCATCGGGGGGTCTCCGGAGGGGTCCCCGGCTGGTGCGGTGCTTTGTGCTCAGCACCTCGGCATCCCTCCCATCCCCGTGTCCCCCTGGGAGGCTGCGTCTGGCCGAGGTGACGGGACCTGGGAAGACCCCATCGTTCGGGGACCCTTTGGCCGTGGGCACGTGGGGGCTCACCAGGAGCTTGGGGACAAATGGGACCTCCCGATGCTGGAGCAGCCGGGGCTGAGGGAGAGCAGTGGGATTTTGGGGAGTCCCATGCAGCCCTGCGCGGCACAGACGGGAGGGATTATTCGCTTTCTTCGTTAATACCATTTTATGCATCTAACGTGCTTTTGTGGCCTCTCCTGCATCAAAGGTATTTATTTCACAGACGATGCATCAAACTCCTTGAAATTCCCGTCCCTGGGGCTGCTTGGCAGAGCCATCGATGCTCATCACCCCCACGGCATCCCCCGTCCTCTGCCGGCTTCTGCCCGGGTGCCGAAGGGCGATGGGCAGGATTCGGGACCGGAGCCCCAGGACCAGCCCGTGGGTGGGGGGCTTTGGTGGTGGTGGGGCTGGCGGGGGTTGTGGCTTATTGGGATCTCACCCAGGCATTCCGTGTGGCCGCTGGGAGCGAGCCCGAGGATGAGCAGGGATGCAGCAGCACCAGTGGGCTGAGCAAATGGCTCAGGTTCCTTGTGGAAAACCCCCATTTCTTCCTCCCCTTCCTCTTCCTCACCTTCCCCTGCTTGCTTTCCCTTCGTGTGTGGGTACAGCCGTAAATTAGAGCTTCCGTGAAGAAAACAACATCTGTTTGCCCTCCTCGGGCGTGCGGCTCATAAAGGGAGAAGGAGAAAAAGGTGTCCGTCCGCCACCCCAATGGGTTATTTCTTTATTTATCCCCAGCCGTTCCCGGGCACGGTGGGTCCCTGTGGCCGGAGCTCCTCCGGACTGGGCTTTCCCGCTCCATCCCCTCCGCTCGCTCCAGGAGACAGGAGCAGAGAGGTGCAAGTCTCGTTATCCAGGGCGTTGAAGGAAAAAAAAAACCACCAAACCCAACCCAAGTTTTATCCCTTGAAAAGCGCAGGATATAAAATCTAAATGCCAAAAGAACCTTTAGCGACGAGGTGTAAATTTATGAGGATTCACCCCAATAAAACTCGACACGAGTCACTGCTGAAAGATGGCTGCATCCCTTGGGTGCTAATCGTGATGGAGAGCCGGTGCCGGGCTGGGGCTGGGGGGGGGAAGATTTCTGCTGCTGGGATCTCCCAGCGGAGACCGCACGTCCCAGTGAAACCGCAAATCCCCCGGCGGCGAAGCGCTGACGAGCACGAAATAAATTACGGTTAATTGGATCAAAACATCTCGGCGGCTTTGTTTCCTCGCTGCCGTCGCCACCCAGCCGGGGTGGGAGCCTGGGCGCAGCTTTGGTCCCCAGCTGTCAGGTTTGGGGCTTCGGTGACACGAGTGGGGACCGGGGGCTGCCAGCGCCGGGGGGGTCCGTGCCCATCCTCGCCATGTGCCGGCAGCCGGTGCGCCCGCTCGGTGCGAGAGCCGTGCGCTGCACGAGCTGCACCGAAATGTCACATTAGTCAGGTCGGCAGCCGCGAACGTTAATCAGGTGCATGTTTAATTAAATACCGTTTTTCTCTCCCCCTCCACCCTCCCCTCCTCATCCCCTTCCCTCGTCCTTTCCCAAGGAAGAGGCTGTGACTGAACACTGCCCTTTAACTGCCAGCCCCGAATTTTGGAGTAAAATATAGAAAGCCCAAAGTTCCCCTCTAATATTAACTGTAATGAGATAAACTTAATTGAACATTTTTACGATGTCAGACTCATTTCCCGTTTTAATTAGGTCCTTCTTCCATAACAACGCAAAACCATATGATTGTGAACTTCCACGAGCGGTTCGTTACCGAGAGCACTGAAAGCCAGAATTAGCAGGAGGGTTTGGAGATGCCGAAGCGGCTCCTGGTGGGGGCTCCCAGGGAGGCAGCGATGCCGCCGTGGGGCGCGGGGGCGAAATCCCGGCGGTCCCGGTGTTCTGGGGGGGCGGCAGGAGGAGGGAGGCGATGCCAGCCCTGGTCGAACCCCTCGCCCCTTGCTGGGTCCTCTCCCTTCCCCATCGCCGCTGTCTCCCAATCAGGAATTAATTGCACTTAGCAACATAAACAACCTAATAAAATAGAAAAAAAAAAAAAAAAAAAGAGGATGAAAGATGAGCTACGGCTTTGATTTAACGGCCTGCTGGCTAGGGATTCATTGGGAATTCTCAACGTTGGGTTGACTAGGGATGGAGGGGCTGCGCAGCCCCGGGGCAGGACCCCACATGAGATTGAGGACGGAATCTGGCCCCTTCCTGGCACCGTGGGTGTAGGGATGTCCGGAGCATCCCCTCGCCCTTACCTGTGGTCATGCCAGGACCCGCTTGGGCATGGCCACCCCGTTAGCAGCGATATCAAAGACCACGGTGGGTGAGCCTCATCTCCTCCCTGCCCATCCCTGCTGCAAAAATCCAAGGATTCAGCTTATTTTTCCGGGCTGCCCAAGCAGGCCTTCCAAAGGATCGACTAAAAGGGCAGGAGGTGGTGGCTGGGGAGGGGGAGAAAGGAGATGTGGGGGGTACCGGAGTGAACGAGCACTGCGTGGGTGCCTGCAACGGACTCCTGGAGTTTGCTGGGGATCAGCACCCACATGCTTCCCGCGGGAGCCGGATGGGATGGGTGCCTCGCCGAGCACCCGCAAGCCTGAAATTGGGGCATCGCACAGGTTTTTATGCGCAACGTTTGCCCCGCCGTTGCTTTTCTCCCTCCGGGCTTGGAGCAGGTATTTTGCAGGGGGAGAGCACTTAGTGCATTAGCAGCGGCTTCTCCGTGCGCGCAGCCGGGCTGTAATTAATCATTCATACAGCTCTGGGACCCCTGGCATCCTTCGGAGGGAATAATTACACCTCTCCTGCTCCTCTTCCTCGCCGCCGCAGCCCCGCTCCCCCCAGCCTGGCGAGCGGGGAAGTTTTGACAAGGTGATCAATGAGGTCTGCAGCGCCGACGGGGGGGTTGCGTGCCGAGGGGGGAGGTAATTAGAGCAGAAAAAGGGGCTTGGAGGAGCGAGCCCTACCTAATGGAGCAGCTGGGCGGCAGGTTACGGCACGCCGGAAAAAAAAAAAAGGGAATAAAAGCCGGAACGCGGCTGCGATGCTGCTGACCCTTCGCTGAGCGCCCCGTGGAGAGCGGGGCTGAGCTGCCGGTGTGCCGGGCTGGGGGATGCAACCGCACCGGATCGCCTTGCCCGTGTGGGCAGGTTGGGTGGGCTCCCGGCCAGCGTGGGATTTGTGCGGGATCGGGTGCGGGATCGCCTGCGGGAAGGACGTGGTCCCTGCAAGAGGGAGGCTGGGACCGGTTTCACTGCGGGGTGATCCGGTAACACCAGTGCTGGATCTGCCGCCGGCCCCGGAGATGCTCTGGGGTGGTTCTGTTGCGCCGTGGCTGCAGTTTGCCTTCCTGCAGCTTCACTGCCGCTGGAGAGAGGGAGGGAAAAACCAAAATAAAGCACCGTTTGGGATGGAATTTGCTTCCCCAGCCGGGCTGCGCTGGGGGGGAGCACACGCTCGAGGGGTTTTGGGGGCCGGGGAGAGGAGCCACACTGGGGATCGGGTCCACAGGCTGAGCGGGCGACGTGGCCGGGGTTTGAAACGGCTCGTCAGCCCCAGCCCGAAACATAGTTAGACAAAAACACCCAGAAAAATAATCTTGATCCTTAAAAATGCAAATAACATGCGATGCTGAATGTCCTTGTTTGTCTGTAATTGCAAAATTCTTAGACTCAATCAGCCAAAGATAAACTGTGTTATTTAGGAGCAATTTGAAAGCAGACAGATTGAAAACAATGGGCCGGATTCGGCTTTCGGCAGCTCAGGAATGAAGCCAGAATCTCTGCTGGATCAGCTGGGCCGTGCGGGATTCACACCCCGTGGATGGAGAGCAGGGTGGTGCCTGGCATCGCTTCCGAAGACCAAGCATGTGGGATGCCTGCTGCCTGCACGTGCCTGCCTCCCTCCCTCCACGGAGCCTTTTCCCTCCATAATTCCTGGGCATTCCCAAATTTCCTGCAGTTGCAGCCTTAAAACACCTAAATTGCCACAAGCATCCTCCCGGCTCGCTGGTGACTGCGGGGGTGCAGCCTGGACCGGCACATCCTGCTCCCTCATCCCTGCATCCCGCATCCCGCGTGCAGCCGCCCACGTGGGCACAGCCCTGGCCGGCAGGAGCACAGCCAGCGCCCGGTGATTTAGAAAAGACAATTTTCTTGGCTTCTATGCTGCAGATAAATCACGTTGGGGAGTGGCCCCGACCGTCGCTGCTTGGGCGAGCTCTGCACCAGCCGCCGCACAAAAGTCCCTGGGAGGAAAGTGCTCCGGCTGTCTCGCCTGCGCTCGGCTCCCGGTGGCACCGCGTCCTGATGCTGTCAGCCGAGTGACAGCTCGGCATTCGCAGCGGTCCCTTCTGCCTATAAATACATGTATTCTCTGCTCCGCTCGCTGGGAAATGAAAGTTTTGACTGGTTCGTCTCCGCCTGCATTGCAATAACTCAGAGGAGGGCAGAGCCTTCCGCGGGTGCTCAAATCCAGCCGGAGCTGCCGGCATCCGAGCCTCATTGCTGCCTGTGCCGTGCAAACCACCCCGCTGCCAAACAGCGGTTGGGTGCTCTCCCTGCCCTGGGTGCTCAACTTGCTCTGGGTGCTCACCCGTGGCTGGATGCTCTCCCTTCCCTGGGTGCTCAACTTTCCCTGGGAGCTCCCCCTTCCATGGGTGCTCATCCTTCCATGGGTGTTCTCCCTTCCGTGGGTGCTCGTCCTTCCCTGGGTGCTCGTCCTTCCCTGGGTGCTTATCCTTCCATGGGTGCTCTCCCTTCCCTGCGTGCTCACCCTTCCATGGGTGCTCAACTTTCCCTAGATGCTCTCCCTTCCATGGGTGCTCACCCTTCCATGGGTGCTCATCCTTCCCTGGGTGCTCTCTCTTCCCTGCGTGCTCACCCTTCCATGGGTGTTCTCCCTTCCGTGGGTGCTCACCCTTCCATGGGTGCTCATCCTTCCCTGGGTGCTCTCTCTTCCCTGCATGCTCACCCTTCCATGGGTACTCTCCCTTCCATAGGTGCTCAACTTTCCCTGGGTGCTCACCCTTCCCTGGGTGCTCATCCTTCCCTGAGTGCTCTCCCTTCCCTGGGTGCTCACCCTTCCATGGGTGCTCAACTTTCCCTGAGTCGTCATCCTTCCCTGGGTGCTCACCCTTCCATGGGTGCTCAACTTTCCCTGGATCGTCATCCTTCCCTGGGTGCTCACCCTTCCATGGGTGCTCAACTTTCCCTGGGTCGTCATCCTTCCCTGGGTGCTCACCCTTCCATGGGTGCTCAACTTTCCCTGGGTCGTCATCCTTCCCTGGGTGCTCACCCTTCCATGGGTGCTCAACTTTCCCTGGGTCGTCATCCTTCCCTGGGTGCTCACCCTTCCATGGGTGCTCAACTTTCCCTGGGTTGTCATCCTTCCCTGGGTGCTCATCCTTCCCTGGGTGCTCTCTCTTCCCTGGGTGCTCATCCTTCCATGGGTGCTCATCTTTCCATGGGTGCTCTCTCTTCCCTGGGTGCTCACCCTTCCCTCGGTGCTCTCCCTTCCCTGGCTTGGGTGCAGCACCCGATGCCCTATAAATTCCCAGCAATTCCTGCCTCAAACCTTTGCCCAGCTCCGGGGACAGCGGCTCTGCCGGGCGCTTTTCCAGGGCTTTCCCGGGGGCAGGAGGGCGAGAGGGGAGCAGAGGAGCAGGAGGGAGCACATGGTAATGCAGAGCACAGAGGTAATAATTTTTAAACCATCACATTTCCCTTTCTGTGCAGACCTACAAGGATGTAAACAAGATACCCTTTAAACACATGCTTCCCGGCCATCCATCACCGCATCCAGACTTTATTATGCTCTACTCTATATGTTATAAATTACATTTTAATGATAAATTACGCACTCCTAATGCAAACCGCAGCCTCCTGTTGTCGGTAAAAAAACAATAATAGATTTGTAGAAAGTGAAAAGAGGGAAATGCATATTTATGAGGTTGGACAGTTTGGGGGGAAAAAGGCAATTGTTAACTGAAATATTTGGATTTATGAATTACTTCCTATTTTAAAAGGCCTCTGTGTCTTCTCGCGCTCAAAATGTCAAGTCATTACAGCCGAGGAGGGTGGGAAGCGCTCGCTGCAGCTCCTGCGTTGTGTGTCGGGACCCAAACTGGGCTGTCTGCTGGGTGGGCTGGAGTAAAGCCCGGTCCTTAAAGGGGTTTAATGGGATGATAAATGCCAGGGGATGCTCCGGCATCCCGGGGCGATGGCGGCCATGGGAAGCAGCTCAGATGGAAGCCGGGATCCCTCAAACGGGCACCGGCTGGCCGGGGGCTGCAGCCGAGATCACGGCTTGGAAAAATATCCACAATTCAGGGAATAACCAGGGTGGCAGCCGGCTGCCGGGAAGGGGGAAGCATCTCTTCAGCAGCCTGAGCTGGGCAAGGGAGGGGAGAGCCCTCCCAGAGGTTAATCTAACCCTGTCATGGTGGAACACTGCTGTAATTAGGCTTCCCGTGGCTCTGGCAGGCAGCCCTAACGATGGCAGTTAATTAGGGGTCGGGGCGACCCCCCGCGCTGTGGGCAGGGTGCCCCGCGCAGGTGCAGCCAAGCCCGGGGCTATAATTTGGGAGGCTCATTTTGAAGGGGGATGCGATGGGGAGGGACGCGTGTTGCGGAGCAGCGGCGGCTGCTGTGCGGCGAGGAAGAGGAGGAGGAAGCGTAGTTTTGGGCAAGAAGCAGCACCCATCCCTCCTCCTGCACCGTCTTCGCTCCCTCCTTCCTTCCCGGGAGCAAGCCGTGATTTCTCCCGGCAAAGGCATCTCACAGCCGGGTTATTCGGGAGTCAGGACAAGGCTGCGTACCCGGATCTCCGGGTACGGCCAGAGAAAAGCCGCTCTCGTGTGTGGTGCCCGGCGGCACATGGGGCTGCCCGGCCGAGCGAGGAGCCGGCTGCCGGTGCGGAGGGCCGGTGCTGCCGGGGGCTGCGGCTACTGCGGAAGGAGGGGGTGAGGGGGCCCTGCCAACCCACCGCTGCCAAGCCGGCGCTTTTGTCTGCACATCCATTACCGGAGCAGCTTTTGACTTCAGCAGAGATCGTGTCTCTGGCCTTCAGCAAATGGCTTTTTCAAGGTGAACATCAGCTTTCTGCCAGAGCCGGAGCTTTTGGGAGCTTTTAAAAGAGCATCCTTTATTCGGCGGCGGCAGCAGCTGGAGTCCCTAAGTGAGATCAGGGCCCCGTGGCGTGAACCTCTCGGTTCCTGCCTGGAGAAACACCCAGGCAGGACCAGGAGGCAAAGGGGAGAACAGCACAAGGAGGAAAATAAGAGGAGCGGGGCAGGAGACGTGAAGGTTCCCGAGGGGATGTGGGGCCATAGCCATGGGGCTGTCCCACCCCAGGCTGCACGGGGCTGCGCGGGGAGGAGGGAGGTCGTGCGTGACCCTGGCTCCAGGGAGAGGAGGGGGCTGTGGGATTTTGGAGAACAGCACAGGGGGTTTGCTTGCCTGGGCAGGAGGTTGGGGGCAGCCGGGGGACAAGAAGGACAAGGACAGTGTGACCAGTGTCCGAGACTTGGTCCATCCCCAGGACTGCCAGCGCGCGGGGTGATGGAGAGGTGAGAATGGGGACATCGAACGGGCGGTGAGCGCAGAAAGGGGGAAAGTCTGATGTGGTGACGACGGTGCCATCGGTGCCACTTCCTCGATCCCCTACAGGTGACGAACTCATCCCGCTCCCCGTCTCCATTGGGCACAGAACGCCGGGTACGGAACCGACCGGGCCCGGGCGCACGAGCAGGTCGTGCGGGAGCACTCAGAGGGCTCACGTGAGAGCACGCGAATAATTTATGCATGAGCACCCATTCAGCACACGCACGAGCGCCCAATTAAATGTTGCGCGGCCACCCAAGTAATCCATGCACGAGCGCCCAATTAGTTCATGCATGGGTGCCCAACCACCCACCCTGAGCCCCTCGTTAGCGGCTGCCGGGATGCTGGCACGGGCATATCCGCAGGGCACGGGGCAGCCGGAGGAGGCTGGGGCTGCCCCTCCAGCAGCATCCACAGGGGGACGGATCCTGCCTTGGGAGCTCCATTAGAGGAACCGCTGCAGAATCCCAGGCTCTTTCTGGTTTGTGAACCTGGCAAGTGAGAAAGGCAGCCCCTGGCAGGGCTTGGAAAGGGGGTCATTAAGGAGCTGCAGCTGATGAGGATTTGGGGCTTTTTGTAGATAAAAGAGCTGCCGTCAGTCAGTGGGAAGCTGGGGTGAGGGACTCAAGTCCCCGAGCAGAGCGTCGGTGTGGGGCTGCCTGGAGAGGGGGGGTCTGCGAGCCCCTTGGGGTGCAGAAAAGAGCAGCAGGGCTGGGGATCCCCCCAGCCCACCCGGAGCTCTGTGCTTGCCCACGGCCGTTCGCAGCAGCTCCACGGCGAGCAGGGGAACAGGGCGGCCGAGAGCCCAGCATGAAGTGGGGAGAGGCTGTTCTCTGGGTCCTAGGGACAAAGAGAACCACACAGAATCCCAGGCTGGCAGGGGTTGGAAGGGACCTCTGGAGATTATCTTGTCCAGCCCCTGTGCCAGAGCAGGGTCACCCAGAGCAGGTGGCACAGGATGGCGTCCAGGTGGATTTGGAATCTCCCCAGAGAAGGAGACTCCACAGCCTCTCTGGGCAGCCTCTTCCAGTGCTCCGGCACCCTCAAAGTAAGGAAGTTTTTCCTTATGTTCAGATGGAATTTCTCATGTTCCAGTTTGTGCCCGTTGCCATGTGTCCTGCCACTGGGCACCATTGAGAAGAGTCTGGCCCCATCCTCTTGCCACCCACCCTGTAGACAGTGATGAGCATGGATGAGATCCCCTCTCAGTCTGCTCTTCTCCAGGCTGAACAGCCCCAGGTCCCTCAGCCTTTCCTCACCAGAGAGATGCTCCAGCCACCTGAGCATCTTCGTAGCCTCCGCTGGAGACTCTCCAGTAGTTCCTTGCCTTTCTTGAACTGGGGAGCCCAGAACTGGACCCAGTACTGCAGATGTGGCCTCACCAGGGCAGAGCAGAGGGGGAGGATGACCTCCCTCGACCTGCTGGCCACGCTCTTTTTAATGCATCCCAGGGTACCATTGGCCTTCTTGGCCACAAGGGCACATTGCTGGCTCATGGGCAACTTGTTGTCCACCAGGACCCCCAGATCCTTCTCCGCAGAGCTGCTTTCCAGCAGAGCAACCCTTACCTGTACTGGTGCAGGGGGTTATTTCTCCCTAGAGGAGGGGGTGAGCTGAAAATCTGGGATGGCAACTGCCTTTGTGCCGGCAGCCTGCGGTGGGAGCTGGTATCCAGCACGAACACGCGGCGTCCTGGCCCCCGCGGCACAGGGAGGATCTCCACCGGCACCACCGCTGCCGCAGGACCCAGAGGCGCAGAGCTCCAAGCAAAGCAGCCAGCAAGGAGCAAATGGATCCCGGGTCGTGCATCAAGCCCAGCTCTGCGGCAGCAAATGGTTGCCTGCAGGCAGGAGAAAGCCCAAATTCTGGTCAGGGATCCTCTGCAACCACTGCAGCATGCGGTCATGCTCCTGTCACGTTGTTCCTTCGCCAGCTGTTGGGGACAGGAGGCACCTGGGGATGTGCCGAGCCGGGGATGAGCCCTTCTCCCACCTTTTCCCCGCGGCCTGGGCACAGCCTCCGTATTTTCCCAGCAGTCTGGGAAGCAGAAGGTGAGAGCGAGCGTGCGTGGCGAGCTCCGCTCTGCCTTTTCATCCTCCTCTGCCGCCCAGCCGCCGCGGCTGTCAGCGGCACGGGGGCGAGGGAAGCGCATTCCCATCTATTTTTGGGTTGGCTCCCCGGCTGGGGGGGAAAACTGCAGGGAATGGGTCTACGTGGACATCTGGCTGCCTCCCCTGGGTGTCACCAGCCCCTCGACCCTACTCAGCCACCGCTGCCGAGGGTCTGGTGGGCAGGGAGGGGACGCTGGGGCTGCGGGATGGGGACGGTGGCGCTGGGGGAACTGGCAGCGATAGGCTCAGCATCCCAGGGCAAGGCGAGCTGGACCAAGCAGAGCCTCTCCCGACCTGGATCCGGCGGGTGAAACGGCAGCACCTGGCCGGCTATATTTAGGAGGAATGTAGGGCAGGCTGGAGCATCCCAGGCGATCGCCTGCCCGCAGCCGCTCTCGCCCTGCGCAGCACGGATCGCCGCATGTGAGGGCTGGAGCGAGTGCTGCCTGCGGGCTCTGACACGCAAAGGGGGGCTGGGGTGGGGGGGGCTGCCTTGCCCCGAGCAGATGGGGGCTGCTGCCCTGGTGCATGCGTGCGGGCACGCTCCAGCTCCGGCCAGCTGGTAAAAAGCTCAGGAAATTTCCTCCGAAGGTTTTTTGCCATGGCTGAGGGGTTGCGGCAGTGGGGCTGCCCTGCAGATGAGCCCCGGGGCTGGGGATCGCTCGAGGGGTGCAGGATGGTCCTCACCCTGCTGCCCTCCACTCCTGCTCCAGAACTCGAGGGCTCTTTATCCGGCTGCCGTGTGGCTGGCAGCGCGCCGTCGGCCACGGTCACACTGATCTCCTCTCAATAGAGGCCTTTGTTCTGCTGCACAGGAGATGTTTAATTCCTATTATTGCCATTAGCATAAAAGTACAAAGAAAGGTGAAGAGAGAAAAATCTCGCCTGTCCCCTAATTCCCTGGGTCTCTGCAGCGCAGCGAGTGGAGCCAGCCAGCCGCTGCCCTGGTGTCGGGCAGGATTCGGCACCGGGAGGGAGGAAACCCACCACTGCTGGGTTCTGCAGGCACGGCTGCCTGCTGGGCATCTCCCACCCTGCTGGCATCAGTCCTGCGCGCTCCATGTGGACACAGTGGCCTTTGCTGGCCACGGTGGGAGCCCCCAGCAGCTCCCCAGCAGCCCCCAGACCCCCGGGAAGCTGCTCCAGCCTCGGGACCGGCCTTGTCTGCATCTCTCTGCTCATCCCCAGCCGCTTCCAGCAGCGCGTGCTTTCGGCAGCTGAGCTTGCGTGGGATGGGTCGATGTCGCCTTTGCGGCAGGTCAGCTCCAAAACCTCACTGGGCTCTTCAATCCCATCATTTCCCATGTGTTTCAGGTGGAGCTTTGGCTGCCGTGCGGCAGAGCAGCGTGTCACCACTTGGCCTTCACCTCCTCCTCCCGCTGCTCCACGGCGGCCGTGATCCAGCTTCACTGGAGGACTCGCCCAGGTCCAGGGTCCCTGCTGTCCCTGTGCCACTGGGCTCCCCTCCTTTGTCACTCTGAGGGGCTTCTGGGGATTCACTGGCCTGGAGTGGGGAGCTGCATCCTGGACCATGTGTGGATGCTGTCGGAACGTGGAGCCATCACCCTGGGGACTGTGGCATCCCTGGGACCACCACTCATAGCTACCCCCAAGCTCCAGCACAGCGCGTCTCTCGGCTTCACATCACCGGGAATCAGCCGAGCAAAAACTCTTGTCCCCCTCCTCCTCTTGTCCCCCTCCTCCTCTTGTCCCCCTCCTCCTCTGAGGGCTGCGGAAGCCCCCTGCAGCCCCTCGCCGGCTGGGAGAGCCTGGGCAGGGCTGGGCTGGCGGCAGCGACGTGCCGTGGATCCGGGCTGCGGGCGCTGCGCTCGCGGCTCTGCGCAGGTGCCGGCGCAGCAGTGCCGTGGCCTGGCGCCAACTCCACCGGCTTCCCGGGAGGCTGGTGGGAAACCGGAGCTGCTGAAGGACCTGCTGGATCCCCAGGACGTCTGTGAACGGGGAGAGGACACGCGTGGCTGGGGCTGATGGCTCAGCACCGTGCACGGCCGCTTCTAGGGTGCATTTGTGTCCCTTCTGTCCGGGGCCAGCGCAGGGCTGCGCTGCTGTCGGCAGGGACACGTGCTCCGGTGTGGTTTGCAGCCAGGGCATTAGGGGGGGGTGTGACAGCATCAGGGGATGTCACCCAAGCCAGAGGACACATGCCACCCCGCAGGGCTTTGCTCGCCCAGGCAATTTCTGGGCTGCTCCCCGCCGGCGTGAGCAGGAGGGAGAGGAGAGCTGCCGAAACGGTGCCGGGCTGCTGCCAGTGCAGCTGGGAAATACCGGGAGCCGAGTCGGGTTTTTGGATGGGGGCCCTTTGCCGGGGCTCCTGGATGCCGAAAGCGGCTTCGTGCTGCTGGCCCGGTCCTTAAAATTCCAGTGAGGGATTTCATCCCGCCTGCCGGTTTCCACCTCTGCGGGACCTGGCTGCTGTCGAGTGGCCGATGCAGATGCTGCCGATCGGGGCATTAAATTTAAAGAGCTGATTAAGTGCAATGAAAACCGTGTCAGCTCGTTGTCAGCGAGGAGAATGCATCAGGGCTGCGGATTAGAGGCTGAGTGACGGCCAGGGATTGCAGGCAGACAGCCGATCAATCAGCCGCCGAGCCGGCAGAGGGGGAAGCTTCCCCGCTCCCAGCGTGCCGGCTCGGGGGGAGGCATCCCTGGATGCTTCGTGGTCTCCTTCCCTGGGTGCTCATCTCGGCATCGCCCTTCTCCCAGCGCGGCTGAACCCAGTGGTTCGGCCCAAATCCGCTGGAAAAGCTCCAGGCGTGCCCAGCTCCGGGCGATGACGTTTCTCGACCTCAAGCGAAGGAGCTGGGGTTGGATTCGGTTGGAAATGTGCAGGTATCAGCCCACGCTGAGCTCTCCCTCAAAAACACGGGCTCGGGCCAGACCTCCAGCGCCCGCGGCTGCTCGCGCCGGCTGCCGCAGCTCCCTCGCCGCCGGCTGCTGCTGGCAGTCGCTGCCGGTTTATCGCCACTTCGCACCCTCCCTTCCCGCCCCGCGCCGAAGCGTGGATTTCTCGCACGTCTGCGAGGTGGGAGCAGTCGTGCCAGGGCTGCGTGGGGGAAAGGCGGGGGAACGGCACGGGGTTTGGCACCCCTCCCCCCCTCCCATGCTCCGGATCCGGCGCGGAGATGCCGGTAGGGCTGCGGGAGCTGTAGGTCTTGCACAGTTTCAGCCACCTCCAGCTCTTTTCGTGCTTCGTTTTCCCACCTGCAAAATCGGAAGGAGAGCCAGAGGCTGCGGAGCCGGCAGAACTTGCAGCGCCGGTGCCGGCTCAGCCCATGGGGCCCATCGCGGTGGACTCGTGGCTCTGCTCCGTGTTGTCGGAGCAGCCTGGGGACTGGCATTGCTGGGGCTGGCCCGCTTTTAATTCTGGTATAAATATATGTAAAACGATCATCTGTTCTTCGGGGGGCATCCAGCCTTTCCTCTCTTTCCCTTGGTTAATTAATTTAATGGTTTTATGATTGCAAAAAGATTAGCTAGAAGATATATAATCTATATATAGAGGTATAGAGGGGACTATAGATAGCACATAAAAGTGAGAACAACCCCCACTCCCCTTGAATTGGGAACTTTTGAAGCGAAGGGGAGGCCTTGCCGGAGGACATTGATGGAGTGCCTGGATCCAGCCGGCTCACTGCAAAACACCGAAGACGTTTGCTGGGATTTAGCCGGGCTGGCACGTGCCGGGAGGCGAGCGAGGGGAGGGTGGGAATCCCAGAGCACTGAGCTGGGATTGCAAATGGCCGTAACCGGTGACGGCTGAAGCGGAGGGATGAGAGGGCAGCGTGTCCTGCCCTCCGGGGGTAGCAGGGCTGGCGGGTGGCTGCCTGCAGAGGCTGTGCCCTGGAGCCCCCAGCACCCCTCTGCCTCGGGGTCCCTGGGGTCCCCGGGGTGCCCTGGCTGCTCAGAGCAGGGTGCTGCGGAGACCTACGGTACTCTGGGAGAGATGGAGATGCTCCCGGCTCCACCTCATCTGGGCTTTGGCAGTTCTGCTGCTGTCCCCATGATGTCCCCATGTCACACAAGCCAACCTGGCCCCGCTACCCGGTCCTTCTCCAAGGGCTCCGTCCTCAGTACAGGGCAGGAACCGGGGGGACACCCCATAAGGGGACTTTTGGTGCGTTTTTGTGCTTGGGAGGCTCAGCCAGGACCAGCGGTGGCCCTGGTGTGGGCAAAATCAGAGCTTCAGCTCTTCCCCCTCCACTTCCAGCTCAGCCCCGTGTCACCGTGCCACCATGCCTGGCAGCTCTGTGACAAGCCCCGTCCTCCTCCCGCACTGCAGAGAGTCCCCGTCCCTCTGCCTGCGCTGTCACCTGTTCCCTGGCAGCTCCCTTTGTGTGGAGAACAAAGCCGGTTCCTGAGCGAGCAAGCACAAGTTTATCACGGTGGGAATGTCCTGGAGTGTCCGCTGTCCCCTTCCCACCGTGCCGGGGAGGGAGGGCGAGGTGGGAGCTGAGCACTGCCAGCTCGTGACGTGCACCGTGGCGAGGCACACGAGGGCTGATGCTGGAGCTGGGAGCGATGCTCCCGCACTTGCTGCTTGGAAATAGTGTTTAGTCCCCTCTGTGCTTCCCACCGAGCACCACGGCTTGCCCAGTGATGGCCTCATCCAGGAGCAGGGATGGGGCGCCCATGGAAAACTCCTCCCTGTGGCACCCATGAGCTGGTGGCTCTCTCCTTGCCGGGACCCCAGAATTTGCAGCCTCGGGGTTGAGGGCGATGGGGGCTGCACTGGGATGGGCAGAGGGTTCCCAGCACCAACCCAGCTCCGCGATGCTGCTCCGGGCTGGCGGTGCGGGTCCGTGCCACCGCAGGGAGGGGGGGGGCAGCGCCGGAGCAATCACCGTGCGTGTCGTTTAGGCTTGATGCCGCTATCATGTTCGAATCTCCGGAGGCAGCGAGCTGCAGATTGACTTTGACAAACACGGCCCAGAAGCTGCGTCTTGGCGGATGCAAATTATTCAGCAGCTCCCAGGGAAAAACGCTCCCCGACAGCGCGCCGGGGGGGTACGGGCTGTAACACCCTGTCACATCCCCTGCCAGCAGCAGCTGCGCTGGGTTCCCCCCCCTCCTTCTGCCACCGCCACCGCCACCCTCCCGGCAAGCGGCGGTGGGGGAGCAGAGCGCAGGGGGCCAAGCGTCGACATGGTCCCCAAAGGCACCTGCAGAGGCTGTGCCCTGGAGCCCCCAGCACCCCTCTGCCTCGGGGTCCCTGGGGTCCCTGGGGTGCCCTGGCTGCTCAGAGCAGGGTGCTGCGGAGACCTACGGTACACTGGGAGAGATGGAGATGCTCCCGGCGAGGAGCCCGGTGCGAGGCTGGGGAGGTGACACGGGGGGTTTGGCCAAGGGACAGAGCCCCCCCAGCCATCGGAGCGGGCAGCAGAGCCCCAGCAGAGCCACGGGCCATGCGTGCACCGGGGAGCACGCGCGTGTGTGTGTGCGTCTCCAGTCACACACGGGGAGACGCCTATAGCACCCCAGTTCATCCCAGTTTGTGCCAGGATGGCATCTTGCTCCTCGGGGCTGGGCTGGGTGTGAGATTAAGCACCACGAGGGGCTCGGAGCTGTGCGCCGGGGCTGTTTGGAAATTGGCTGGGAGCTGATAATGGAGGAGATGAAGATCTGGAAGACGTCTCCTGGGGTCATTTTACAGACCTGATTTGCCAGACGCCGGGCAGGTAGATCTTGCAGAAAAGCCTGTTGTCAGCTGAGATTCAATTCACGCTCAGAAAATAAGCAGCAGTGAAGCTGTTCCTGGCTGTGAGCCTGGGGCGGGACTGTCCCCAGGGCTGTCCCCACGTGGCTGACATCTGGGGTTGGACACCGCATCCTTGTCCAGGATGAGCTGTTATGGACCCAAACGGGCACCGTTTGCATTAAGAAACGGGGTTTTGGGCCTCTCCCCTTGTTGCGGAGGTGCCTGCGCCCAGCCGGCTGCACGTGCCTGGTCAAGCCAGGCTGTGGGGACACGGTGTGGGACCGCTGGCATGGCCAGGGGACCCAAGCTGAAGCAAATCGTGGAGGTTTTGAGACCATGCCCTGCCCCGGCCCCAGGTAGAGGCGTTTTGCCTCATTCCCCACAAAGTCCAAAGCCCTCCCGAACACCAAGGATCAAGCAAGCGAATCCTTAAGAGGAGGATGGGAAACAAGTGACAAGGGGAGAAGATGTTTCGAGCCAATCCCTTCTGGAGGTGGCATTTAAGCAGATGGAGGAGTGGAGCCGGTGCTGTCTGAGGAGGATGTGATGGAAATGTGAATATGGAGAGGATGCTCCGGCTGCCTCGTGCCGTGCGGGAGCCGGTGCCCTCCGAGGTCTTAATAAAACAACAGCCTGCAGCCACTGACCCACAACCAGCTCCTTGTATAAACGCTGTCGGCCCTTCCAGAGATGGCAGGAGCCGCTTTCAAGGCTCGTTAGGGTCCCAGCCGTGGGCTGGAGCCTTGCGGGGCTCCCTCGGCTTCCCGGGAGGTAGATGGGAGGGAGCTGGGCAGCACCGGGGGCTGCAGCGCCCGCCGAGCCCTTCGAAAAGGCATTTTTTTTTTTTTTTTGCTGCCTTTGCTGCCGGCTCTGCCCAGGTGCAGCCGGGGAACCTGGCACACGCGGCGCTCAGGTGCTGCCAGCTCCGTGCCAGCCGGCGCTGCTGCCTCTTGCCGGGATGGCAAAGCGGCTGCATCGGTGCTCGCGGTTGGACCGGGCACAGGCGAGGATCCCGTGCCGAGCCCTCCGAAGTCCAAGCCATATTTTTTATTCCTGGGGGTTTGGCATTAATATTTCTCTATCAGCAGCTTGTAATTAGGCCTTTCAATGGTGCTCCTGTGCTTGGTTGAAGTAGATAAATGCAGATGATCTGCGCGCGGAGTGGCAGCCTTGCTTGGGTATGTGCTTCGCGTCTAGATCAATAGCGAGGCTTGGTTAAAATTTTCCATGATGCTTTTCCATGTGCCACCGCTCCGGCTCGGCTGGCTCTGCCGCCTCCTTGGGAAAGGGGACGTGGGGTGGGAGCCAGGGCTTGGGGGGGGATTTCCCTTCCAGGCGTTTTCTCACATTTTTGGGGTTTGGTGTCCTGGTGCTGCGGTAGCGGGCAGGGATAGGGATGAGTCGGGCAGGAGAGAGCCAGCGCCGCGGTGCAGGGATGCAGGGGCTGCCAGAGCAGGGTCAAGCAGGACGGTCCCTGCATCGTCCCCGCTGATGCCAGCTGGGGAGGGATGTCTCCATCTCTCCACCCTGGGGTACCCGCGGACTCCCTGCTAGGAGGGGGTCCCGAGGCACATCACGCCACGGCCGTGCCCCCACATGACATCTGCAGGATGCCCTCCTCCAGCCGCTCAACGCGGCCGGCCAGGGCTGTGGGGTGCCGGATACGGCCGGGGCCATGCGCCACGGGCAGCATCCCAGGCCCCGTGCAGCTGCCGCCGTGGCAGGAGCCGTTCGGGTTCCTCTCGGATCTCTCTCCGTGCTGCTTCCCATCTGCTGTATTATTTCAGCATTTAATTATTTACCGCGGGCTGTGTGGGCGGCTGTACAGAGGCAGTTATTGCTTAATTGAGCTACTTGACTCCAGCGCTGCCAAAATAATAACACGAGTGAAAAATAGATACCCCCTTGACAAGCAGCCCGGGCGGTGGGCAGAGCTGCCCGTGGTGTGGGGGGGCAGCACCCACCCCAGGGCTTCAGCCAGGCTTCCAGGGCAGGTTTGGGGTGTTCACCGCCCGTGTCCCTCTCCTTGAGGACTGCAAAACCCAGCCCGAAGGAAGAGGCATGCCCCGAGGGAGCGAGCGCTGGGTCCCCGGGGCACTCCCTGGGATGCAGGGGGTGGCTGAGCATGGATGCTCCTGCCCGGCCACCCCTGCAGCCGGGGGGGCTCACGCGGTGGCAAAGCCCTTCTGTGGAGCTGCCAGCATCCCTCCACCGAGCAGCCCGCACCCGGGGTCGGCATCTCCCCGGGCAGCACCGCTCTCCGCCATCGGCATCGCTGCAGAGCTCAGGGCTTCCCCTCCAGCTGAGGTTGGAAATGGGGATTTTTGCAGCGTTTTTCCCCAGAGAGAATCCAGCCCCGGGCTCTCCCTGCCCCTTCTGCCACTAATTCCCTGTGACCTCCCCGTCTGTCGCCAGGCTCAGCATCCCCAGGGCTGCTGCGTGGGACCCCCTGGCCCTCCAGCTGGCAGCGAAGAGGATCCATCCATCCCTATTTCCAGTGAGCGCAGAGCTCCGTGGATGAAAGCTCAGGGTAATTGATATTATTATCGAATCCAGCAGGATGCAGATTGTCACAGAGCAAACATCTGCCCGCTGCTCCTCAGGGAGCCCGGGGAGAGCAGAGGGAGAGGGGACCATCGCGGCTGCTCGCATCTTCCCCTCTAGTGGGGCTGGTGATGATGGGAGGGAGGATGAAGTAAGGGAGACCCGAGCGTGTGTGTTGGGGTGTGCGCACGCGTGTCTGTGTGTGCGTATAGGTGTGCACATATGTGTGCGCATCCACGCGTGTGCAGCCTAGGGACCGCCTGCACCTCCGGGGTGTGCGATGTTGTGACGGGGCGAGGTGGCTCGTCACATTCAGAGCCGTGCACAGGACTCAGGACGGGGACCCGGAGCCGGCTGGACCCAGCACCCAGCCCAGTCGCCGTCTCCTGCCCATTCTCTCCATGCTGTCACACTGGAAGCGGCGATTTATCGGCTTCTAAAGGCTGCCGGGACTGCGTGTGCCTGGAGGTAATGGCTTCTGGTGTGTAGAGCATGGCAGCCATAAATATGCTCCAGGATGCTCCTCGCCCCGGCGAAGCGACAAGGCGGAGACCTTCGTCTCCGCTCAGCCCATCAATCACTTGACCCTGCGCTGCAGCCTCCTCCTGCCATCCCCGGGCTGGGGAGCGGGATGGCTGCGGTGGTGGGGACAGTGGGGACAGTGGGGACAGTGGGGAGTCCCAGCTGTGAGAGCCGAGTTGCAGCTCAGCCTCGGTGGGTGCCTCATCTCCCCGCAGCGAGGCGGCTCCCCCCGGGGCTGGGTGCAGCCCCGAGCACGCCGGTGCGGCCGGAAGGGAGCAGAGCTACCACCTGGGGCAGGGGGACATGGAGGTGGCCCTGACGCTGGCATGGTGGCACGCGGCACAGCCAGTTTGGCATTTCAGAGGCTCTGGCTCTCACCGCCAGCCACCTCACTCCTCTTACCAGCGTGGCAGGAGAAATCGTATGATTTATAAATGCCTTTTATTTCCCTCCTGGTGTGACATAAATACAACTCTGCCAGCCTCCACAGCGCCACTGTCCCCATCTGTGCCCCTTGCCAGCGGGTGCAGAGGTGGCCCTGGGGTTTTCACAGGTTCATGCCCTGCATGGAATGGCAGAGCAGCCACCGGCACAAGGGGTGATGCTGGCCCATGGCGCTGCCATCCCTGTGGGAGTCTGGGGCGATGCCCTGCGGTGACGCAGACCCGTGGTGACCCCAGCTCCATCCTGCCCGTGGCAGCACCTTTGCCCATTGCAGGGCCGGTCTCTTTTCCGGCTGCGGTGGGGATGGGGAGAGACACTTACATGAACATAAGGGGAAGGATGAAGGGGTGAACAAGCACGTAAGGGCCCTGGACTGGGGATACTGGGTGCAGGCGATGCTGCAGCAGGGTGCTGGGTGGGTCCTTTGTGGGTCCCTGTCCCCTCAATGCTTTGGGGTTGAGCCCAGGCTGGGTGAGCCCAGTATTGGGCAAGGATGGGGCCACCCTGTTAGGGACACCACAAAGCGCTGAGGGGTTCATGGGTCTCTAACGAGGGTCCCTAACGAGGGTAGCGAGCAGCTGCAGGGCTGGCTGGGTGGGTGGGTGCAGGTTTCCTCCCCACCCGTGAGCCCAGCTGTGCTGCATGAGGAGGATGATGGAGGTGGAGGAGGCTCCTGCCCTGTTTGGAGAGGGTTGAGCATGTGGTGGGGAGGTCAGAGCAGCCAGGTCCCTGTGCTGGGACCCCATGGAGCTGTGCACAGCCGAGCTGGGCTGCTGACATGGGCCACTGGGCCACTGAGCTGGGCCACCAGGATCTGGGGACCACAAATGATGGAGTACAGATGGAGGCTGGCCAAGCTGGGGGAGCCAAGGTGGGTGAGTGGTGCGTGCCGGGAGCTGGGCTGCAGCCCCTGCGTGGTGGGGGACAGCTCAGGGTCATCCCTGGGCCACCAGGGGGGTCACTGAGCCCGGCTGTGCTGCCTCGGGGTGTCTCCAGAGCCACCCGTGAGAAAGACACGGCCGAGTGTGTTTGCCACTGGTTGGGAAGCAGTTGTGTGCAGAGAAATAAATTAATTAAACCCATCAAATAAAACAGCACAACAGCCCCAGTGGGATCCCTGCTAATGCATTCACTGGTTGCATTTAGGTATTAATACCCTGACAGGAGGGCTTTAATTATCAGCCTTTAAGCTCAGTTTTCTCCTCCCTACTCGAGCATCTCCCGGCGCGGGTCCCCGCATCCCGAGGGAGCCGGCTGTCAGCTCGCATTGCTCTCCGAGAGCATCCCTGCTCCTTGCCCAGCACCCGCAGCCCCATCCCAGCCTGTCTCCCGCAGTCATCCTCTCGCCGCCGCTCCGCCGGGACCCTGGCAAGCGAGGATCAAACCGAATTAGCGTGAAGCTCTTGCATAAAGATCCAGCAAAGCAAAGTGATTCCCAGCTGATCCGATTGCTCCCGTAACCCACGTCGCCGGAGAGCCGGGGGCGGTGGAGGGAAGAGCGTGGCGGGGCTCGGTGCGGGGGGAAAAAGGGCCGGCGTGTTGTGGTTTTTGATAAATTGTTGATAATCTCTGCTGCTGGAGGAGCTCGCGGGATCTCTTCTTTATTCAGAAAAAGAAGAAAACCCAAATCTGTGAGCTTAAGCAGCCCCGGTTGTCTCGGTGCGAAACCCGGCGAGGTTTTTGCCGGGCTGGTAATGCGAACGGCGGCATCGCATTCCTGGCAGCCAGCGGCACGGGATGGAGGTGCCGGCATCGAGGTAAAGTGTGGCTTTGCCTCCATTGGGTCTCTCCATCCTGCCCCGGGTGTGAGCATGTGGCTGGTCCCCTCTTGTCCCCCTGGCTGGAGCCGGTGTCCGGAGCCATCCTCGATGTTGGCTCATGCCTCTGCCCATCCCCAGAGCTCAAATCCACCCCTTGTAAACGGAAAAAGGGGATTTCCCAGACAAGGGGCTAAAGGAAAGCGTCTCTCCCTGCTCAGCCCTGGGCTCCCTCTCGCCCACGCTGTCCCAACACCTTCGCCCAGGGACCACCCGCCGGTGCCGCCATCCCGGCACGATGCCGCTGCGCCCAGCTGGTCCCGGCTCTCCTGCCCGGAGCTTTGCCTCCTGGCAGGATGGGATCCAGCAGAAGGACATGGACAATTTAACCGTCTATTACAGGCTTAATAACACAGTCATTAGGAGTTTAGAAATTAAAAGGGGAAAAATAAGCCAGCGCTGTGCTTAACACACTGGATGCAACGGGAGAGGTGGTGGGGAGATGCCAGCTGGGATTTAGTTAAATTTTAGCTGGAGCAAACCTCCCCCAGCGAAGGGAAGGAAAGTGGGGTGATGGAGCGGCTCCGGTGTTGGTTGGGTGCCAGCCAGGGTTTCCCAGCCGGTGAGGATGCCGGTGGCCAGGAGCTGCTGGTCTTCAAATCCCCCCAGGAGAAGCCACCCCTCCGGTGCGGGAAGGGACGGGGCGTTTGTCTCCCGGCCCAAGTGTGCTCGTTGCTCCCGCACGCTAGCTCGCGCAGCTAATTGTCTCCTAATTGTAATGTAGCTGTAGTCGGTTGTGGTTTAATTAGCAGTGTACCTTATCCCTGGAGCCGATCGCGGGAGCCCTGGGCTCGGTGCCGTGGGCGGGGGGCTCGCGGGGCACCCCGCAACGGAGCCGGGGGATCATCGGGTTTGGATTTCTGGCACAGGGAGGAAGCGGTGTTCCTCCGGGATGGGCACGACGCTGATGGGAGGTGCAAGAAGTACTTGGGGGGAAAAGTGTGGGGATGGTGCTGGAAGGAGCAGGGGGAAGATAGGGTCCCCCGTCGGAATCCTGGAGAGACGCTGGCTCCGCCGAAGGGGTTTGGTCCTGGGCCAAATCGCAGCTGGGGAAAATTGGTTCAAGTGTGCCGGGGTGTGCTGCGGCACAGCGACGCCGTCCCCGGATCGGCAATGGGAGCAGGGAAGGAGCCCGAGCAGATCAGTTTGCCGCGCTGATGGGCTCCGCGGGCTTCCTCGCGACTCTTAACTTATTGGGTTGTTATTTTAAATATACTTTAAAGCGCGGCGCCGGTCGGAAAGCGGCTCTCTGAAGAGCCTATCTCGGGGCTTTCTCTCCATTTTCCTATCAACGCGTCGGACGTAACAAACCTGCCGTGTTTATAAATCAGCCTCGCATCCCTCCCGCTGCCTGCGGTTCCCCCCCCGCCGCCTGCGATGCTGCGCCCGGTTATTTCTGACTCAGGCATCAGCGTGGCAATAACGAGTCCGGGCACCGGGGCTTTGCTGGCAACTTGATGATGCACGAAGCGGAGCGAGCACGTCTCGCTCGTCAGCGGCCGCGGGTGCTGCTGGCTGCTAACGACAGGTTTTTGCTTATCAGTGGAATAAGCGGAGGGAGGCCGGGAGTGATGCGAGGGATGGGAGGTGCTGTCGTGCCGGGCGGTGGGACGGCTCTGCCCAGCACGGTCCTGAGCCGTAGGGTTGATGCTGACCATGGCGAGTGGCTCTTGGGAAAGCCAAAATGCTCCGAAGCCGGAAGGGAGCGATCCGGTGGCTGGCTGCAATGGCAGTGTTTCCCCTAGGGTGCTCTGACCCTGACCTCGCTCCTGCATGGGACAGGACCAGGGACGTCCAGCGGTGTCGGAGAGACCCAACCCAAACCGCTCCTTATCCCAACGCCATCCTTTCATCCTTCCTCCTCTCCAGGTTTCACCCTGGATAACAAGAGCCTGGGCTGGAGAGGCCAATCTGCTTTATTTGAATTTTTTCCAGCCCGTCCGCTTTGCCGGCTGCTGCTTCGGTGGGTGCCCGGGTGCTCGCAGGGTGCAGCCGCCTGCCCTGAACCCCCCCCCCGGCCGCAGATCACCCATCTGAGATCTCGTAATATTCCAAACTCGGTGCCTGAGTCGGAGATCGCAGCCGCCTGGCGGGAGCGGGTACAGCCGGAGGATGAATCGATTCCTGCTTGGAGGGTCTATCCCTGCAGCACGTCTGCCCGAAAAATAGTTGTCAGGGCTGGTTTGTGTGCATGTGTATTTTCTCACCAATAAACTTCTGCCACAATTACCCCATTTTTTATCTTTATGGCCTTGGACGCTGCAGGAGATATTGGATCCATATCGGAGCAAAAGAGGACATGAAAAAAGCTACTAAAAGCAGAGAGGAGATCAGTCAAACCGTTGGGTGAAATACGCTATTTTGATTAAGCATTCCGCAGGTAACTCAAACATAATTTATGGGGCTTAAACAGCTGCACGCCGGGTTTCGCTCGGCACCGAGCGCCGGCTCCTTCGAAGAGCACCGGTTCGGCGTTACCCGCAGCTCGCTGCGGCCGATGGAGAGCGGGAACGGCCCCGAGGACCCCCGGAGACCCTCGCAGCCTGATCCCGTGGGGCGTTGCACCCCAGGACTGCCATTCTGGAAGGCTGAGATGGATAGGAATGAATTTGGATGTGCTCGGATGGAAGAAGGTGGTTTACCCGTGCAGCTGCTGGCTGTCGAAGAGCAAGCGAGAGGCAGCAAATAAGATGCTTTCCAGGAGCGGGGATTTAATTGCTGGAATAAACGAAGCCCCGCTGAGGGCAGGACCTGCATCCTTCGGCTGGGGGAAACGCTCTCGCCCCCCTCAGCAAGCCTGGCCGCAATGCCATGCGTTTTGGGGGGGCCCCGGCATGGGCTGCGGGTGGTTTTTGGGGAGCGAGGGTGATGTTCAACCCCTGCCTTGCACCGCCGCTCCTTCGGCGGGGACCCGCACGGCTCTGTGCCCACCACGCCATTTGTCCTGGGAATGCTTTATAGTCCTCTTCCATCGCCCGCTCCGATCGGGGCGTTTGCAATCCCCTGCCCGGCCGCTGCCCACAGGGGATGTGTGGGCGTCCCCCCGGCTGCGGCAGGCTGCTGCGCTGGGGGTTTATGATGTGTATTAAAAAAAAAAAAAAGGAAAAAAACCCAAAAAAAGTCGATAGGAAAGGGCCGGGAGGGATGACAGGGCCCATCCATCACGGGCAAGGAGCTGCACCATGGCCAAGGCTTATCCCAGCGAGAGGACGGTGGAGCTGGATGGTGGCTCCGTCCGCTCGGCCCCTCGCTGGGTTGTGCCGGTGCCGTGGGGGAAATTTTGCCTCCTGCCTTCGCTCACGCCGCTCCCTCGGCCGTCCGTCACCCGGCGGAGGGGATGGCAGCCAGGATCTGGCTGAAGGGACAGGATTTATGGGCAGGGCTCGGCAGTAAGGCTGGGAGGTGGCCGCGGGCGAGCTGCGGGAGCGGAGGATCCGGCGGCGGATGAGAATCCATGGGGCAGCGTGGCGGGGGCTCCCATGGTGAAAATGCCAACGGCGATTCCCCTTCTACCGCTGCCCTGGAGCAGTGCAGAGCCTGCGGGGCCATGCCGGAGCGTGCGGGTGCTTTGTGGGCAGTGATGGATGCAGGCTGGTGCTCCGCATCCCGTGGGTGCGACTGGGAAACACACTCGGATCAGCCCCAGGACCCGGCCGGCTCCCACGTCCTCCGTGCTGATGGCAGGGGGCTGCTGGGTCAGCTCCTGGGTTCCTGGGGAGGAAAAGTGAGCGTTTTAATTAATTATCCAGCAGGAACGAGGCGTTGCAAGACCTCAGGGACCTGCGGCGGGTGATGCTGACAGGGGTGTCCTAGGGACTGCGGCGTTTGGGCAAAGCTTGGTGGCTCTGACCTCATCGCTCTCCACCTGATTTCAGAGGGGGACACGGCGGCGTTTGTCAGCGCGGCGCCACTGGCTGCCAGACCCCGCGTTACGGCGAGGCGGCGACGGAGGTTGGGGAAAATCAGACACGACCTGGGCGCGACGCTGGGGGAGACCGGCCCCGAGTCAGAGCAGCAGCGTGGCACCGCCGGCTCGGCCCAAAATTCCCCCGCCCCGGGGAGCGAGGGCCGCTGTGAAGGTGTCTTAACGGCGAGGCTTTGCAGAGCAGGCGGGGAAGGAGAGGTCGCAGGTATCGCTGCCGTACTCCATCGGCGGGTGCCTGTCATTTAACATCAGTTAATGAGCACTTGCAGCGTTATGTAAATTTGCTCTTCAATCTCACCCTGAGGAATCAAATAAGAGCAGGTGCCTTTTTTATTTTTTCTTTTTTTTTCCCCCTTTCTCTTTTAATCTCGCCACAGATCGTCTTTTCTTTTTCCTCCTTTTTCTTTCATTTAGCAGCAAAGCAGTCGGGAGATCGCACTGAGTGGCCGAATCCAAACTGGTTTGTGCAGATCTCGTAGACAGGCGTTACCCACGTACCGGTACCACGGAGGAGTGCATGCCAGCGCGGTGGCGGAGCAGGCGCCTTAGCCGTGCCGAGACCCCCCCTGCCCGGTGACCTCCTCGGTTTCGGTGTTTTACATCCCACCAGAAAACCTTTTACATCCCTTTGCGAAGTGGAAAACCGCCGCTGCGGTCAGCATGGTGGGGGGGGCGAGCATCAGGAAACGCTGGCGGAGACCTGCGAGGGGGGTTTTTTTTGGAGCCGCAGCGTCAGAAGCAGCCCCGACGCCACTGCCGGTGGGCTCTGCCGTGTGGCGGTGCCCGAGCAGGGACCGGTGGGCACGAGGGCTCGGGTCGGTCTGAACGCACACGTGTTGGTTCAACCCTTCGGTAAATGGCGAAAGGGAAGACACTTGGCTTTGTGTACATCCGTCTCCTGGAAGTACTCTTTAGCTCCTTTCTTTAGTAATTATTCTCGGTATGAGAAAGCAGCTCGGCAGCTCTAAGACCTGGGAGGAAATGTGTCAGTCATATAATGATTTTCTTGATATTTTTCCCCCTTCAAATGAAAGTTGGCTAATGGTTCGTTTCGAAAAAAATAATTGCCACTGATTTCTCCAAATTGCAGAAAATGTATTAATGACACTTTTCAAGACAGAAATAACACAATTTGCATTTAAATGTGCCTAATCTTTGCAAACTCCACTTGGTATTTTCTTGTAGACACATAAAATAGCGAGCGTTTCAGCACATCGTGAGAGTGCTGCAGCTCCGGAGGAGCGCTGATGAATGGTGGCAGAAGCAGGTGCCTCGCAGCCGGGGATGCTCACAGGGACGGTGGCAGGGGACGGTGGCAGGGGACGGTGGCTCTTGCTGCAGCGGGTCCATCTCAGAGCCAGCTCTGGCACTGCCGGTGCAGGCGGCGATGTCCAAACCGTGCCGGGTTTGCTCGTCCGTATTGACTTACTGTGCTGCTGGGACAGGAACGCAGCCTCGCTGAGCTGCTTTGCTTTATTAATAACCTGGCCCTTGATTTTTTTTTATTGCTGCCTCGTTAGCGAGAGCCCGAGGGGGACCGGTAACACAAGTGATTTACGCAGCGGGGCCCGACTGCCCTGGGATGGGCAGGCTGGGGAGCCTCAGGAGAGGCTGGATGTCCCCATCCTGCAGGGATAACCCGGAGGCGAGGACGGCATCGGGATGTCCTGGGCTCTGCCCTTCGCCTCCTGGCCCAGGGCAGCCGCCTGCGCTGCTGCGTCAGGTCTCGGCACCCACAAATTGGGGCTGCGGGGGGAGCAGACGGTGGGGTTCGGGTCATCGCGTCCCTTTGCTGCCTTTATGTCCCGCTGGCATCGCTGGTGATGGGAAGGGTGATGCCAGGAGAGGCGAGCGTGCGGGGCTGCGTGAGCACCCCCTGCCCGGGGAGGGGGATCGTGGCTGCGGGGGGGGCTGCTTTGCCCCCTTGCCGTGCACCCACACTCCCCTCCACCGTGGCCGCTGCAGTTTCATTCTGCATTAGGCATAAATACATTCGGGTTTAGGAGATCAGAACGGGCTCAGAGCTGCTGAAATTGGACTTTTCCCTGGCTTTGGCAGGGCAGAGCCGTTGCGGAGGAGCTGAGAGCGAAATCCCCCCGGTAGCTTCAGCGGAAGATCAAGAGTAGTCAAGAAATCATGATGAATCCTTGGTCTAATCTTCCTCTTCCCGGATAACGATCGTTCCCAGCTCCTCGTGCGCAGGCTGCCTGCGGAGCACCTGGGCCCTCCCCAGCTGACGGGTGGGGAAACTGAGGCACGGGGTAGCAGAGCACCAGCCCAACCTGGGGTGGTTTTGGGGGTTCAGTGGCTCCTCCAGAGCCAGGAGGCAGCAATGCGGGGTCTCTTCGGCCCCTGGGACGCCCCCCCTTGGTTTAGGATAATTGCATTTCTCTGGAGAGGGGAAACATCTCCTTTCATCAGTGGAAAAATGTTTCTTTCACGCAATGAGTAACTCCGGTGCGGTCAATATTTATGCCCCATGGAGCCGAGCCTGCTCCCTGCCGTGGGCAGGAGCCTTTCCGGGGGCTCATTTTCCAGGGTTTTACGGCTCCGCTGTAAAAGAAAAACAGCTGCCGAGAAAAAGAAATTGCAGATGATCCAGGATGGGTTTATCCAGGCAGCGTGGAGGTCCCAGGGGCCTGCAGGCTCCTTCCCCTCCCATCCAGGCAGGTTTCCAGGGATGCTCTTGTGCTGTGCTCCGTCCCAGCAGCCACCTTTCGGGTTGGGTGCTGGGGGTGCCGGCTGTAATGCCGGCATAACGTGCCGCACGGCTGCGCTGCCCGGCTCTTGGGGGCTTAACTTGCCTGGTTGTGCTTTATGTGCGACGCACTCGGATTATTCCCAGGCCTCAGACCCCGTAAAAAGCAAACGGCTGCCTTAAAAACTAAAAGGAGGAGGAAAGCGCTCTCCGGCTTCCTCCCCGCTCCATGGCCTCTTCTGTCTGGGTCTGGATTTCCGATTGCTCCTGCTCTCCGATTGCTCCTGCTCTTCTGAGCCTGGGGGGAGAGGGGAGACCCTTCCCACACCTGCAGAGGGGCAGAAACAATTCCCCCTTCGGAGCTGGTTTTGGGAGCATCCCTGAGACCCCTAGCCCCATCCGCCCCAGCCCGTGCCACATCCTGGGGTCAGGACTCATCCCTGGTGTCCCCGTTCCTTGGGAGGGGAGTGGGGGCACCCGACGGGGGGCACGGCGAGAGGACGGAGGGACAGGAGAGAGGGACCGGTGCGTGGAACACCAGGGCTGCCGGTGGTAGCCGAGGTTTATTGCGGACCCCCCCTGCCCTCGGCACATCCCCAGCAAGGCCAGGGGCAGCGGGGGACCCTCGCCAGCCCCTCTCTCCCCCTGAAGTTCTTTCTCCGCTCTCCCCTTCTGTTTTCCTTGCAAACAGCTTGCCTTTGAAATTCAAATGGTGCTGTAGCCCTTTCCTCGCCCGCTGCAGGAATATCTCCCTTTTCATCTGAAAATAATTAACAAATGAACAAAACTCCGGTGCGAAATTAAAATTCATGCCCAGAGGTGACCTTTGAAGCCCAGCACTCGCTGCTGCTGGCTTGGGTTGGCTTCTTTTATTTTTTTTTTCTACTTTTTTCTTTTTTTCTCACGCTATCCCCTGCTTCAGAAGGGCTCCTTTACACCTCCATTTCTCTCTCTTTTTAATTGCATTAAATTGCATTCCTTCAGAGACGCTCTCCCTCCCACCGCCGCCTCCTCTCTGGTCCTGGCTGTCCCCGTGGGCTCCCAAATCTCCCCCCGGCGAGGGACCGGGCTCAGCCCGATGCTCCTCACCGGCTCCGGCTCAGCGGGCGCAGCGTGGCGGGCTGTCTGACAGATCAATAAGGTTATTAAATCCCCACCAGCCGGCCGTGGCCGGGCTCCATCTGGCCAGCTGGCACCCGGACATGGGGCTGGGGTCAGCCGCCATGGGAGGATAATTGTTTGTAATTAGTAACGAAGAGCCTTGAGCAGCAACTTCTCCGCTGGAGCCCTGTGGCCGCTCGCCTGCCCCGGTGAGGGAACGTCTCCGCTTGATGCCCGCGGGACTGGAGATGTCTCGTTGCTGCTCACTTTGACTTGATACTCAAGTGCTCTGGATTTTTTTTGCCTTGGCACTGGCTGCTTCCAAATGTTTTGCCCCGCCGTCACTCCTGTTGCCGATCGGCTGCCCGGCGCGATGGACCCTTCCCAGGTCCACCCAGGGAGAAGCCAGCCCAAAGCTGATTTTCTCACCGGCGCAACACGATGGCCCCGAGCCGCAGCCTGGGATGTTTCGGGGAGGAGCGCGGGAAGACGTGTGCCATCCTGCTGCGTGCACGCGTGTCCACGCATCGGGCTCAGGGCTGGTCTTGCTTCGGCACTCCGGTTGGGATGGATGGTTGTGCTGGGCCACCCCAGCGCGTGCGGTGGGGTTTGAGGAGCACCGAGGGTAGGAGTGAGCTGGGCTGAGGACTGGGGGCACTGGTACAGGAGGAGAAAAGGTCTTTCCCCTGCACGGGAACAGGCTGTGCTGGGTTTGCCCTGGTATCCAGTCCCCCCAGCATGGCCAGCCACGCGTGGGATGCCAGTGGGACATCAGCTCAGCCACATACCAAGGTTGCTCCGTAAGGATGCTCCTTTGGGGCTGGGCAAGGACTGTCCGGCTCCTGTGGGAGCCCGTGGGTTCTCCCTGGCTCCTGTCCTGCAGCCCTGGCTCTGGGGAGCAGCAAACAAACAGAACCCCCCACCACCATCCCCCCCACCCCGTGGAGGCAGCAACCAGCTCTGTAATTAAGCCAAGTGGGAAAGGTTGCCATGGTACCACAAGCAAAGAAACGAAGCTGCACCTTTATTGCTGCTCCGGAGCCTCGAGGCGTTCCCAGCCCCTCTGCCCAGAGCAGTGGGATGCTGCGGGGCGCAGAGGACCCCGCCGTCCCCCTGCCTGCCCCTGGCCCTCTGCCCCGTGTCTACGGAGGGGCACGGCCGTCGGGATGGGGTAGCTGGGCCCTGGCCCCACCCCTGTGCTTTGTCTCTTCCCCAGGGATTTGGGGTTGGTCCCCATGGGCTCCCTGCTCCATCCCGCTTTCCCCATGTCCCCGCAGTGCCCCGTGCCATAGGACCGTGTCCCTGTCCGTGTGGGGCCTGCTGGGCTGCACTCGGCACGGTGCAGGCAGCTCTTGAAGGGTTCTCTGAGGGGCTCATATGGACCCCAGCCTGGGGGGGGCTTCCCCAGCACCCCAAACCTGCTGGCTGATTGCATCCCCCCCACCCCAACATCTCCCTGTGCCTGCGATTGCCCTGATGGAGACGGCTCCATCACATCCCGTTGTCCTGGCAACAGGGAAGGATGCTGCTGAGTCAGCCCCGGCTGGTCCCCTCCGGCTATGGGGGGGGGGGCTGCCCTCACCCTGGAATATCTCCCCCTCATGCCTGGATCCATGGGTCCCACTGCATTTCCCAGCCAGCCGGTGGAACAGCAGCGACCATCCCATCCTCATGGCCCCGGCTTGCTCCGCTCCCCCCAGCTGCACATAGACAGGGCTGTCCGGTGGCATTCGTGTCCCTTTGTCCCGTCCCCCCCCCAGTTCCTCGATGGGTTGTGATTATTTACGGGGTGAGGAGCAAAGCAGGCCTGCGGCACAGCGGAGTATCAATTAATTAATTACCGGCAGGCCGCCTGCCTGGCTGCCAGCATTAAGGCATTTGCCGGAGGGCTCTTCTGGGAGTTGAGAGCCCCCTGCCACGAGAGGTAACAGCGCTGGGGCAGGGGCAGGCAGAGCCCCGGGGGGCTCCTCTCCAGGGACGGGGTCCCGGTGCAGCCCCCGGTGCCGGAGCGTGGCCATACCGCACTGGGTGGAGAACACCCACCCGCACCAAAACCGCCCGTCTTCCCTTCCCAGCCTCCTCCGCAGACACGAGATTTCGGCGCAGATTTGAACCCTGGCACGGAAAGCGCCAGTTTAGATCAGGGGGACGAGCAGATGTTCGAATTACACCCGTTTGGGTGAATTTTCCCCGTTTAAAACACCCTTGGATAAATCCACTGTGTATGAAGCAAAAAATGCTTTTCACACCCAGTTTAATCTCGTTAGCGGCGGTGGCGGCTCCCAGCCGTGGCGGGGGGACATGGGCACAGCCAGAGGCTCGGGGCACTGGGTGTGATGAGTGGGAGAGGTCTCAGCTAGTCCTGCGCCCAGGTTGGGATTTATTTCTTCTGCCTCTGCCCCACATTTCGAGCTCTTTCCTTGCCCTTTCTCTGGCCTTGTCCTCCGGTTGTGTGTCTGCTGTGACAAAAATAGCCAAAGAGGTGCTAAAATAGAATTAAGGCGCTTGAATATGTAAATGCTATTTGTGCTCGCCCTGTTGCCTCCTAAATTTCAGCAAGAACGCTGCTTTTCTTCCCATCTCAGCCTAAGGAGGGGATTTTGGGTCAGGGAGCACTGGGACACAGAGATGCACCGGGGGGGGGGAGGAGCTGGGCTCCCTGGATTTGCAAGCTCCCCTCGGCACTGATGACCCTCTTCCCAGAAGCTCCTATAAATACTGATTTTCCACCCAAAATCAGTGAGCGCCATCGCTAGGGTCAGGCGGCAGCGTGTGAGCTCCCCTTGGCCACCCCAGGGGGGACGTGGCATCACTGCTGGCTGGTCCCCATCCCACCGAGGGATGCTTTGCAGTCAGCATCTTCCTGGGAGGAGGTGGCAGGGACCAGGCTCAGCCCTGCGGCGCCGGGTTGGACCACTTGTAGAGGAAGAGCTTCACAGCCTGGAGTTAATTCCTCTTCGTGCAGCGAGGGGGGATATTTCGGGAGCGTTGCCATGAATCACGGCTGCTCCCGCGGCTGCCGAGGGGAAGGAATTAAGCGCTTTGAGAAGCTGGCAGAGGTCCTTCTGGGAACCCTGTGGTGACTTCTTCAAACCCATCGTTGTTTTCCCTTCCCATCAGAAGTTACAATACATGGTCACTGCCGGTGCCAACACCTCCGATCCCCGCTCCGCCCCAGCGATGCCCGGGTCTGCATCACCCCGTCCCCGCACGGATCTCCCTGCGAGGTGGCTGAGAGACCTGGAGGACCCTTAAATCCCTGTCCACCGCCGCAGTCTCCCATCCCACGCCATCTCCTCCGTGCCGCGTCCTCCCTCTTCCCCCGGTCTGGTTTCTCTCCGCCGAGGCGGGCGCCGGCGTGCGGGGAGGGCTGGGTAAGGCTCGCTCGGAGACGGGGAGGCTGGTGGCCGTGGGTGTGAGCTCTGCCAGTCGGCACAGATGCTGTATTTGCTCACACAACAGCTCTGCTTCCCCTCTCCAGATTTTGCCCTGAAAAACTAGGGCGCAGCCATGCTGCCCACGTCTCCTAATCCCCCCCGGCATCTGCTGTTCCCGGTGCTCAGGGATGGAGGAGCAGACGTGTCCCTCCCGGGCTGCAGCGCCCGCAGGGCTGAAGGGCTCCAGCGATGGATTAGGGGGATCGGATGCAGGATGAGACCTGCTGCTCCATTCGGTTTCTGCCTGGCTTCCCGCGGCAAAACGCAGGCAGGGCGGCCTTCGATGATGGTGCCATCCCGGGGGTGCTGGGGCAGCCGGTGCCCGCTTTGGGAAGGCGCATCAGGGCATCACGGGCACCTCATCAGAGGCGTCTGCTCCCATTCCCTTCTCCCTTCCTCGAGCTCGAGCGGAGCAGCAGGTCGAGGTCCCAGCATGGCCATGCACCCACCGACTCCGGCTCCGCACCAGGCGGTGGCAGGGAGGCAGCACAATCTGCATTTAAATGGGGATATTTAAAGCCCGAGCTGGGTGGGAAGCGAAGGAATCAGTTTCCCAAGTGGGAGGGTGGGGTGTTATTTTTATATATTATTGGATAAGCAGCTTAAATCTGGCCCTGGAAAACGAAGAGGAAACGGGGCGGGGTGGGGAAGGGAAATCATGTCCCGGCGTTATTGCTCTGTAGTCACCGGCTCCGGATGCTCCGGGAGAATTGTCCATTGCTGCCAGCCCCAGGCCAGGCCACGCCGTGTCCCTCTCCTTCCCCGGCTGGGGTGGCAGGAGGGGACAGGGACCTGGGAACACCTTTGCTGGTGTCCCCATGGGGTAGGTCCCTGCGGCTCGGCGTGCTGCGGCAGGGGGTGGCAATCACCAGGCTGCAAAAGGCAAATGGTCAAAGCACGGGAAGGCAAAGCCACCGAGTTGTCGGCGGCGCCCGGGACTGCTCTGCGCAAGCATCCAAAGGGCTCGCTGCCCTCCGCTGCATCCCCTCCGCTCCGAGCAGCCCCACCGGCTCACGGCCACGCGTTTCGGGACGTCGCTGGCCCTGGCTTGGATGCATGTGGTGTTTTCCATGGAGCTGTGCAGGCTCCTCCAGCAGCGATGCTGGTTCTCGGAGGTGGGCAGGGGCTCCTTTTGTGCTGGTGGTTAATTAAGAGGATCATTCAGAGCCACTAGTAGTGTAGTGTGTTGTCTTATAATAGTTGCGATTCTGTCCCTGTGCCAGCTTCCATTAGCAACAAAACCCACTTATCTTGTTCTTTCCTATCTCTTCCCTTTATATTTTTATCCTTCCCTCTCCCTGCAAGTCTCTCTCTCCTCTTTTTTCAGCCCCAGCACCGCAGTAATAATTCTACCAGTCGTCATCTCGGTTGACAAAACACTGTTGATGTGACAGCTCCGAGCTATGAAATCTCCGTTACCGCTCGATAATTAATTTACTAATTGCGTGCGCTGCTTCGCCACGCGGCTCGGAGCCAGCTCCGGGGCCAGCGGTGCCATCCTGACCTCGGTGCCCGCCGGTGTGGGGACGCCAGGGGGGAGCGATGGGGTGGTCCCCTCCCTGTGCTGGGGACCGCGGGGGGACAGGAGGAGCTCCGTGGGGATGGGGCCACGCTGCTGCTGGCCGTGCTGCTCCATGGGGGGCTTTGCCATGGGATGCCTCCCAGGTTGCTCCCTCCGGGATGTTGGTGCATAGGTGTGGTTCTCCTGGGGAATGGGGGGGCAACTGGGATGGAGGGAAGGGGAAGGGGCTGGCGTGGGATGGAGGGGGCTTGTCTGGGTGGCTGACGTGCCCCGTTGCCCCTCGGCTTTCTGCCCCAGCGAGCTGCTGTCATTGCTGGCCGTGCTTGAATGAGCGAAGGTGTCACCTCCATTCTGCGTCCCACCGGAGAGAAGGTTTCAAAACCGGTCCATCATTTAGAAGGAAAAAACCCTTCCTCGCCTGTGTCCTGGGCCATAAACGTGGATATGTGCTTTGCTCGGGCTCCAGGCGTCGGATGGGACCTGCCTGCTGCCCTTGCACCGTGCAAGGGGCAGGAAGTGTCCCCAAAATCCCCAACAAGTGTCACATCCAGCACACTGCAGCCAGCTGGTTTCTTCCCGCTTTTTAAAGACCCATCCCACGTCTTATGTATGATGGGAAGGTGTGATGGAGAGGAGAGGGGAGGTCTCTCTTCCTGCTCATTCCTTTTTAAACCAATTCAGGGACCGCCTGCGCCTCCTGCCCAGATCCGTGCTGCGGAGCTGGGGCTCGGCGAGAGCTGATGTTTGCCGCATGGGGATTTTGGTGGCTGGGAAATGTTTTGATTTTCCCTGATTGCAAGAGTCAAAATGAACAAAGTCTGCCGGAGCCACCGTAACCTAGTGCATCCCTCACTTCGACATCGCCGCTTGTTTCATTTGTGGAGGGAAGCATTGGGTTTTGCTGCTTTTTGTTGATTTTTGTCGGGTTTTTTATTTTCCTTTTGATGTCTCAAGCCCCAGACAATGCGCTTTCATCCGCAGGAAAACTTCTCCAGCGGGAGAGACGGGGCAGGACTCTGGCCAGGCCCCTGCCTGGGGGGCAGCATTTGGGGTTAAACCCCGCTGTTTGGGGCTGTGCGAGGAGGAGAGACCCCACCACGCTCCCTGACCCACAGAGCCTCTGCTGCGGCAGGGTGCCATGGGTTGGCATCGGGGACGGACGGACCTTGTATGCGTTTCCCTTGGGCTTTGCAGCTGGGGAGGTGACACGTGCCGAGATCCTCATCAGCCTATTTTTAGGAGATGTCACCTAAGACTTGGTTTTCATTTGTTCCCACCGCCTCTACCTGCTCGGGCTCAGCTCTATTGGCACGTTGTCACCCGCTGCTGGTACAGAAGCGGGAATGGGACAGCTCGGGGGGACCAGCTCCGGCAAACGCAGAGGCGGGAGAGGTGCCGGCTGGGCTCGGCACCTCGCAGGGCTCTGCTCTGAGCGCATGTAAGATACAAACAGGGAAGGGAAACTGAGGCACGGGCCGGTGGCGTGCAGAGGAGCTCGGTGCAGGGCTCTGCTCTGACCCCTGGGCATGGGACTCTCCGGCCGGGGCCGGTGTTGCTGGCAGGACACGGCATGGCACGGCCACCTAATGGGTCGTTAAGTGCCCTGTCCCAGTGCCAGGAGACCTTCCAGGGCTGCCACCTCCTTATTGGGTAAATAAATAATGTCTTGCCTCTGAAGCCGCAGGGTCGGTTAAGTGGTAATTGCTTTTTGGGAGACGCAATTACTGGGTGATGTGGCAGAACGTGACCTGCCCGTGTACCGGCACAGTGTCCTGCCAGGATCCAGCGGAGGGTCGGGTGCCGGTGGCAGGCGGTGCCGTCCCTGTGGGTGCTAAGGGCATCGCGGCTGCTTCGGGTGCTGCTCGCAGCGACCATGGCACCATCCTCGCCTTCGCCTTGCCTCCACCATACCCTGCCTTCTCCAGGGGCCAGATCCAGCCTTCCCATGTCCTTCCCCTCTCCCTGCAGCCAGAGCCCCCAAACTCGCCTTGCTTTTAAATCCTCCTCCGCTTTTCGGGCTTTGGGGCTCCCTTCTCTGATTTACAGGCAGGTGGGGGCACGGTGCCCCGTCCCCCCGTGCTTTGGGGGCTGCACGTGAGCTTGGCACCCTCACCCGGAGCCCAGGAAAACGCCGATTTGTGATTTGGGATGGGAGAGGAGGGGACAGGGAGGGAGGGTAAGGAGCTGCTGAAAGCCGAGGCTGTTTGGGTAAATGAGTGATGGTTTTGAAGCGCGGAGCTGTGGCTCTCAGCAGCTTTTGAAGCCTTGGGAAATTTGTCTTTTTGACTCTGCAAGGTGCTCAGGCGGGGAGGGAAATGCATTACAAGTTGAAATGCTTTGAGAGCAGAGGGGAAACGTTACGTGATTCAAGCCCCGTTCCTCCCAGCGAGAGGAACCCAATGAACACAATATATTGTATTCTTCACATTCCTTCGCCTCCCTGTGCCGTGTGTGTAAATACGCTTGTACCCCCCCCGATCCCCCCCAGCTCCAAGAGCCTGGGCTGCAACCAGGAGCTGGCTGCTGTGGCACCCGCTTCCCAACGGGCTGGACACCCATCACATCCAGCTTGGCCCGGAGGGATGCAGGGAACGGCAGGCAGGGGCTGGGGGAAAGCCTGGATCCTGGTCAAGGATAAAGCCCCTTCCCATCCCGAGCATCCCGATGCTCCCTTGGCCTCCCCCCAGGTGGGCTTTGCCCCCGTCAGAAGTGGGAAAGGAGCTGGGAGAGGATGGGGAGGGGGGGACTGATGCTGAGCATCCTGAGCATCCTGGTGCTCTCCCAGTTTCCTCCAGGTGGGCTATGCCCATGGCAGAGTGGGGTACGGGGGGGCCGTGCCTCTAGCGGGTACTGGGGGGGCCGGAGCCGTGCTGTGCCGAGCACGCGCCGCCCCGCCGGGGAGCCTGGGAGCTCAGCGTGACGTGTAAGGAGTCGAAAATAGAATCAATGCCGGTTTGTTCATGATAATAAATGGGAGCAAATCGCAAACAGTGGGTAAGTGACTGACAAACGCTGGTATTTTAATGTCCTCACAAAAGACCCATGTGTAAGTGGGACTTTGCATGAGTAATTCCATACATTTTTAATGGTGGACCCTGGGGGAGAATCAATCACGCTGCGCAGTTGAGTTTCCCTAATGCAAGGCACAACACAAAGCAATTTTGTTTGCTAAGGCAGCGCCGAGAGCGGCCAGTTCCCCGCGCAGGGGAGAGCGGCACGGAGCCCCTGGCTCCTCTCCCCCTCCGACGGCAAAGTCTTCCCGGGGACCTCTCCCCAGGAAACATCCCTTTAGCAAAGCCGCCTGCGTCTCCCCAGGAGTTACTGGTGGGAACTGGGGTCTCGCTGGGAATGTTTCTCTGGCTCGCTGGGACTGAGCGGCTGTTGTTGGGGGTTTTGCATGGAAGGAACGTGCTCAGCTTGGCCCTGGGTCATCCGTGGCATGGACATGGGTCTGGAGGTTCTGGCTGTCGCAGTGAGATGCTGTCCCCGTTGGTACCCAGGGGGTTGGATCCTGCCTTGGGATGGAGGGTTCTGCCTGGCCACCAGTCTCCCTCTAGGACTCCCGGTTTTCAGGAGCACCCCGAGGCTCTGCTCCGGGCTCGCCTGCGACTCGGGCTGCTGCCTGGGAATCTCTCCTTGACCTTCCCAGAGAAGCCAGCTCAGCCGGTGGTGCAGGGGAAGAGGCCGAGTGAGAGGTACCACCAAGAAATGCCCTTATTGGTATTCTGGATGATCCCAGCTCCGTTCATCTCCGGTGGCAGGACCCCAGGCGAGCCTGGGGCTGCATGGGCAGAAGCACCCCTGGGTGACGGGCAGCACCCAGCGCGTGGGAGCAGCACCCACCCGGTGCAGGGTGCTACTCCCGCAGCAGGAGGGTGTCACGTGGGGACCTGGGCCAGTTTTGGGGCAGTTCGCCCACCTTCTGTGACCCCAAAGGCTCAGCGTGGCCCCGCGGGTCCCGCAGCCGCACACGGTGGCAGAAGTGGCAGGAACCTTTTCTGCAAGGGCAGGCAGCGAGCCTTAGCTTTTTTGTGATGGAAATGCGGCCCTGCAGGAGCAAAAGGCTAATGTGCTCTGGGTAGCTGCTAAAACTTCTGCCGGGGATATATAGCACCTCATTTACGATGATATTTTTTATGCTGAAATGGAAGAAAGCAGCTGCTATCTGTACAAACAAAATTAGGCCAAAGGAGGAAAGTAATTTTGTAAAAGAAATAGGGAGATGCAGGGGGAGATGGATAGGAGACAGATGAATAAACACAATCTACATAGAAACTGATAAAAATTCAATTTCTGCTCACACACGTCCCGGTCTAGCTCACTCCCTTCCTCTCCTCTTCTCCACGCGCTCCGACGTTGTCTGCAGCCCTCGTGCATCCATCTGGGATGTGGGAGGCAAACACAATGATCCTATTCTGTCTTCAACATGCTGCAAAATTTTCTTTAATTATGGTTCTTTAATTCCTCTGACTCCGGCTTTATCTTCAATATTTTTCCCTTGCAAGCAGTGGGTGCCAGGGCGAGCGTCCCATGGGGTGAGACGGTCCCGGTGCCGGGGGGTCCCTCTGGGCACGACCCCACTCCCACCACGGGGCTTCTGTGGAGCAGGGCTACGGGGAACCCGGATGGGGGATCCGGGACTGTAACCCTGCGGGATGAAGGGGGCAGGAAGGAATCGGCAACTCCTGCGAGCGGTCCATGGTACCCACAAGTCTGGCTTTATCCCCATTCTCAGGACCGGTGTCCCTGTAAACCCATTCTCAGGACCGGTGTCCCTGTAAACCCCAGCCGCCGGAGCACCCTGGGCTCTGCCTGATGCTTTTCCACCCAGAGCTCTGGGTTATTAAAAAAACCCACAAACCACCTCCAAAAACTTCCCGGGGCTTGCCTTCGCTCCGCACGGCAGCAGCTTGTCTGTGAGCTGGGGTTGCGCTCTCCGACCGGCTGCGCAGCGGGAGCGATGCTGGGGAGGGAAGGACCTTCTTTGGGTTCATCACGGCAAACCTGGCTGGAAAATTCATCAGCGTGAGCTTAATGACTGACCCCAGGCTGGCCTGGAAGCTGGAGCTGGCACATACATCATCTTTGATCCGCTACCCCGCGCACATCCCGGTGCAAAGCCCGTGTGGAGGCAGCGCTGCCTGCTGCTCCTGCTGCTCCTGCTCCTCCTGCTTCCCGGCCAGCCTGGGGTGGGCAGGGGATGCACAGCCCCCTGCCTGCACCTCCGCTCTCAGAGGAGGCTTCTCCTGCCTCTTCCTTCGCCCTCTGATGGCTCATAGACTCATCGTCTATGGAAAACGGCCCATTTAGGCGCATTTTTTGCAGAGCCTGCTGGAGGAACCCAATGCAATGGCTCTGTTTGATGCTAATGATGGTGGCCCCTCTGCCTTTCCCAAATCCAGAGCTCGAAGTTCACTCAGAGGAGAAGGTGGCACGCGGGTGGTCTTAAAGCAGAGCAGCTCTGTGGGAGCAGGGCTGTCCTGGGGGGGGGGAGTTGCAGGGCTGACCCCCCTCCCACCTTCCCCTTCTCCCTTCTCCCTTCTCCCTTCTCCCTTCTCCCTTCTCCCTTCTCCCTTCTCCCTTCTCCCTTCTCCCTTCTCCCTTCTCCCTGGCCCAGCGTCGGGCTCTGGATGCACCCCGAGGTGCTGCGCATCCCTGCCTGGCGCTGGGTTCGTGCACGCTGGGGGGCTCTTGCGTGTCCCCCGTAGCTGAGGACATGGGGCACAGGGCTTTGCACCGGTATGGTCCGTCCCCACGGAGGGAGCGACAGCTCCGGGCGAGAGAGGGGATCGATGAGAGCAAAGTGAGTGCACTTTTGAATCTGCTCAAAGGGCAATGGAGCATGGAAACGGCCATGCCGCCGGGGAGCGTGCCGTCAGGGCACGGGGACAGCTGGGGCTGAGCCCTCCTCCTGTCACACACAGCGCCCTGGGGAGGTCAGACCCGATTCTGCCAGGTTCTGAGCAGTCCTGGATGGGTCTTGAGGGCTGGTGAGGCGGCATGGAGCATCCTCATGGTGTGGGACCTGCATCACCTCCAGGAGCATTGCTCCCCAGGGACCCCCGCTAAGGGGGCACCTGGGAGCGGGTGCTCTGCTCCGCTCTGGCCCCTGCCTCGGGCGTTTGGGAGGCTTCACGCTCTGCACCGAGGGTCACCACACCAGTGAGAGCCGGGAGGGGAGATGGAGGGTGTGGGGCACCCGTGTCCCCATGCACGCCCACGTCCCCCGTGCACACCCACGTCCCCCGTGCACACCCACGTGTGCGGAGGCTGAGCCGAGCTGCAGCCTGGTTTCCCTAGGAAACCAAGCGGAGGCCAAAATCGTGCTGGGAGGTACTGGAGGGGCTCCGAAACGTGGCCCGAAAAGCTCTGCGCCCAGGGAGCCTCGCCGTCCCACCAACACCGGATGGTGGTGACAGCGTGGTGGCAGCTGGGGGTGCAGGAGGGGCTGCGCCGGTGGCAGCTTGGCTGTGGGGGGGGGTTTGGAGAGGGGACTTTGGTGGTGAAACACAGCCGCTGGGCGCTCCCCTGACACTCATAAATGACCCAAATGGGGCGGTGAGGGGCTGTCACCAGCGCCGCGGGGCTGTCACCGGTGCTGGGGCATGTCCCTGCCCTTCTCGCTGCCGTGGGCTTGTGCAGGATCAGGGCTGCTCAAAGCTCACCCAGAGCATCCCACCCTGAGCAACAGGGAATTTGGGGCTACCCAGAGCCCCCAGCACAGTGCAGCCTGTAACCCTGCTGCCACAGGGGCTGCGAGGCCCCATTTCCCTGGGAAGATCCCGTGGATGAGGGGAGAGGAAGGACGGCATCAGTTCAGGGTTGGGGACCATGCAGGCGTGCGAGGGAAGAGGCTCCTCGGCCTCACCAGTCACACCTTCACCCTGAGCACTGCCTGCGTGCCAGCCCTCCTACACCTCCTTCTCATCCTCCTCCTCTTCCTACACCTCCTCTTCCTCCTCCTCTTCTCCTCCTCCTCCCCCTCCTCCACGGGCCTTTCGCAGGCTGCCAAGTGAAGATGCGTTTGCCGGGCTGCACGCTCCAAAAGTTGATAATTCCCCTCCAGGCAATTAAAAGGAAGCCATTTCTCCTCAATCAGCCGTATTTGAATATGGAAATGATTTTTAATTACTCAGAGTCAATATCATTTTATCACTGAAATGTGTTTGAACGAGGTTTGCCGTATTTGCAGGGCGTCTAATAAGCCGAATGCAAATTCACCGCGATTCATGCTTTTTAAATGTTCTGATGAGCGAGGCAAGGTGCTGCCCCTGGACGGTTTCATTCCCAGGCTCCCGACGGGTCACGAAACGCCAGCCGTCCCCTCCTGCCCCGCCGGCTGCCGCAGCTGCAGAGGCAGTGGGGGACGTGGCAGGGGCCACGAGCCTGGTGGGGACACGGGGACTGCGACTGCTCCTTCCCCGAGCGCGGCCATCCCCGGCTTGCCTGGCCCCGAACATGCCCTGGGTCAGCTCCGCACGGAGCTAGTGACAGCTCGGCAGCGTTGGATCCCCGGCTATCGTCTCCTGATTAATTTGCTAATTATGTTCTGCTTTTATCCAAGGGGCCTGGCGGCGGTGCGGAAATGTCAGGCACTTGTTTATGCCCCGGGTTCCTGGCAGAGTGACAAAGGCAGAGTCCCGGAGGAGCCACGCGTAACCTGGCCCTGCCGGCTCCGGCATCACCGACCCACGGCTCCCACGGGGCCAGGACCGAGCTGCTGCCTCTGCCACCGCCTCCCCCAGCAGCCCTGGGCCTGTCCTTTTGCCCGTGCCTCAATTGCCCCCTTGGTAGGGACCGAAAATAGCCAGATCCATCTCCCTGCACACTCCAGGGGTGGGAACCGCTGTCACGGTGGCCTTGATGCCACCACGCCACAGCAGGGACCGACTGCCCTTGGCTGTGGTCCCTGTGCCTCTGTGGCGCTGTCACCGAGGGGGTGCAAAGCACGCAGCACCCGAGGCAAAGGCGACCGGGGCAGCTTCCCTCGGGTGCAGCCCGGCACTGCCCTCATCTCCCATAGCCTCCTGCACCCCTTGCATTCCAGTTCACGGCTTAATGGGAGGCACTGGGGCTCTAGTCCCCTGGGGGAGAGGCCCCTGGAGATGTCACTCCCCTACTGAGAAGGGGACAGGGGATGTGGCCGAGCGGCTTTCCAACATCCAGCCTCTGGGTTTTCCTGCTGCGAGAACCCATCAGGTGTCGGCGTTGAACACCGCGCTCCTGCAAGGCTGAGCAGCCCGGATAACATCCCCGCTGCCGGCTTCAGCCGGGCTTTCCGCAGCCCTCATGTATATTAATCGAGATGAATATTTATGCAAAGTTTCTTGCTCTTGAGCGGTCGCTCGCGTGCAGGCGCACTCCGGCTACCGCTGCCGCTTCGGGTGGTGAAATGGCTCCGGTGGCCGGAGGCTGCGGGCAACCCTGCGGTGGGAATGGGCAGGGCTGGGGGTGGGCAGGCAGGCAGGGCCCACGGTGAGCTTGCTCCTTGCCCAGGCTGCTCCAGCTCCATGGGGATCTTCCAGCACATTGGGATCCGCAGGGATTTATCCTCACTGAACCCCGGGATGGAGCAAGGCTGCTTTCTGGTGTGTGGAGACCCAAAGGTGAAAATCCGGCACGTGTCCCACACACTGGCTCCCCACCAATGCTGCGCTTGTCCCTTCATCCCACAGGTCCAGGAGGCAGCCTCTGCACCCTCACCCAGCAGAAACTCTCCCAATTTCTCCCAGTTTCTTCCAGAAACTCTCCCCAGCAGGCCCGGCCCAGCACCTCAAATCCTTCACGCTGCCCTGCCTTGTGTCAAGGCATCATCTCCGCGTTGGCGCAGACGGACACGGGATCAGCCCTGGTCCATCCTTCACTGCACAGAGTGCCTGGAAAAATCAAAACGAAGATGCTGAGCTGAACCAGATCTTCCCAGGCACAACAGCCACGTCCGTAGGTCTGGGAGCCACTTGGGATCGACTGCTGGTTGAGCTCCTGCGGCAGCGCTCCTCCATCCATCGCAGAGCCCAAAGTGAAATTCATTTCACCGCTTATTCCTACCCTTCCTCTTCTGCTCATCGCACGGGCTTCCCCTGCTCCTTTTCCTTTGCTTTTCCCCCTGCCATCCCTAGCAGAAAACTTCACGTGAAGGTTCCTCGGAGGTGACCAGTGGCCGCAGGCAGCCAGCGTGGGGCCGATCCCTCTGTCCCGGTGATGGGCACCAAGCGACTGGCGAAGGCAGCTCCGCCGGCGCTTACTGCCTCTTCCCATTAGAGCGGATTATCTGGCAACCCCAACTTTCCTGTTTATCGCTGCTTTTGTTTTGCCACTGGAGCAATTCGCAGGGAAGTTTATGGGAAGTGATTCAGACAGGCGGCTGCGGTTACCAGCTTCTTGGGGGCTGTCTTCTGCTCCTGTCTCGCCCCGCGGCTCGAGCCGAGATGCTCCTGCTAAGCCTTTCTGAAAAGCTGCTGCTCCGTGCCCCGCTCGAGGGACACGAGCCCTGGGGATCGGGCCCATCGGGGGCCACAGGAGCTTGGGGGCTGATTGCAGCATCCCCACATCCCCCTGGCCGGGAGCTGGACTCGCTCTCTTCCCTGAATCCAAGGCCAAGCACGGAGTAGCTGCCACCTCGGCGACTCTCCCCTGTCCCTGATTTCTGTGCCAAATGAAGGAGAAATAAGAGCCCCGTGTTAGAAACCCAACAGTGCCGGGTGCCTTGGGAGCCCCTGGCTGGCGAGGGGGGTTCGGCCGGTCCCTTCCCAGCACTGGCTGTCCCGGCAGTGGCCGCGGCCACGGCGGTGGATGCTGTTAGCCGCGGCGGCAGCGCCAGCATAATGATCGTGGCGGCACCGGGGACCTTGTGTCAACCTGGCGGGTTATTATTGCCTTAATGGACAGGTCTAATTCCCATCCAGCAGGCAAAGCCCTGGTGTTACAACCTCCGCACGCGCGGGCGCTGCTCTAATTATGCCCTGCGAGCTGCTCCGCTTGCGCTGACACCCAGCCCCCCCCGAATCCGCGGGCACTGGTGAAGCCAAGCGCCCTGATCAGTGTTTTCCCCACATCCCAGCAGTTCACGGGGGGTGAGGAGGATGCTGGGGGCTCCGGGCACTCGCACGGATCACCAGGGAGATGCTTTGTTTTAGCTGTGGGGTCTCCGGTGCCTTCCCGAGCTCTGCCTGGGCCGGGGGGGGGGGGGACTGAGGACCCCTCTCACCTTGCTTTGGGCTGGGGGCACGGCCGGCGGCGGAGCTCACGCTGCAGCTGGGGGAAGGTTTGCAGGGATGCAGCAGCAACAAGCAGCTACAGAGAGCACCCAGTTGTCCTGGTAACAGTGGGTGCCTCCGACTCCCGCAGCTCAGCCCCCCCAGCGCCGCAGCCCTCCGGCCACTCCTTGCCACGGGCAGGGTCCCACCTGGGGCAGAGGAAGCTTTTGGCAACGCTGCCTGCAGCGTCGGGAAGCCTGGGGCAGGGGGGGATGCAGAGGCTGGAGATGACTCCCTCGCTGGAAAGGCAGCAGCAGGGACAGGGTGACGTTACGTGCATGACCGCGGGCCATGGCCAGGCCCGGTGGCATGGGGCTCTTGCAGGACAGAGCGATGCAAGCCAGGCTGCGCCGCAGCTGGCACTGGGGCCAGGGCAGAGCCCACAGGCACCGCGCAGGCAGCACATCCTGCATCGCATCCCGCATCGCATCCTGCATCCCATCCCACATCGCATCCTGCATCGCATCCCGCATCCCATCCTGCATCACATCCCGCATCGCATCCTGCATCCCATCCCACATCGCATCCTGCATCGCATCCTGCATCGCATCCCACATCGCATCCCGCATCCCATCCTGCATCACATCCTGCATTGCATCCTGCATTGCATCCTGCGTTGCATCCTGCATCGCATCCTGCATCCCATCCCGCATTGTATCCCGCATCGCATCCTGCATCCCATCCCACATTGCATCCTGCATCGCATCCTGTATCGTATCCTGCATCACATCCCGCATCGCATCCTGTATCCCATCCTGCATCGCATCCTGCATCGCATCCTGCATCCCATCCCACATCGCATCCCGCATCCCATCCTGCATCGCATCCTGCATCGCATCCTGCATTGCATCCTGCGTTGCATCCTGCATCACATCCTGCATCCCATCCCACATCGCATCCCGCGTTGCTTGCGGGGCAGCGGTGGCTGGTGACAAGTCAGGCGTTTGGAAATTTGGAAGTATATCAAGTGTGCAGACCTATTCAGCTGCGGGAGCAAATACCTCGCGGGAAGCAGAGAGTGTGACCCAGGGAGCCGTGGGTTTGGGATCACCCTTCTGCTGGGCTGCGGCCGCCGCAATGATCCGTATTTACAGAGACGGGTTCTGGAATATCCTCTGGTTATGTCTGAGCTAACGATGCTTTTCTCCCCGGGATAAAGAACAGCCTGAAAAGCTGGTGTGCTTTCTTTCAGCCTTGACCCAGAGGGGATGAGCGTCTGTCTGGGGACTTCGGGTCGGGCAGTGGCAGGCTGCAGGGGACGACCGGGAAAAGGGAACACCAGGGAGGGAGGGAGTTGAATTGCACGAAGGCCTCGGGTGGATACGACCCTGC
>VFFE01007693.1:2572859-2587084 GCA_008921705.1 Burhinus oedicnemus
CAGCCCCCCGCCTGCCCACCAGCGGCCGGAGGAGGAGGAGGAGGAGGACGAGGAGGAGGAGGAAGCCGAGCTGGAGCTGTGCGAGGGCGCAGGGCCCTTCACCTTCCTCCATTTCGACAAGAACTTTGTGCAGCTGTGCCTGGCGGCCGAGCCGGAGGCGGCCCCCCGCCTCCTGGCCCCCCAAGCCCTGGAATTCCGTTTCGTGGAGGTGCTGCTCATCAACAACAACAACTCCAGCCAGTTCACCTGCAGCGTGCTCTGCCGCTGGCTGGAGGAGTGTCTGCAGGCGCCCGGTGCCCGCCGCTGCGGCTTCACCCACGCCGGCTGCAGCTGCCAGGCGGAGAGCCCACCGGCACCCCGGCGCAACGGCACGCGGCACGCTGCCCGCACGCCCGCCCCGCCGCCCGCCGCCAGCGGCTGCTGCCCCACCGACCTGCATTCTGCGAATGCCAACGATTTCGACCTGCCCGAGGTCCCACACGGTGAGTGGGATGTGGGGGGAGCCCCAGGGATGGGACCCTGCTCGGTGCGTCCTTCCCGGGATGCTGTGCATGGAGCAGGGAGGCTGTGCCATGGATGAATCCTGCCTGTCCACACTCCCTGGGGCAGGAGGATGCAAATCAGGCACTGTGCACGGAGCAGGGAGGCTGTGCCATGGATGAATCCTGCCTGTCCACGCTCCCTGGGGCAGGAGGATGCAAATCAGGCACTGTGCACGGAGCAGGGAGGCTGTGCCATGGATGAATCCTGCCTGTCCACGCTCCCTGGGGCAGGAGGGTGCAAATCAGGCGCTGTGCACGGAGCAGGGAGGCTGTGCCATGGATGAATCCTGCCTGTGCACGCTTCCCGGGGCAGGAGGATGCAAATCAGGCAATGTGCATGGAGCAGGGAGGCTGTGCCATGGATGAATCCTGCCTGCGCACGCTTCCCGGGGCAGGAGGGTGCAAATCAGGCACTGTGCACGGAGCAGGGAGGCTGTGCCATGGATGAATCCTGCCTGCGCACACTTCCCAGGGCAGGAGGATGTGAATCAGGCGCTGTGCACGGAGCAGGGAGGCTGTGCCATGGATGAATCCTGCCTGTCCACGCTCCCTGGGGCAGGAGGGCGCAAATCAGCCACTGTGCATGGAGCAGGGAGGCTGTGCCATGGATGAATCCTGCCTGTCCACGCTCCCTGGGGCAGGAGGATGCAAATCAGGCAATGTGCACGGAGCAGGGAGGCTGTGCCATGGATGAATCCTGCCTGTGCACGCTTCCTGGGGCAGGAGGGTGCAAATCAGGTGCTGTGCACGGAGCAGGGAGGCTGTGCCATGGATGAATCCTGCCTGTCCACGCTCCCTGGAGCAGGAGAGTGCGAATCGGGCGCTGTGCACATTCCCAGCTCCAGGTGCCCCTTGCCCAAGCGATGGCCGGGCTCAGTGGAGCTGCAGCTCGCTCTGCCCTGGCCACGGTCCGGCCGGCCCTGTTAGCGCTGCTGCCCGCTGTGCCGGCCCCGGCTGTTTGCCACGGCTGCTCTGGCACAGCCTGCGTGGCCCTGGGGCCTCGCTCGCCGCCTCTCCGGCACGGGGCTGCTGCTCGCCTGACTGCGAGCCCGGAGCAGGAGCCCTGTCACTCTGCATTGGTGGAGACGTGGAAAACAATTTGCAGGTAAAATGACCCTTTCCCGTGGCAAATTACCCTTGACTGCTGCAGCCCGGGCGCTTGTTATTCCAGGCAGGATGTCACGGCACGGCGGCACGGCGTGGCCGGGCTATTAACCAGGCGGAATGAAGCCATTTGCTCGTTACGGAATTGCAGAAACCTCAAGTGAAGATAAAGCAGCCATGCTCGCCTGCACCCTGGGCACCGGGGTCGGGCTGCCCGTGGTGGGCAGCCACCTCGCCCAAGCGCTCCCTTCGCCCTCCGGGCATCTCTGCCGAACCTGGCGAGGTGATGCAAGGGTTTGGGGGAACATCTGGCCAGATGTTCCTCCTGTGCCAGCCCCGGGTGATGCACAGGGAGGAGCAATCCCCAACTTAGCTGCGCAGGGTCTTTATCCAGCAGATTAGGTGGCGGTGATGGGCTGTGGGTATATATATATATAATTTCATTGGGCTTTAGCATTTATTCTGGGAGCTAAATGTCATTACGGGCAGATCCCCCGACTAAATCCCTGGTCCGTTACAGCTACAGGGTTATAAATCGCCTCATCCCGAGGGGAGCTGCTTGAGCTGATTTTATTTGGTTTTTTTTTTTTTTTTCTTTTCCTCCTTTTTTTCCCCTTTCAATGCAACTCTGCATGGACGATTAAGAGCTCCATGCCGGGTTCAGGTGCCATCCCTGGGCTCAGCCTGGCTGGCTCTCTGCCCGGGGCGCCCAGGGATGCTGCAGGGGCTGACACCCGCCATGTCCTGGGACTGCGTGGGGAACAGCGGGTGCCGCGGGCTGTTGGTGTGGAGCAGGGCTGGAGGGTGCCCCATCCCCTCGCTTCGAGGGCATCCTGCACCTCCCCATGGATGCTTTGGTGGGGGTTAGTAACTCCGAGCGTGGCTCAAAGAGAGGTTGCTGGGTGGGGTGCTGGAGAAGGAGGGTCCTTGCAGACCTGGCCCTCTCGGGCACCGAGCTGCCTGCCGCCTCTCCGCAGCCCAGCGTGCCAACCGGCTGCAAGGGCGAGAGCGCGAACACCCGCTCCTTCCCCAAATTACATTTGACATTCAATTAAAACCTGGAGGCGCCCGGACTTACGGTGTTATTGCGGCGCCGGGAGCCGCAAGGGTAATGCGCTGCCTCGGCCGCCCCGTGTGCCGCACCGCTGCCAGCCGGCGCAGCCCCCGCACCGCGTTCCCCCCCGGCCGTTCTCCTGCATCACCGGCCTGGGCTGCGGGACTGGAGCACAGAGCGTCCTTCATGGCAGAGAAGGGGGGTCCCGGGCTCCCACCTGGCCTCCCCCCAGGGTGGAGAATGGCTGCCTTTCAGGGTGGTGGTGGCAGGCAGGGCCGGGGGGCTGAATGGCGCCTGTGAGCCGAGCCTTGGCGGGCGCCCAGCGCTGATCTCACCGGCTCTCCTCCGCCGGGCGCCGCAGCCGCGCAGCGACGTGGGGGCTGGCACCCACCCAGCTGCTCCCCGGGCCTCCCCGCTCCCAGCCGTGGCGGTGGTCCCGGGGGTCCCCAGCCCCCCGCGCCATCCCCTCCATGGCACGGCTCTCCCATGGGGACGTGGTCGGAGCCAGGGAGACGCGGCCCCGGTGCAATGAGGGTCCACGTGGGCGGAAAGCATGGGTGGCTGCGGGGATGGGGTCGAAACCTTGTGGGATGACGTTGAATGCGTTGCAGCCATGCAATGGGGCAGGGGGGGGTGTCTTTGGAGGGGATACAGCCCCGCAGAGACTGCAGTGCCGGCGCTGAGCGGTTCCAGCTCTGGGGCTTGCTCCGGGCTGTGTTTCCCCTTGTCCCAAATCCATCACCCTTCAGAAACCAGCCCCTGGGGAGGTGATGCCGGGATGGGGCCACGGCTGCTGGATAGTGGGGACGTGGCTGGGCTCTGGGGACATCCTGGGCTCCCCAGAAACACCCCCCTGCCCTTGCAGCCCAGCAGCCGTGCCGTGGTGTGGGACACTGGAGGACTCCCGGGGCAGGACCGGGCGCGAGTGCCGGGGTGGAAGGTGCCGGGGATGGCCACAGCCACCCTGCGGTGACAGCCGGGGATTTAGTGCTCTCAGAAGGAAATTGAATTTGGTGTCTCTGTCGAACACAGCCGGGGAGAGCGCCCTCGTATATCCTCGGGATTTATGGTTATCCCTGGGTGCTCGCCGTGACGTGCGTAATTCTGCCGTGCCGCTCAGGGGAGCGGGCGGCCCCTCGGGGGGCTCGGTCCTGCAGCCGGACAGACATCCCCCAGGGCAGCCCCTCGGCATCCTTGGGTCCCTCTGCGCCCCCCGTGTCACAGAGCAGGATGCGTGGGGAGAGGAGCCAAGGGTACCTGGCTGCACCGACGGTGACGGCGAGTAGCCTGTGCCGGGGACGGCCCCGGGCAGGGGATATGCTGGATTGAAGGCAAAAGTCAGTAAATTTGGGTCTGGTTTACGGTGCTAATAAGTGTCAGTGCAGGCCCCCTGCCTGGGGCTTGTATATCATCTGTGTGTTGCAACGGGAGCCGCAGTGTGCCCAAAGCATGGCTGGGGGCTCCCCTGCCAATGCCAGGTGTCCCCATGTCACCTCCCCTCTGTCCCTTGGGGACATCACCGTGCTCGGCCAGCAGTGCCGGGGCAGCTCGGTGAGGCAGTTTTGGTGTCCCTGGCTGCTCTCCTGGCTGGCACAGCAGCAGGATGCCTGTGGCACTTTGGGGGGCCACGTGCCTGGGGTGGCATTGATGGTGCCCAGGGGAGCCCCGGCTGTTTCCACCGGCACGTGGCATCCGCTGGCAGCAGCAGCCGCGGTGCTGCCATGCTATGCCCAGCACTGGGAACTCGCCATCATCCTGCCCCCGGGTATGGGGACAAGGGACCCTGCTGCAGGACAGGGGGGTGGCCCGAGGGGTGTGGGGGAGTCCAGGGACGGCATCACCTCAGCGCCCGCAGCCGCACCTCCTGCCGAGCCCTCCACATGCCAGTTAATTTCACGCCAAGTGCTCTTGATGGATCTCTTGTTATTTTTGGTGAGCCGAGCCATAAATTTGTGCCACCTCACTGCAGCAAGCTGCTAAGTGGGGATGGGAGAGCACCTCTGCCCAGCACGGTGGGGGCGCGGGCGCCCTGGCGGCACCAGGGACGCGGCACTCTGGGCCATGCTGCAGCCGCAGCCCCTGTGATGGGGGGGTGACATGTTTGGGGGAGCGGTGACACATTTTTGGGGGTCTGTGAGTGTTCTCAGCCGCGCTCAACCATCTCTTGCCCTCGGGGATGCAACACCGTGCTCAGTGTGGGGCCAGGCATCTCCGTATCCCCCCTGCAATGTTCCTTGCCCACGGTGGCCCATTCCCATCCTTGTCCCCATCCCCATCCTCTGCCCAGTCTCACTGGATCGCTGCTCTCTTCCAGGCAATGCGGTCGAGGAGAACCAGAAGGTGAAAACCCAGTGGCCACGGTCAGCGGACGAGCCAGGCGTCTACATGGCCCAGACAGGTACGGGTGCTGCCGCAGCGTGGCGACCGGCACAGGGTGCCGGTGGCGCTGGGCTTGGGTACCTGTCCATGGGAAGGGGTGATGGAGATGGAGTGACTGCCTTTGCTTCCTGCCCACGGACTGACTTAATTTGCTCCATTTATATATTTTTCCTTTACGCCTTCCTCTGAGGGTTGTAAAGCAAAAAAAAAAAAAAATTAAATAATCCATTAATTGTTTCGTTCAAATGTATTTATTTGGCAAATCCATCTGGGTAATTTGAGCGTGCTGCTCCCCCCTCCCCAGCCCCCCTGATTTATGGTTGGAGGGCTCAGAGGCGAGCGGGAGATGGATGAGCCCCGGTTCTGGGAGAGGAGCTCTGCTCCGTGTGCCTGGCATGCAGATCTCCTCCCGGCCACGCTCGGCTGCACACGGGGGTCCCGCACCGTGGGCCAGATCCTGCACCCCGGGGGGGCTGCTGGGCAGAGTATGGGGTGACCCCAGTGGTGACAAGGTCTGGTCCCGGTGTTCCTGTGTGATACGGAGCAGCCACCCTGCTCCAGAGCCTGCACCCTGCCTGTCTCCTGGACAAATTGTCCCCTTCGGAGCCCTCCTCCGTATATTCCTTTTTAATTTAAACTGATGGCCTTTTCTTCTGGCCTGTCCGATAGCTTCAGAGACATCATCAAGCTTAATAAGAGCTGGGTTGTTGTAAATGTCAATGCCACGCATGGGTGGGGAGAAGGAGCCGTGCCAGGCTGCCCAGGCTGCCCTGGGTGGATGCTGTCCCCCGTGCCGGGTGCCATCCTGTGCCCTGACCCCTTGTCCAGGTGCAGCTGGCGCTGGGTCCGGCGGGCAGCATGGGCTCCTTCACCCTGCTTACGTCTTCAGTGTCGTCCCTGTCACCTTGTCCTCATCCCTGCACTTGTGGGTGCTGCCTGGCCGCTTTCCTTTCCCCCGTGGGTGCTCCACTCGTGGGACCTCCCCCAGCCCCCCCGGGACAGTCGCCGGTTCTCAGGCTCCGTGTTTCTCGCAGGGGACCCGGCGGCAGAGGAGTGGTCCCAGTGGAGCGTCTGCTCCCTGACGTGCGGGCAGGGCTCCCAGGTGCGGACACGCTCCTGCGTCTCCTCGCCCTACGGGACGCTGTGCAGCGGGCTGCTCCGGGAGACGCGGACCTGCAATAACACGGCCACCTGCCCAGGTACGGGGGAACACGGGGGCACCGGGGAGGGGGTTCACGGCCGGCTGGGGGGTGCCCACCGCTGGCTGGGCTCTGGGTCACTGCCCGAAGCCGACGGGTGGCTGGGGAGAGTATGGACATGTGTTGCTGGGGGGGTCTCTGGGGGTGCGGGGTTTCTCGCAGGCGGGGGAGTGCTGGGGGGGTACGAGGAGGTGCGGCAGTGCTGTCGTGGGAGCAGGCGTTGCCCATCCCGCTGTGCCTAGGCATCCCTGGAGCTCCTGCTGGCGTTCCCCCATCGTCTCGCCTTCCCCACTGTGCCGGCTCTTGGGAAACCACGTGGGGAGCAGCAAGCTGGGGGGAGGCGTCTGGAATGGGTGCCCCATCCCATCCCACCTCACCATTCCTGCTGCCAGGGGTTTTCCTTGGGAGCAGCTCGGCCGGTGGCCCCTCTCCAACCTCCCTCCTGGCAAACTCAGGGCTTCCCCAGGGTTTCTCTGAGGCTTTGTGCTGGGGGAGAAGTAGGGGCTGGAGCCTGCGCCGGGGGGCTTGGGGGCCAGGCAGCTGCCTGGAGCAGCGTGGTGGTGGGGTCCCCACTCATGCAGGGCGGGAGAGGGTTCTGCCCGGTTCTTCAAGGCAGGTCGTGGGCAGGAGCAGGCGGGCAGGACACTGGGGGTCTCACTGGGCCATATACTGGCCCATTTATCCATGGTGGCATCCGTGTGTCTTGTGTGGGACACAGGGAATCGGCAGGGCCTTGGGGTGCTGCCGTAGTGGCCAGGCTGCCCTGTCCGCAGGTGCCCACTCCCCTCTATACTGGGAAGTGCAGCCCTGTCCCGGCACTCCGGGGACACTACAGATCGTGGAGGAGCATCCTTTAGGATGCTTGTGCGCCATGTGGGTCCCTGCTCCCTTCCCGGGTGAGCTGAGCGCCGGTGGGTGTGATGTGTCCGAGGGATGACCGTGCCCAGCGTGTCGACATGGGTTGGGGGTGAGCCGGACTGTGCGTGGGTGCGGGGGGATGTGCGCCGCCAGTGCTGAGACCCCAAAGGGGAGGTCGGAGCAGGGTGGGGAGTGGCACCGCTACCTGCTCAGTGCCCTTCGGGTTCGGGCTCGGGCATGACGGTGGGGCAGGCGATGCCGGCGGGACATGGAGGGGAGCCGGGGACCGTGTCTGGCTCTGCTGCAGAGCCCTGGCCCGAGGCACAAGGGGTCTGCAATGGCCAGGACCCCTCGGTGCCAGGAGGAGGAGGAGGAGGAGGCTGAAGCCCCACAGGGCCAGGAGCGTGCGGCGATGGCGCTGTGGTGTGTTGCAGTTCACGGCGCGTGGGAGGAGTGGTCCCCGTGGAGCCTGTGCTCGGTGACCTGCGGGCGAGGGGCCAGGACCAGGACGCGGCGGTGCGTGGCCCCGCGGCGCGGAGGGAAAGCCTGCGAGGGCCCCGAGCTGCAGGCCAAGCCCTGCAATATCGCGAGCTGCCCGGGTCAGTACCTTCCTCTCCCCCTGCTCCTCCTTCCCCCCGGGAACGCCAGGAGATGGCACCGGCTGAGAGCCAGGGCCGTGCGCCCAGCGTGGGGCTGCGGCGCTGCAAGGGACGGGTGGCACCGCCATGGGGACCTGGGACAGCCCGTGGGCACTTGGGTACTGTGACATGGGATGCACCCTCCTGTCCCCACTGGAAACCCAGATGGAGAGCCGGCTCTGTCGGCCATGCCGGGGGGCTCAAGCCCCTGCTGCGGGCAGGGGGCACCAGCCTGGGGACAACGGAGCAGCCGGCTCCTTCCCTCCCCATTTGCTGCGGCTGACATTGCCACGGCAGGCTCAGCACTGGCACCGAGGTGGCACGGGGACGTCGTGGGGCACTGGGGAGGTGGCTGGAGGTGGTGAAGGGAGTTGGCTGTGGGGTCTGTCTGTGTGCGGGTGGCAGCGCCGTCTCCTTCCCTTCCTCCTGTGTGCCAGGAGTGGCTGTGGTGGTGGCCGTGGGGTTTCTGCGGTGAGGGCCAGTGATGTCATGTTGGGGCTAGCATCTCCACGGGGACCCCACGTCCAGCGTGGGGAGGCCAGTGGCGGTCTGGGAGCAGGAGGGACCACTCTGCGTACCCCCTCTGCAGCAGCTCCAGCAGGGATGTGCCGTCCACGGCACGTGGCTTTTCCCATGGCTACCCCGCAGAGCTGCTGCTGGAGCCATGAAAGCTCATGGCAGCTCCTTCCCCGCCTGCCCTGGACCGTACGGTGGGGGCTCACGCGTCTGGCAGGGAGCGATGCCAGGGCTGTGGAGCGATGCTGGGGGCTCACATGGGGTCCCACGAGCGTGGCCGCACCACAAGCTGGGCGTTGCGGTACAGTGGGGCTGTAGGAGCAGCCGCTCGGGGTGTGGGGACCAGTCCTGGTCCCCCCCAGCCGGGGCAGGATTCGGTGCTGGCTGTTGAGGTCGGCACGGGAGGAGCTGGCGCATCCGTAGGTTGGACCCGTTGCACGGAGAGCCCGGCGTGGGTGGAGGGGAGCTGGGGCTGTGCGGCCGAGGGGCCGCCGGCCGGTGGGGGCTGACGCCGCTCTCGCTTGTCCCCGCAGTGGAAGGGCAGTGGCTGGAGTGGGGCGCCTGGAGCCGCTGCTCCGTCACCTGCGCCAACGGCACGCAGCAGCGGACGCGCAAGTGCAGCGTCTCGGCCCACGGCTGGGCCGAGTGCCGGGGGGCCCACGCCGACGCCCGGGAGTGCTCCAACCCCACCTGTCCCAGTAAGGCCCCGCGCGCTGGGGGGGGGAGCTGGGGGGAGGCCACGCGTGCTGGTGGCACGGCGTGTCGGTGCACGGCCCAGCCGTGCATCTGCCGTAAAGCTGCTGCGGTGTCACCGCCGGTGACACGAGGATGCCGGCAGCCCCCTCCACTGTGGATGCGGGTACGGGGGGAGCAGGAGCCAAAGGGTGATGCCGGGGACCAGCAGCTGCCTCCCTTGTGCCGGTTCCTCCAGCCACATCCCAGCTGGAGGAGCAGGGGATTCATCCTGTGCCCTCATCCCTGTGTCACGCTGGGGGGAACCGTCGGTGCCCGGTGGCTGGAGGTCCTGGCACGCTTTGGGCGAGCTCTCGTGCGTGCACATGGGGCAGCTCGTGGGGCTGGGGCTGGTGCTGGGGTTGGGGTGATACCGAGCAGGGGGCTAGTCAGGCCAAAGGATGGACCCCGTCCTCATCCTCTCCTTCGACCCCATCCTTGTCTTGTCCTTCAACCCCCGGCATCGGTCGCAGGCGCAGAGGGAGGCGGGTGCTGCACCGTGGCCGCCGCGGCAGCCGGAGGGAGGGATCGGCTCTGCCACGCGCCGAGGGTGCCCTTGGGCTGCCGATGGGGGAGCAGCTGGGTGGCTGCACAGCGACGCTGGTCTCATCTGAAAGAGATTTAAATCATTGATCCGTGGATTTCATACCCCGCGGGGCTTTCGATTCGCGGCACGGGGGGCAGCCGCCACTGGGGCCCATCAGCCCATCCCTGTCCCCGCCGCGTGCCGGGTGCCACTCGCCATGCCAAGATGGGCAACCCACGGTGTCCCCATCCCCACAGCCGACAGCAAGTGGGGCCCCTGGAACCACTGGAGCCTCTGCTCCAAGACCTGTGACACCGGCTGGCAGCGACGCTTCCGCATGTGCGAGGGCACCGGCGTGCAGGGCTACCCTTGCGAGGGCACCGGTGAGGAGGTGAAGACCTGCAACGAGAAGAAGTGTCCAGGTATGGAGCACCCACCCACCACCCCAGTGCCCATCACCCTGCGTCCGGGCGGCGGTGCCTGACCCCCGCCTCTCGCCCCCCAGCCTACCACGAGATGTGCAAGGACGAGTACGTCATGCTGATGACCTGGAAGAAAACGGCTGCGGGGGAGATCATCTACAACAAATGTCCCCCCAACGCTACGGGTGAGGGGCAACGGGGCGAGCACCTCCAAACCCCCAGCGCCCTGGAGCAGGGCAGGGGATGGCGGGTGGCATCGGGGTGCCGGGCAGCCTTGTCCTCGGCATGCCATGGAGGCAGTTGGCGTGCCAGCACCAAACCCAGTTCTCCCGCACAGGGTCTGCCAGCCGCCGGTGCCTGCTGAGCCCCCATGGCGTCGCCTACTGGGGGGTGCCCAGCTTCGCCCGCTGCATCTCCCACGAGTACCGATACTTGCATCTCTCAGTAGGTGCACGCTCTGGCGCGGTCACCCCCCCTGCCCTCTCCCCGTCGCTGGGGGTCTGCCCCAGCCCCTGCCGTCCCCTCCAGGGCAGGGAAACCCAGCATCTGCCTTGCTTCACCGGCTGGCTACCGTATGGGGAAACTGAGGCAGGGCTCCCCGGGCAGGGCTGGGAAAGGTAACCCCGTCCTGGAGCTGGACCCAGTCCGAGCTGTGCTCCCGTGTCCTCGGGAAGTGCCTTTTGGGGTGGGAAGCAACCCCCAGAACCCCACGTCCTGCTGCTGCCCTAATTAGCGCAATTAGCTCTGCAGTGTCCCCACTGCCTAGGCTCTGGGCATGGCTAGGGACCTGGGGACACAGGGTATTGCTGGGGAGGGTGCTGGCAGCCAAGTGACACCGGTGTCCCCTCCCTGTACAAGCTGCGGGAGCACTTGGCCAAGGGGCAGCGGGTGCTGGCGGGCGAGGGCATGTCGCAGGTGGTGCGGAGCCTGCTGGAGCTCATGGCCCGCAAGACCTACTACAGCGGGGACCTGCTCTTCTCCGTCGAGATCCTGCGCAACGTCACCGACACCTTCAAGAGGGCCACCTACACCCCGTCCTCTGAGGACGTGCAGGTAGCGGGTGGGGGACGGCGAGGGACGCCCCCGGGGAGGTGGTGGCGGTCGGTCCCCGGACCCCAGCCCCGCTGAGCCCCGTTCCCGCAGCGCTTCTTCCAGGTGGTGAGCTACATGGTGGATGCGGAGAACCGGGACAAGTGGGAGGATGCCCAGCAGGTGAGTGGCACAGGGAACGGGTGGGTTGCTGGGGTGGCCGGCATGTCCCCACCGTGGGGACGCATCCCAGCGGCTGCGGAGCTGGTCCTTCGCCTGCAGGTCTCACCCGGCTCCGTGCACCTGATGAAGGTGGTGGAGGACTTCATCCACCTGGTGGGAGATGCGCTGAAGGCTTTCCAGAGCTCCCTCATTGTCACCGACAACCTGGGTGAGCGGCGGGACAGTTGCGGGGCCTCAGTGGGCGCAGGGAGCCGGCCGGTGACACCCGCTCTGCCCTGCCAGTGATCAGCATCCAGAGGGAGCCCGTCTCCGCCGTCTCCAGCGACATCAACTTCCCCATGAAGGGGCGCCGGGGCATGAAGGATTGGGCCCGCAGCTCTGAGGACAAGCTCTTCATCCCCAGGGAGGTGCTCAGCCTCGCCTCCGCCGGTGAGGCAGGGCTGGGGCTGCGGGAGCGAGCACGCTCTGCATGCGTGTGCACGTGTGTGTGAGTGTGCACCTGCGGCTGTGCAGGGCTGTGCACATGTGTGAGCATGCACACCTGAGCGCACATCTGGCGCTGTGCACATGTGTGAGCATGCACATGTGAACACACATCTGGTGCTGTGCACATGTGTGAGCACGCACACCTGAATGCACATCTGGTGCTGTGCACATGTGTGAGCATGCGCATGTGAGCACACATCTGGCGCTGTGCACATGTGTGAGCATGCACACCTGAATGCACATCTGGCGCTGTACATATGTGTGAGGATGCGCACGTGAGCACACATCTGGCGCTGTGCACATGTGTGAGCTGCACACCTGAATGCACACCTGAATGCACATCTGGCGCTGTACATATGTGTGAGCATGCACACCTGAATGCACATCTGGCGCTATGCACATGTGTGAGCATGCGCATGTGAGCACACATCTGGCGCTGTGCACATGTGTGAGCATGCACACCTGAATGCACATCTGGCATGCACACCTGAATGCACATCTGGCGCTGTGAGCATGTGCATGTGAGCACACATCTGGCGCTGTGCATATGTGTGAGCACGCACACCTGAATGCACATCTGGCGCTGTGCACATGTGTGAGCATGCGCATGTGAGCACACATCTGGCGCTGTGCACATGTGTGAGCATGCACACCTGAGAGCACATCTGGTGCTGTGCACATGTGTGAGTGTGGGCATCTGGGAGCATGCCTGTAGGTACACATGTGTGAGCGTGCACATCTGGGAGTGCACATCTGGTGTTGCGCACATGCGTGCGGATGGAGCATGCACATGTGGTGCAGTGCACATTCACACACGTGTATGAGCATGCATATCTGGGAGTGTGCATGCGTGTGCATGTGAACATGTGTGAGCTTGCATGTCTGGGGCTGCACATGTATGAAAGTGCACATTACAGGTGTGTGAGTGTGCACATCTGGGAGCGCACATGTGTAAGCATGTACACGTGTGAGTGCGCAGGCGGCCTCCTGCCAGCCCACGTGTTTGCGTGTGTCCATTTGTGCCGAGCCTGTGTTGGGGAGGGGGTACGTGTTCCCTCACGTGTTGGGGCAGACGTGTGGGCTCATACGTGTGTGCTTGCTGAGCCCACGCGTGTGGCGGGCACTGGATCACGCTGCCGCTTCCCTTCCCCTGTCTCTGCAGAAACGGATGAGTCGTCCCACTTCGTCATCGGGGCCGTGCTGTACCGCACGCTGGGGCTGATCCTGCCCCCGCCCAGGTGAGTGGGGCTGCCTGCTGTCCCCCACACCGTGTCCCCATCCCCGTGACAGCCGGTGCCCCTCCCTGCAGGAGCCCCCTGGCCGTCACCTCCAAGGTGCTGATGGTGACAGTGCGCCCGCCGACCAAGCCTGCGGAGCCCCTGGTCCTGGTGGAGCTCTCCCACATCATCAACGTGAGTGTTCCCCTCACATCCCGTCACCGTGTCACCATGTCATCGTGTCACTTCTCGCTCTGGTGTAGGTCCCACCAGTCCCTTCATCCCCAGGCGCTGAGAGCTGGGCAGGGGCTAGCGGCTCCCAGCCAGTGGCCACAAGCACTTGGCTCCGTGCCCGCAGTGGGGACATGCCAGCACTGGGGGAGCCGGGCAGGTCCCCAGGCAGGTCCCCACGGGCCGATCACCCTCCTGGAACTGGGAGCAGGGCAGGGGATGAAGCACTAACACATCCCTCTGTCCGCAGGGCACATCCCACCCGCAGTGCGTCACCTGGGACTACTCGAGGACGTGAGTGGGACATGGGGGACGGGAGGACAGGGACACCCTGGCCCCTGTTTTTGCTGGCAGGCAACGCTGGGTGATGGGGCTGTGCTGTCCCAGTGCCCCGTCAGTCCCCGGGGAGGTGGGGGGACAGCTGGGGAGCGGGGCCAGTCCCTTCCCGTGGCCGAGTCCCTCTGACTGCGGGTGAATTGTGCTGCCATGGGATCGATCTGCCTCCGTGTGACGCCGGGGACGGATGCTGCCAGATGCAATTTGTTAGCGCGGAGCCCGGCGCTCTGGCAGGAGAGAGGGAAAGTAGAGCACGGCGGGGGGAGCGGGGGACACTGCGGGGCAGGGGGATGGCGGTGCTGGGTGCCCCCATCCAGGTGCCTGTGGGTGCCCTGCCCTTCAGGGTCACTGGTTCCAGTACAGCTCCCGTGTTGATGGGGAGGCATGTGGTTGTGATGAGCGTGGCCAGTCTCAGCCTGGCCCGGGGGAGCTGCATCCCCAGCTGTCCCACAAACCCAGTTCCCCGTTTCCCCGCCTCGCTGGGAGCTGTGGCTGCTCTCCCTGTGCATGGCCAGCGTCACTGCAGGGCATCCCCTCCCAGCTCGCTCCGGGGGCGTCCCCATGGCAGGAGGGTGTCCCCATGGCAGGAGGGGGTCCCCATGGCAGGAGGGGAGCATCACCTGCTCCCAGGCAGGTCTGGGTTTGAGGGTAGCACGTCTCTGCTACGTGAGCCATGGCTTGTGCTGGGGGGGGCCACAGGTGCCGGGGGGGCCATGGGACTGCTCCTGCCTGCCCTGGCGCTGCCTCCATCCCCCTCCATCCCCCTCCATCCC
>VFFE01007693.1:2599717-2623110 GCA_008921705.1 Burhinus oedicnemus
CTACATTGGGGGGTGCAGGGGGAGCAGGGATGGATGCATGGATGGGTGCAGGGGGAAATAGGGGTGAGTACATGGGTGGGTGCAGGGGGAGCAGGGTGAGTACATGGGTGGGTGCAGGGGGAGCAGGAGTGGGTGCAAGGGGAGCAGGGTGAGTACATGGGTGGGTGCAGGGGGAGCAGGGGTGGGTGCAGGCAGTGCCGGACGAGGGGAGCCGGGAGGCAGCAAAGGGGAGCCGGGAGGTGCAGCGGTTGTGCAGGAGGTTCGGGGCAGGGGAGTTGGGGTGCAGGCAGGGAAGAGCTGGGGGGTGCAGGAGAGCTGGGTGCAGGCAGGGCAGAGGCAGGGCCGCCAGTCACAAGGGTCCCCGACTGCTGTGCGTGGGGATGAAGGCGCAGGGATGCGTGTCCCGCTCCTGCAGCGGCGAGCAGAGCCGAGCGTGTCCGGTCTGTCACAACGCCCGGCTTCGGCTGCCTGCAGGCCTGCCTTGCCTCGTGGCAGGAAGCAGGCAGGAGGGAGGCCAGGTTGGGGTGACCTGCAGGGCCTCGGGCCACCCCGGGATCCAAACCGGAGCGGGAGATAAAACAAGAGGGAGTGACCTTCCCGGGGAGGGGTCTGCACGAGAGACACCCAGTTCTGCTGTGGGGCACCTCAGCCTCCGCGTTTCCGGATGTTTGGAGTAAATCTGGGTGCTGGGCTTGGACTGAAAGGAATGCCGGGATGCTGGGGCTTGCCCTGTGTGCTTGGGCTGGGCACGGAGCGGACGAGGGATCCCTGCAGTGGATGGGGGCCACACTGAACCCCAAAACCTGCCCGAGCCATGGCCGAGCAGGTCAGCATCAACTCCGTGCTGGTGGCTTTGCTGGCAGCATCCCAGCGCAGGCGAGCCTGTGGGATGCGGGCCGGTGCCCACCACGTGCCTGTCCCACTGCTGCCCGATCTCTCTCCCTTGCAGGCAGCCGTGTTGGCCCCGAGCTGCTGCCACGGGCACCATGAGGGGTCTCTGGGCCCTGGCGCTCGCGGGGCTCGTCAGCGCCTGCGAAGGGAAGGAGTTGCCACCAGCGGAAGGTAAGGGTCACCGGGAGCGAGGGCTTGGGGTCTGCATGGGAGCAACCCCCTCCTTGCCTGTCCCTGCGGAGAGGAGGGGAGAGCCAGGTCAGACCCAGGGATCGTGGGGCAGAGGTGGCCGGGGGACACTGTGAGCTGTGCCAGGTCCCCACATGCCAGGATGACATGCAGGAGCACACTGGTGGCCAGAGTCACAGCTGCGGACATTGGCTCCCTGCTGAGCACTGGCCATCCTGGCTTTGGGGCTTTGCTCAGCATCCCATGCAGGCAAGGGGCCAGGGAGAGCCGAGCGAGCCCTGTCGCAGGGAGCCAGCCCGGGGACACCCCGCCGTCGCCCCCGCAGCAGCTGAGCACTGGGAACGCCCCGTGGCCCAGACCGTGGTCATGGAGGGAGCGGGCTTGGCCACGCTCCGGCCGCAGGGCGCTTGTTGCCAGCTGGCGGCGAAGGCAGCGCCGTCCGGCAGCGTGTGCGGGAGCCGGGTCCGGGCGGGAGCGAGCCGGGGCTGCTCTGTAGGTGAGCCAGGACTGCTCAGGGAAGTGGAGAGGATGCATAGAGCTCCTGAGGGTGTTATGGCCTCCGGCAGCGAGGTGGGAAGAGGATTGGCCATGGTGGATGCCAACAGCGGAGGGCTCAGGACTGCCACCGTGCAGCTGGGGAGAGGGGGACGATGACTGAGCCCGTGGGGGTCCTGGCCGAGGTGTCCCTGGCTGTGGGGCCGGCATGGGGCCGGCCATGGGGCCGGCCATGGCGCGGGGTGAGCTCGAGGCGGATGGCGGGGAGGAGCCGCTGGCAGCGAAGCCACGGTTGCATCAGTCTTTGCGGGGGTGGAGCGGTGGCTCATCCCGGCAGGGCCGGGGGGCTGCCTGGCTTTGCCAGAGCACCGGACCACACAGCCGGCACCGGCACCCACTGTCCCGTGTGGCATGGCCTCTTGGCTCCTGGCCCTTCGTTAGGAAAATGAGGGTCGGGGAGACGAGATTTTCCCTTTGAGGCAGCGCTGGGGCCAGGAGAGGCTTCAAAGCAGATCGCGCCCGGGGTGATTTATGCTTTGCTTTCCGCCCCCTGCCCCGCTGCGGATGATCTCACCGCCGGCGGGAGGGAGCTCTGCCCCTGGCTGCGACACGTGCCTGCGGGACCGGCTCCAGTACCGCAGCCCCCACTGCTGCCGCCGTGCCGGGGGTCCCGAGGGCGAGAGGCACCTCCCTGCGCTGCTGCTGGCCGCGTGCGAGCAAGTGGTCAGCCTGGGGGAGAAGCACCGTGGTGGTGCCAGGGTCTCGGGCAGAGGTGGAGGTGGGCAGTGGGGCCGTGGGGGCCAGAGCTGCCCCCTGGTAATGGCCGAGGGCTGGGGAAGAGGTGGGTGAATTGTCAAGAGCCATCCCTGCTCCAGGGCTGGTGTGCACGGAGACCAAATTCCTCTTTCAATACCCCCATGTTTCCTCGTCTATCTCGCACCTCCCAACATCTGGTAGCATCCAGCGGAGGTGGATTGATGCTGCTAAAGCAATAATATATCAGCGCAGTTGCAAACAGCACCAGCATCCTCGTGATCGCGACTGACACGGCATTTCCTGCGGCTCAGCCTCTCGCCGTCCCCTGGACGGGCCCTCGAGCCTGTCCCCTGGGGCCACCAGGTCTGAGGATGTCACCGGGATGGGAGAGGAAGGCCAGCAGACAGCTCTGGGTGCCACCTCCCCGCTTTGGGTGTCCACGGCGCCTGTCCAAGTCTCCTGATGCCAATTCCAGCCGCGGGGCTGTTTTGAGGCAAAACACGCAGCAACTGGGAAAAGCATTTCACCTGGTGAACTTGCTGCAGGAGGCGGCCAGGGGCCAGCTCTGAACTCGCCGCCCGTCCCTTCCAAACCCGCTGCTTTGCTCCTGGCGGGCTGTTTGCATGGAGCCGGCACTGCCGTGGGAGCGGTGTTTGCTGGATCCGTGCTGCCCCATGGCTGCCGGCAGCCTCGGTGTGCCGGGGGGCCGGGGCGAGCTCCCGGCAGCACCTCGAGACCCACTTGGGCTCGGGGAGCTCTGCACGGTCTGACCCCGCTTGTACAGCCTCCCCGTGCCCCTGGGGACACTGCGGTGACGTGCTGATTTGCCTTGCAGGGGAGCCGTGCCCGCAGCTCTGGGACGAGGATCTGGTTGGGGACAAGTATGAGAACGTAACGGGTAAGGAAAGCCCCACCTTGCGCTGCAGATGGGGTCCCTGCGCAGCCCCGACTCCCCGGGGATGGGCTGCCCACCCTGCCTGGAGAGCATCAGCTCCCCCTGGGTCTCACCCCCTCCGCTCTGTCCTGCAGGTTTTAACCTGATTAAAAGGTTCGACCTGCTGAAGATCTCCTCCATCAAGAAAGTCCGCAACCCGAGGGGGCCGACGGTGCTGCGGCTGGGCGCCGTGCCGCTGGTCCAGCCCACGCAGTGAGTGCGGGCAGCTTGCAGGGTGGCCCTTGGTGGCCAAAGCGCTGCCAGGCACCGTCCCCACGTGTTTTAAGGATGGGGCCTTGGCAGAGCTCATTAGGCTTTGCCCTTAACGTGTGCTGGAGAGGCCAGGCAGCTCCGTGGCACCCAGGGGGACACAGAGGTGCAGCCCCGGGGCTTCCCGAGCCACCTTCCTCCTAGAAAGTAAATCATGGGCTGCAGCGGCCGGGCTGGGTCCTGGCCAGCCCTTACGCAACCGGGGCTCTGTGGCTGCTCTGTGTCTGTTCTCCCCAGCTTGGCAGGCGCTCGCCGGGGTCTAGACAAGCTCAAAGCGCTGCACAGCTCCGAGCAGGCACCGCTGGCTTTGCTGGGACCGCGGGGGTCTGCTGGGGGAGGCACGTGGAGACCGAGTCTCTATCCCACCGTCTCCGGCACGTCCTGCCCGGCTGTGCCCGAGGGGCAGGGGTGCTGGCAGGGATGCTGCAGCGTGGCGAGGTGGGAGCAGGTCCACGTCCTCGGGAGTTGTTCCTGGAGGAAGCTGCTGCGGTTTGCACGCCTGCCTCCTCCAGCCCGCCTGTCCCCACGTCGCCCCAGGGCTGGCACGCGGCTGCGCTGGGCATGGAGCTCTGCCGAGGGCGAAGGAGTCCCAGCCTTGGCTCCTGACCTGGACAGCCAAGTCCTTAGGTGGCTTCGAGACGGCGGATGCTCCAGGCTGGTGTTGCTCTTGGCTGGGTGCCTGCGGCTGCGGCAGCCCAGGGCCAGCCCTGGGGAATGCTCAGCATGGGGATGGCCCTGGCAGCCAGGTCACGAGGTCCAGGTGGGCACCCATGGGTGCCCTTCCACCCCGGCTCTGCTCCTCGGTGTCCCCCAAGGACAGCCCCGTGCCCTGCAGAGAGCAGATGGGACTGCTGGGTCTGGCCCGCTCCTCATGCCTTGGTCCAGCTCCAGAGCGGTGGCTTGGAAAATTGCTGGTGTGGTGGAGCTGAGGCTGGGAGCAGAGCGGATATTTCCAGCGGCTGAGTGGGCTGTGGGCGAGCTGGGCACGGTCCCACCAGAGAACGGCTGCCATGCTCCCCACCACACGAGGGGGGACAGGCTGCCAGCGGGAGTGCTCCCTGCCCACCGCCTGCGTGGGAGCATCCATCCCACGGAGCCTGTGGGGTCAGGGACATGGTTCCCGGCTGCCTGGGGACAAAATTCAATACTGTGGTCATAAGTGTGCGGCCTCATGCTGTAGTCGCCCCAGGGGGGCTGTATTTGGGGGTGCATGGTGGTGACGGCGGCTGCGCTGTGGGACAGGGGATGGGGATGCAGGCTGGGCTGCCTGCCCGCATGGGGATGCTCGGTCGCCTCTGCCGCGTACACGTCTGGCCGGTGCGAGGGATGTGGGGCTGAGCTTTGGGGGGACGGTCTGAGCTCCCCATGCCACGCCAGGATGGGAGGAAGCATCTCTGCCGTCTGCCTGGTGTTTGGCTCCTGTTGCAAAAGTGCTGGCGTCTCCGGCAGCCATAGCCCGCACGGCCAGCCGAGGCACAAACAGCTCCAGCTCCGGGCACTGCCACTTGGAGCTGGGGCTGGATCCGCCCTGATGGCATCCACGGTGCCACCGATGGGGACAGACCCCAACGGGACCCACGGGGGCTGTTGGGGTGATGCTGCCAGCGGGTGCCATGTGGGTGGGGGTGTTAGTGCCGGTGCTGCCCCCGGCGTCGGTGCGAACGCCGGCATCAGAGCTCGGTGCAGGGTCCGGCCACCCCTGATGCCTGTCCCCACAGGCAGGTGTTTCCCCACGGGCTGCCCCCTGCCTTCACCCTCGTCCTCACTTTGCTGCTGAAGAAGAACAGCACCGGGGAGCACTGGTACCTCTTCCAGGTCACCGACCGTCAGGGCTACCCCCAGGTACGGCCCTGGGGCAGCAGGATGCGCCGGTGGCAAGGGGACAGCCAGGAGCCGTCCCCAAGCGTGGTGTTGTCCCCTCTCTGCCCAGCTCTCCCTGGCCGTGCATGGCCCTGAGAAGAGCCTGGAGTTTCAGGCCAGGGCGCCGGGGGCCACGTTCGTCAGCGCTGTCTTCGCGGGGAAGACCGTGGCGTCCCTCTTCGACGGGCGGTGGCACAAGGTGGTGGTGGCCGTGCAGAGCCGCGCCGTCTCCGTCCACCTTGACTGCGCCTCAATCTCCTCCAAGCCGCTGGCACCCCGGCGGGCACTGGCTCCAGAGGGCAATGCCTTCCTGGGGCTGGATGCCGTGCGCGGCACCCCGGTCCGGGTGAGTCCCCGTGGGGGTGCGGGCACGCTCCGCCTGGGTGCAGGATCCGTCTCTGCCTGCCCTTGACCTGCCGCCCCCTTCCACTGCAGTTTGACATCCAGCAAGCTCAGATCTACTGCGACGCCGAGCTGGCCAGGCAGGAGGGGTGCTGCGAGATCTCGGCCAGCGGGGTGAGTCCCCCCCTGAGCCCCCACCCCGGTCCTGGCCAGGTCCTGGCATTGCCCTGCGTGGTCAGGGTTTTCCTCAGAGGGGAAACTGAGGCACGGCGAGGGCAGGTCCCTTAGCCAGAGCTCCCCTGTGGGTCACCTCCTGCTTGCGGTGGTCGGGGACACAGGGCACCTCTCCACCGGCCCTGGGACATCACTCGATGCCCGTCCCTGTGACCAGCGCAGGGCACGGTGCAGGATTCATCCCTTTCCTAAATCATACTGGGTGCTCGGACAAGGTCTGGGGGTCCCGGCTCTCGCCCCAGCAGCCCCCCGTGACCCCCCTCTCTCCTGCCAGTGCCTCACGGAAGCGCCCAAGACCCGTCGGCAAGCAGAGCTGATGCAGAGCAGCAACCTCATCGAGATCTCGCCGCAGCCGGAGGGCCGGGTGTACACCCGCTGCTTCTGCCTGGAGGAGCCGCTGGGCGCGGTGAGCTCCCGCATCCCTCCGGCAGCCTGGCACAGGTCCCCATCCTGGTGCGGGATGTTCCCGGCCCCGCGGGGTGGGCAGCACTCGGCCACTGTGCCGGATGCCTGGTGCTGCTGAGCCGGCAGCCACGTTGATTCAGCCCCTGGAAAAGCCCTGCCTCACATTTTCCACCACGCCAGGCTCCGTGCGAGGGGAGGGAGGGAGCTGGTGGCGGCCAGATGCCGGGGAGTGAGGGAGAGGAGGGCTCCTCCAGCCCCGCCGCCGGTCTGCACCGGCTGAGCTGCCAGCTCGGGGCTCAGCCCGAGGCCAGTTGCACCCATGGGTGCCCCAGGCAGGATAACCCAGGGGTGCAAGGGGAGGTAGCACCCATGGATGCTCTTCTTTCTCTACAGGAGCCATTGAGGACCTCGGGGAGGACCGGCCTGAAGGGAGATCACGGGGAGAAGGTGCGGGGAAGGGTGTCCCAGCCTGGCTGCCCCAGTCCCGGCACACTTGGTTCCGCTCCCCTTCCTCCCACCAGTGCCGGGGCTGTGCTGGGGGCCCATCCGCACCCCAGGCTGAATCTGTCCCCGCTGCATTCGGGAACTCTCTGCTGCTGCCAGAGCTGCAGGGACGCCTGCAGAAGCGGCTGCTTTGCTCCCCCAAGCAGGAATTGAGGCCCCACTTAATTCTCCGCCGCTGCTGGAGCGATCCCAGCCATGGCCAAGGGCCTCTTTGTTCCCTCTGAGTGTCTCCAGAGCTCTGCCGGAGCTGGGAAGCGTCTCCAGCACAGCCTGTGCCCCATCCCTGCGTGGCCCCATCCCCTCAGGGCTGCTGTGACCCCGCAGCGGGATCCTGCTGGGGATCCCAGGGGTGCAGACTGGGTCCCACGGCATGGGCTGGGGGCTGTGGGGCTGTGGGGGCTACAAGCCTGCCTGGGTTTCTCACTCTCTGCTCCGTGTCGCTTTCCCACAGGGTGACAGGGGTCCCCCCGGGCAGTTGGGGACACCCAGCGAGGGGGTGAGGTGTGGGGCTGGCCCCGGCTGGGGGATGGGAGCCTGGGGGGCTGCGCTCAGCGGGTTGTGGGCAACCGTGTCCTTCCCAGCCCCGGTCCCGTGGGAGCAGGCTGGAGCAGCTGGTTTGGCCCGGTGGAGCTGCGGTCAAGCCACAAAGCCGCAGGGAGAGCCGGGTGCCAGGCCAGCCCCTCTCCTCGCCTCCCCGGGGACGCAGCAGGGGGAGAAATGCTCTCCCGGCTTTTCCCTTCTCTGCCCTGGGCATCCCCCTGTGCCCACAGGGCTGGCGGGGAGAGATGCTGCTGGGTGAGCCCCGTGGGTTTGGGGTGCCCCGGGGAGCGGGGCAGTGGCCACGGGGTTGTGGGTGCTGCGGGTGCTGCGGGCAGCGCATGGAGTTGGTGCAAGACGCCATCCCCGTCTCTTCCAGTGCCCGCCCTGCTCGCCGCAGACGGCATCAGCAAACGTGAGTGTGCCACCGGGCAGCACCGGGCTCTGCTGGCAGGAGGAGATGGGGACCCCGACCCATCTGCTGGGGCCGGGCTGTGAGCTGGGGCCGGCAAAAGCCACTGGGGTGCTGGCCTGGGGGTGTCACCTGCCACTCTGCCATTGCCGCGAGCCCCCTGTGACCCACGGCTCCTCCTGGCCTGGTGCCTGGCAACATCTGGCTGTGGGGAAGGTCTCTGATCCCTTCCAGATGTGGCACCATTCCTATGGTAACCTCTGGCCGGAGGCGTGGGGCTGATGGTGGGGGGATGGTGGGGGGATGGGACCCCAGGTGCCCCGTGGGACTCCCGAGGTGGCACCTGGGGACAGAGTGTTGGGATGATGGGAACCATGGCAGGGATGGGGCTGTCTCCTGCTGCCGTTTGGAGGCAGTGTGCCCTGGCGGGGCTCTGGGCGCTGCGGGACACCTCTCTCCTCTCTCCCTAGGTCACACTCGGTCCCCCAGGTCCAAAGGTAGGTTTGTCACCCCCCAGGACAGCTCCAGCAGGGATGTGGCCACGCAGACCCTCAGCTGTGCCTGGAACATCCCTGCCTGGGAGCCGTGAGCCCTGCTGTGGGCACACGTGTGGACATGGGGACACCTGTGCCCCGTTGTCACCTGTACCTCCCCTCTCTTGCAGGGTGGGAAGGGTGAGCGTGGCCTGCCCGGCACCGCTGGCAGCAAGGGGGAGAAAGGCGACCGTGTGAGTGTCCCCAGCCGTGTCCCGGACAGGGAACCCCCTGCCCTGGGGATGCTCCCTGCGGGGGTCCCACTGCCCTGGGGAGCACTCCTGCCCCCCATGGCCCCCCATCCTCGGCCATGGCCAGTGCAGGCAGAGCCCCTGAGCTGCCTCCCCCCTCCCACAGGGTGCTGACTGCGTGCGCACCCACCCCGGTGGTCCCGTGCAGGTGAGACACCCCCCCCCCCAACTCCCCTCCCCAGCTCTGCTGTCCCCCCCTTCACCCTCCTCCTCCTCCTCCTCCTCCCCAGTGCGCTGAGGGACCGCGGGGTGAGAAGGGGCAGCGTGGAGAGGCGGTAAGTGATGCTCGGCGGATGGGGCCGTGGTGCGGGGACCCAGCGGTGCCCCCCACCCCACGTCTCATGCATACCCTGGGCTGGGACATGGGGGTCCAGCCCCAAGGGGACAGCTCAGTGGGTGGTGGTGGGATGAAAGGAGTGGTGGTACGAGCAGGAGGGAAGCCCTGCACGAGCCCACCCGTGGGCACCTGCACAAGCCCACCCGTGGGCACCCACTTTGTCCTGCTGTTCCCACGCAGGGGCTCCCAGGGGCAGTTGGCGCTGACGGGCAGAAGGTAAGTCCAGCTCACCCGAGGGTCCTGGCATCGCAGTGGGGACAACTGCCCTGTGGGTCCCGGGATGGTGGCAGAGGTGCCAGGACCTGCCGGTGCCAACCTGGGCAGCAGGGGAGATGGCACGGGTGACATCCATCTGTCCTGCAGGGCCAAAAGGGTGAGAAGGGCGACGGGGGACTGCAAGGCAAGCCGGGACGCCCGGGACGTGATGTGAGTAGTGCCGGGTGGTACCTGGGAATCCTCTGGGACACTCCCCGGGCAGCAGGGTCTGGCCGCTGGACCAGCCCATGCCATGGCGTGCACGGCGCTGCACGTGTGGGGTCTTCACGCCCTACTCCCCTCCTGGCAGGGCCGGCCCGGAGAGATTTGCGTGGTGGGCCCCAAGGGCCAGAAGGTAGGTGGGGGCTCGGGGGGTGGGAACCAGGGCACCCAGCAGCAGCACCAGCACTGACAGCCCCCCCTTGTCTTCTAGGGTGACCCTGGCCTTGTGGGACCTGAGGGGCTGGCTGGCGAGCCGGGACCCCCAGGGAAGCCAGGCTCTCCAGGGATCGGCTTTCCAGGGAAGCCGGTAAGGACCCCCATGCCATGGGGCTGTGCCTGGGCAGTGTCCCTGGCTTGGCACGCGGTGGCTGCGGGTGGGCATCACTGCAGGAGGGGGTGAGATGCTCCCCCCCAGCACTCCATGACGGGGCTGGCTGGCCAAGGCATCCGGGCAGGGCTAACGCCGTTGTCTCTCCCTTTCAGGGTGACCCTGGTGGCCCCCCAGGTCCAAAGGGAGAAAAGGTGAGTAGAGGGGAAAGGGATCCCGGCCGCCCCCTGCCCTGCCCGAGGGCAGCTCGGCGCAGCAGGCAGTGGGTTGTGCCGGGAATCCCCGGCCGGAGCCGGATCCACCGCGACTGAGTCAGCGCTGGCTCATGGTGCCGCCAGCCCGGCAAGCCCCAGCTGGGTGGCCCAGGGCTCGGCTTGAGGGGGACAAGAAACCCCCCATGGGGGAGAAGGGTGCTGGGGGTGCCGAGGGCCATGGCTTTCTCCTTTGCCGGGCTCAGGCTCTCTCGTCTCTGGCTCCAGGGCAGCTCGGGAGCTCCTGGACCCGGAGGATCGCCTGGGACACCCGTGAGTACCGTGAGCCTGGAGCCAAAGCCCGGGGTCAGGGATTGGTTTCTTGGCTCGGGATCGGGGCTACTTGGCCGGAGCAGTGGTGGGATCCGAGCCCAGGCACCCAGAGGGGTTTGGGAAAGCCGGCGGCCTCGTTTGAGGCTAGGACCATCCCGTCCCACAGCTGGTGGCAGGGATTGGGGGGGTGCTGGGTGGCATTGCCAGGGCAAACCTTGGTCTCGGGGCTCCCTGAAGCACTCTGTCCCCTGCCTTCCTCCTGCAGGGACCCCCCGGCGTCCTGGGGCCAAAAGGAGACAAGGTGGGTGCAGCAGCAGGGTGGTCCAGCGAGGGGCTGTGCCACATCTCGCTGTGCCATGGCCATGGGCACGGCAGCCCCTGCCGACACGGCTCCACCGTGGTGCCCATCCCCTGGGCTCGAGGCTGCTTGGGGCATCTTGGGGGCCACCCCGAGGACCCCCCAGCCTGGGGCTGCATCTCTCTGTCCCCATGGGCAGGGCGAGCCGTGTGAGGTGTGTCCCACCATCTCTGAGGGGATGCTCGGTGCCACCGGGCTGCCCGGCAAGCCGGGACCCAGGGGAGCACCCGGAGCACCTGGCAAGGACGGGATCTCGGTGAGTCTGAACCCCAGGGCTTGCGAGCGGGCGCATGGTGTGGAGGGCAGAGCAGGGTCTCATCTCAGCATCCGTAACGCTCCCTTCTCTGTTTACCCCTCCCCAGGACAGACCCGGCCCCGTGGGACCCAAAGGGGACAGGGTAGGTGACATAGGGCTAAGGGGCGGGCTGGCTCATCCCCAGCCAGAGCAGGGGGACACTGAGCACCATCCAGCCTGTGCTGGCAGCACCTGGCCCAGCTCCTTTGTTTCCTCCCCAGGGAGATCCTGGCATCCATGGGATAAAAGGGGAGAAGGTGAGTGTCCATCCCTTTGTCCCACCCATCCACTCAGCAGGCAGCCCCCCTGAGCCGTGCCCTCTCCCTGCCCTTGCAGGGGGACTCCTGCCTGTCCTGCGATGCCCGTGTCCTCGCCGCGCTGCTGCGGGGTCCCACCGAGGGGCTTGAGGGTGACACGGTGCCGCTGCAGCCAGGGCTGCCGGTGAGTACGCAGGGCTGAGCCCCCCTCTCCTGTGCCGGAGGGGCACCCCAGCCGCCCTGGGGCTGTGTGGGTGCTGGGTGTGTGACCGCATGGGGTGTTCGGCAGGGCGAAGCAGCGCTCCCTAGGTTGGCCGGCATCAAGGGCGAAAAGGTGAGTGACCCCAACGCCCACCCCCCTTTCTGCACCTCCCGAGGGAGCAGGAGTGGCTGCATCACCCCACAGGATCAGGGCAGCCTCAGCTCCCTATGGGGCCTGACCCTGACCTTGATGTCTTGCAGGGGGATGGCGGCCAGGAGGGACCCATGGGCAGACCGGTGAGTGGGGGTCTGGGGGCTCAGGGTGGGTGCTGGGAGCCCAGAGGGGCAGGAGCCAGGCACTGGGGGCCATGCTCTCATCTCTGCCGTGGCTTCTTGGTGCAGGGGCTCCCGGGAGACAAGGGTGATCCAGGCATCCGGGGGTTCAAAGGAGAGAAGGTGAGCCCTGTGATGGGGACCCCCCAGGACCCCGCTCCCTGCCCCGTCCCTGAAACCGCCCCGGCTGAGACCCGTGCAACTCACTGCATGGGACAGCCCTGAGATGGGGAGACAAGCAGGGGCTGCAGTGCTCCAGTTCCCGAAGCCACGCTCCAACTGGGATGTCCCCTCCACAGGGCGAGCCGTGCGGGCCGTGCCCTCCTGTGCCACAGGCCCTCGAAGGGGCAACAACAGTGCTGGCCGTGCCTGGACCGCTGGGGGAGAGGGGTCAGGATGGCCCCCCGGGCAGAGCGGTGAGTCCCTCCCTGTGGTCGTGGGTGCCTGTTTTGGGGGATGCTCTGGCCTGACCCATTCCTCTGCTCCCCCAGGGCAGACCCGGCGAGGCTGGCCAGAAAGGACAGAAGGTGAGAGCGGCTGGGGAGGGGTCTCTGGTGCGGCTGGGGGCGGCGGAGGGGGCTGCGACCCCCCCGGGCTGTGGGGCTGGGGGAATGCTGTGTGTCCCCCTGCCCTGTGCCAGCCTTGTCCCTTCTCTTTGCCAGGGGGACGCAGGCAGCCCCGGGGACCCGGGCACCCCGGGCATGGCTGGTGTCCCAGGGCTGTCGGGTGAGCCCGGTATCAGGGGTCCGGCCGGCCCCAAAGGCGAGAAGGTGAGACCCCCACACTTGTATGGGGACCCACATCCCGTCACCATGATGTCACCCACCCCCTCCATCCCTCTCCCATTCCGACCTCCCCTCCTGTGCTCCCTCCTCTGCAGGGAGATGCCTGCGAGCCCTGTCCCGCTCTGCATGGGGACTTCTCGGACGTGGTTGGCATCCCGGGAAAACCTGGGGCCAAAGGGGACCAGGGCCCCCCAGGCATCAGCCAGCCGGGCAGACCCGTGAGTGCCCCCTCCCTTTCGTGCCATGGGTGCCCCGTAGCATCGTGCCCTTGGGGCTGAGCCTGGTGTTTTTTAGGGGAAGCCGGGACTGCCTGGGGTTCAGGGTCCCGCCGGACCGAAGGGGCTGCAGGTGAGCAGGGTTGCGGGGGGTTGGATGCAGGGGGGGTCTCGGGGCCGCTCACTGCCCCTCTGTCTCCCTAGGGTGAGCCGGGACCGCGGGGGATCGGCCAGCCGGGACCGCAGGTGGGTGTGCGGGATACTGTGCCGTGCCATGCCATGTTATGCCATGCCGTACCGTGCCGGGCGGCTCTGCAGGCTCTAACACACTCCCATTTTTCCTAGGGAGAGCCCGGGAGCACCGGACCACCCGGGACACCCGTAAGTAGCATTTTGGGCTGCCCAGCCCTGGGAGATGGGGCAGCCCCCAGCCCCCCAATTCCTGCGAGCAGGGGGGGATTGCACCCCTGCAGCATCAGCCCCTCAGTGTGGGCAAGTGGCAGCGGGGTCCTGGCCAGACCACCCTGGGGACAGTGCTGTCACCAGGGCTTGCTAGGAGGGCAGGGGGGCTGGCTGGGGGTGCTGGAGGGAGCTAACACCCTCTCCCGCCCCCAGGGACCCCCCGGACCTCAGGGACCCCCAGGGATGGCAGCAGAGAAAGGTGCCAAGGTAAGGGAGCATCCCCCAGCCCTCCCTCCCCTCCCCTGCCCCCCGACTCCTGCTGTCCTTCCTCTGCAGGGATCTCCGGGACCCAAAGGTGCTATGGGACCCCCTGGGCCACCAGGGACCAGCATCACAGGGCCACCGGTAAGTCCTGCCTACCAGGCTGGGCATCGCCATCCTTCGCTGGCCCCTCGACGCTGGCTAAAATCTGCCGTGCTGTGGTCCGAGCCCGGAGCTGAGCTTCCTCCCCTTCCTCTTCCTCGTAGGGCCCCGAAGGGCAGCGGGGGCTCCCCGGGCTGCCCGGGTCCAGTGGGCAGACGGTACGTTTGGGGACTGGTGGAGGGGCCGAGGGCCAGGGGCATGGGGGGGACACCCTGGGGCTGCCTGCTAATAAACATCTCCGGCTTTTCCTCCTCGCAGGGGGAGAAGGGTGCCCGGGGTGAGAAGGTGAGTCAGGGTTGGGGTCGAGCTGTACCCCCTGCCGCCCCGCCACCCTCCCTGCCCTCCCTCACCTCCTCTCTCTGCAGGGAGACCCCGGGGAGTGCTCCTGCCCACCAACACCCCGCCAGGACCCCAGCTACGCTGGGATGCCGGTAAGCACCGTGGGCACCCATGGGCGCCCCCCAGCTCTGCTTCACCCCTGCTGAACCCTCTTCCCCTTCTCTCGACCCCAGGGAGCCCCAGGATTGTGGACCGGGATGTCCTGGCAGCCGCAGCCGGGTCCCCAGGTGGGTGCTGGCCCCGCTGCACTGAGCCTGCCAGCCCCCATCTGCCACCACCTCACCCCCCGCCTCTCTCCGTTTGTGTTTTGGGGTGTTGCAGGGTCCCCCTGGAGCCCCTGGCCCCCCCGGTCCCCCAGGTGCCCCAGGCCGCCAGGTGAGCGATGGGAGACTGGAGGGGCAGCAGTCAAGGGGGGACCGATCCTGCCCAGCTTTTAGCACAGGGTTTAAATATTCAAGCCCTCTCCTTGGCTTTAGGGGATGCCAGGACACAACGGTTTGCCGGGATTGCCCGGACCAGCTGGAGACCTGGTAGGTAGCGGCTGTGCCCGCAGCAATCCCCGCCTGTGGTCACCCATCCTGCTCCCCCTCCCCGGCATGGGGACTGTCCCCTTCCCTCCTGCATCTCTTCCAGGGGCCGCTGGCCGTCATGGCCGAGAGGAACATCGAGGTGCTGAAGGTGAGATTGTGGGGACAGGGCGCCTTCCTGCTGTTGGTCATACCCGGGGGACCCCAAGCCCCTCGGGGTGCCCCTGACTCCCCACCTTCTCCCAGACCCTCTGCGGGGACTGCGCCCAGCTGCAGGCGGTCTTCGAAGCACCCAGCGGCGTCAAGGGAGAGAAGGGGGATGGAGGCATGCCGGGTGCCCCTGGCAGCGAGAGCTGCGCCCACGTGAGTATTGCCCACCTCCAGGTGGGAATCCCGGTGCCCAAAAATCCCTGGTCCCAATGGGTCTTGGGATGAAGTGCAGAGATGCTCCCGAGCCCCCCGGGCATCGGTTTGTGTGGCAGTTGTGCAAAGCAGCAGGCGCTCGCAGGGCTGAGCACGCTCCGGGCACGCTCCGGCACGCTCCGGGCACGCTCCAGCACGCTCCGGGCACGCTCTGGGCATGCTGGTCCTGCCCGGTGTGCAGGCAGGCTCCCATGCACAGCTCCCACCTGCCTGTACGGGGTCCCCAGGGAGGGTGAGGGGCTTGTCCTGTGCAGGGGCTGGAGCAGCGGGTGCTGAGCACCCGAGGGGTGCAGAATGCAGGGCTCCGTACCCCGCGGGTCCCCCAGTGCACCCCTGCAGGGGATCCCCAGGTGACTCCTGGGTTTTCTTCCAGTGCTTTGCCCAGTTCCCGAGAGCGGAGGAGGCTCGGGTGAGTGAACTGTGCCACCGGGCACCCTCTCCCTGTCCCTGGGGCTGAGCTTGCCACCCTGGTCTTTCTCGCCCATCCCCAGGGTGCTGCAGGGACGTCCCTGTTGGGGCAGGACCCGTCACTGTCCCCTCGTTGCGGGAGCAGCCGGGGCTTGGGGGAGCGGAGGTTGCTTCTGGGGGCATTTGGTGGGGCTTGGCAGGGCTCGGCCGTGGGCAGCAGGCAGAGCTGTCCCCAGCTCCTGACGTGTCCCCACTCCCCACAGGGTGACAGCCCTGACCCGGACTGCGTGGGTGATCCCGGGCTGCCGGGCGCTCCGGGCATCCCTGGCGAGAGAGGCGAGCAGGTGGGTGCACTCCCCGTCTCCAGCGCTGCCCTGCTCCTCCACACCCCCTGCCATCCCAGCCCTTCCCAGTGGACGCAGAGGCCATGGCTGGTCCCTTGGTGCCCCTCAGAGCTGGAGCGGGGCCAGACCCCTGTCCCCCCCACCATGGTCACGTCTGACACAGCCATCTTTCCCCAGGGCTCACCGGGACTGCGGGGACCCCCGGGGCCACCCGGGCCCATCGTAAGTACCCCTGCTTGGGGCGGGGGTTCACCGGGGCTGCATGGGCATCATGCTGTGGTCCTGGGGGGGGCTTGGAGCCCCCCACTGCAAGTTGCCAAGGGGGCCCAGCGCCCTTGCCCCAAGGCCATGGTGATGGGCAGAGGGCCGGGGGGCCATGGCGAAGCAGAGGTGCAGCGTGGCACGGTTGTCCCCTGGCGAGTCTGGAGACGGAGACAAAGGCACTGCCAGCCCGGAGACGGAGCAGGAGCCCAGCTTGGTGGGAGGCCAAGGCCACGCCAGCCCGTGCCCGGCCAGCTTGTCCCCAGCCGCTCTGTGGCACCCCGAGGGCTCAGCCCAGGCTCCCAGATGCCATTTCCAGGCTGTGATCTCCCTGTTTCTCCCCTCAGGGCCCTCCAGGCTTTCCTGGAACGCCTGGCGCACCCGGACTGCCCGTAAGGACCCAGCACGGCTCTGCTCTGTGCCCTCTGTCGCTGCCGCTTGGTTTGGCTGTGTCCCCCGTCCCTGTCCCCTCCTTGGGAGCAGCCGCAACCCAGCTGCCCCCCTCCCCTTCCACCTCATCTCCATCCTCCCATTTCCACCTCCTCCATTCCCATGCAGGGGGGCTCGGCAAACTCAGGGTCTGCAGGCTCGGGAATGCTCTTCCTGAGCTCAGGGACCTGGCGCTGGCACTTGCCGACCCCGGTGCAGCTGCCCCCGGTGCCCTGTGTTGGGGTCCTTCACCGCCTTGGGACCTGGGTGTGCTGGAGATGGCCACAGCCCCCGGGCTGGCTCGGCTCAGCTGCTCTCGGTGTGCCGGGGAGCTGCTACCCCGGCTTGGTGCCTGCAGGTCCCGCGGGGCGGGCTGGGTGCACCAGGTGGCACCCGGCCACTGTCCCTTCCCTGGCTGCCCCCGGGGACTCCCCTCATGGGGGCTGGGAGCTTTTGCCCATGCAGCCAGTGCTGCCTGCGCTCATCCTCCTCCTGCCCTGGTCCCCAGCTCCTCTGGGGTCAGCCAGCCTCCACCACCACCTTCATCTTGATCTTCATTTCCACCTTGATCTTCATCTCCACCTTGATCTCCATCTTCATCTCCATCTTCATCTCCATCGTGATCTCCATCTTCATCTTCATCTCCATCTTCATCTTCATCCTCATCTTCATCTTCATCCTCCTGCTTCCATCCGTGCTCCCTCCTAGCACGAAGCGGCAGCGGGGTTGTGCCGGCAGCTCTCGGAGGATCCTGCCCTCCCTTGCCCATGCCGGCCATGTCCTGCTCTTGTCCCCTTGTCCACTAATGTCACTGTAACACCATGGTCTCTGTGGGTCTCTGTGGGTCTCTGTGGGTCTCTGTGGGTCGTTGCTCTGCGGTGTGTCAGTGTGTCCTGTCCAGCCTCCACCGCCTCGGCACCGTGTCACCTCACTAACCCGCCCCAGTAGTCCTGTGACGTGGAGCCCAGGGGCTCCCGGCTGTCACCCGTGTCACCCATGCCTGGTGTGCCCTGGGAGGACAGGGAGGCAGCGGGTGGCACCAGGCTGGAGCTGTGGTTTGAAGCGTGTCCTGGGCAGTGGCCGGGGTGCCACGAGCTGGGAACCCCACGCAGCCCTCCCAGGGCTGAGCTGTCTGTGGCCCCGTGGCACCAGGGCTGCCTGTGTGTCCTGCCCACGGGCCACAGCGCCGGGGGGCACCGGCAGCAGTGACCTGTGTCTGGGTGTGAGCGTACCTGGCCACCCTTGGGCACTGAGCCTCATGCACGTGGCTGGTGCCGTAGGTGGAGGGAGCCCAGCCGGGTACCCAGCGGGTCCTCCCGGTGCCCGGAGGTGCCAGGCAGGCTGGGGCCAGCACGGACGGGCTGGTGGAGATGACAGACCCCACGGGCCGTGCCCGGGTCCTCGGCCCCTGTGCTCTGCCCGGCTGTGCTGCCAGGTGGGCACAGCCCTGGGCAGAGGCTGCGGGAGACCCCCTGCAACTCCTCTCTTCTCCCTCCGAAGGGTCTCCAGGGGGAACGTGGCCCTGCCGGGCTTGCCGGAGCCAAAGGGGAGCCGGTGAGTGGTGTGGGAAGAGATGATGGGGGGGACACTGGTGTCCTGTGGGTTGTGGGCACCTGGCTGGGGCATTGCAGGTGGCTCAGCGTTGTTCTCCTCCTGCACAGGGACCTCCAGGGCAGCCTGGCTACCCCGGCGCAACCGGTCCCCCCGGCCTTCCGGTGAGTACCGTGGGGAGCCAGGCAGCATGTGCCAGCCCCCAGCCACCTCATGTGTCCCCACGTCCCTCCCTGGTGCTCGCTGGGGTCCCCCATGCTGCCGGGGCAGTCAGTTGGGGGACCCCAGCAGGCACTGAGCACCGTGTCCCTGCAGGGCTCATCCCTGTCCCATCCATCCCCCGTCCCACACATTCCCGATGCCCTATCTATTGCCTGTCTGTTCACCCCATCCATCTGTGCCCCGTGCATGCCCTGTCTGTGTCCCAACTTTCCCCATCCATCCCTGTGCCCCATCCATGCCCCATCCGTCCCCCCACCTCCCATCTATGCCCCATGTCCTGTCTATGCCCCATGTCCCAGCTCGTCCCCTGTCCCGTGCGGGGCCTTCATCTCCTTCCTTCCCTAGGGCATCAAAGGTGAGCGAGGCTACGTGGGCCCCCCTGGGGAGAAGGGGGAACTGGTGAGTCCCTTGGGACCATGCTCCAGGGGTGGAGGGGCTGGGGGGTCTCCCAGGTGCCCCCCTCCCCGTGAGCACTGGTGCTGAGGTCCTTCCAGTCACATTCATCTGACCCTGTTCCTCCCCTTCCCAGGGACCCCCCGGCTTGGATGGCCTCCCCGGTCCCACGGGGCCAGCGGTAGGTGCCCACCCTGATCGGCTCCCGGGGGGCTGTGGGGAGGGAGGTCGGGCAGCTGTGGTGGCCGTGGGTGCAGCGAGGTGCCTCCCCACCCACCTCACCCCCTCTCTCCGCAGGGACCGAGGGGCGAGCGCGGGCTCCCGGGCAGCGCCGGTGAGAAGGGGGACCAGGTGAGCATCCCCGAGTGGCCCATGGGGACAAGGATCCCCAGGACCCCCATCGGGCAGGATGTGGCCGTCGGGGTCCGGCTCAGCTCTCATCTCTCCACAGGGTTTCCAGGGCCAGCCCGGCTTCCCAGGGCCACCGGTGAGTATGTCCTGCTGGGGCTGCAGGGAGCGATGCTCTGGCACAGCGGGATGTCCTCATGAGATGATGCTCAGCCGCAGCTGTGTCCCCATGTCCCCACGGGGTCAGGGAGCCAGCTGGGAATGGGGGATTCTCCCAGGGGGACACAGGCATGTCCTGTGGGACAGGGTATGGAGAGAGCGGACCCAGAGCAAACCTGTTAAAATGAGTTTGGAGATGGCGGGATGTGCAGGGCAGGGCTCTCCCACCACGATGTCCCCCCTTGCTCAACACCCCTCTTCTCTTTAGGGGCCCCCCGGCTTCCCAGGCAAGGTTGGTCCAGCCGGGCCACCGGGACCTGCAGCTGAGAAGGTGAGTGCTGCGGGCGAGTGCCACCGGGACGTGGCTGCGTGGTGGCACCGCTCATCCCTTGGGCTGGTGGCCAGGTTCGGCCCCTGCTCTGCGCGGTGGCCGGGGGCTGCACAGCGCCAGCTGCTCCCATGATCTCCTGTGGCTCTTGCAGGGCAGCGAGGGCATGCGTGGTCCCACGGGGATGCCAGGGCCCCCTGGACCCCCCGGACCCCCAGGCATCCAGGTAAGACAACCCCCCCAACCCTGGCATGCCACCCCTGGGGGCAGAGAGGGCAGGACCACCGGTATCATGGTGCTCCTGGGGAGCGCCACTGGCTGGACCCATTCCCCAGGGACCTGTTCCCATAGCCTGGGGTGCCCAGAGCAGGTCCCTCGGGGACCCCCAGAGCCCCTCGGTGCAAACCACCCTCTGACACCCACTTCTTGTCCTCGCAGGGCCCCGCTGGCTTGGAAGGACTGGACGGCAAGGATGGCAAGCCAGGGCTGCGGGTGAGACTCTGGGGCATTCCAGGGTGCTGGCATGGGGGGGGAAACCACCCTGCAACACCCCCAGGATAACCCCAACACGTGTCTCTTTCTCTCCAGGGTGACCCCGGTCCCCCTGGGCCACCAGGGATGATGGGTCCTCCGGTGAGTGACAGCCTTCCTTGTCACCCCTCCCCGGTGCTCAGTGCCTGGCTTGTCCCTACAGCCAGGACCAGGTGTCCCCTGAGTCAGGACTGTCCCACTGTGTGCTCCCAGGGATGCTGAGCCCAAGGGGGTGGGTGGGCATCCCCCCCCAGCCTGGCACTGCAAGATGGGGTCCCCAGTGGAGGCTGGGGTCGGGGTTGCCTGCCTTGGTCCGCTTGTGGGAGCCGAGACCCCCACCCAGCTCTTTTCTCCCTCCAGGGCTTCAAGGGGAAGACGGGGCACCCAGGTCTCCCAGGACCAAAGGTGAGTGACGGTGGCGCTGGACGACACTCAGTGGTGACAGCCCCAGGGATGTTGGTCCTGGGCCAGGGTCTCCACACACTGTGCTGCCCACGGTGTCCCTTCTTTTAGGGTGACTGCGGCAAACCCGGCCCCCCAGGGAGCACGGGCCGGCCAGGAGCGGAGGTGAGTGAGAGGTTGGGTGGGCGTGGGAGCCCTGACCTGGATGGGCCCCGTGCCACCCCTCATCGTGCTGCCTTTCCTAGGGTGACCCCGGACCCATGGGACCTCAAGGCCGGCAGGGACCCCCAGGGCTCATCGTGAGTTGGACCTGCCTCCCCCTGGTGCACCGGGATGGTGCCCATGGCAGGGTGTCCCTCCAGCACAGGGAGCAGGGGCATCGCCATGACCCCCCCCAGCTGACACCCCTCTCTCTGCCCCCCAGGGTCCCCCCGGCAACCCGGGGCAGCCGGGTCCCGCTGGTCTCGCTGGAGTGGTGAGTACTGCCTGGGGCCAGTCCCTGCCCCATCACAGCCCCAGCTGCGGGATGTGGGGGCCGGGTGGGTTTGGGGGGTCACTGTCCCCATCCTGCACTGACTCCGATGCTCCGGGCTCCCTCCTGCCTCCCCGCAGGGGCTGAAGGGCGAGCGGGGTTCTGCGGGGGAGCGAGGTCTGCCAGGGATGCCAGGACAGCCAGGACCCCCAGGCCACCCAGGACCGCCGGTGAGTGCAGCAGGGCACGAGGGGTGGCACAGACCCCTGCAGCGGGGACCTCGAGGACGGCACCATGCCGGTCGCCATCTCACACTGCCCCACTTTGATCTTGCAGGGGGAGCAGGGACCAGACGGACCCGTTGGTAAAGAGGTATGAGTGGGGGCTCTGCGGCTCAGCTGCCCGGTGGGATCCGGGGCTGGACCGTGCCATCCTCCCAGCGTGGCCACGGTGTCCCCAAGGTGTGTGCGCAGGGGACATTCCTGCCACCCCGCTCCTCTGTGTCTCCCCAGGGCCCCCCAGGAAAACCCGGTACCGTGGGACCGGCTGGCCAGAAGGTGAGGGGAGAGCCTGGCCGTGTCCCCGTGACCGTCCCCGCACCCCGCAGCCCTGTGGGGGGCTGGAGGGGCCAGGGCTGAGCCTCTCCCCGTCTCCGTAGGGTGAAGCTGGATCCCCCGGCGAGAGAGGCTATCCTGGGGAGAAGGGCAGAGCCGGAATGCCCGGGGGGCCAGGGAAGAGCGGCTCCATGGGTCTCGTGGGGCTGCGGGGGCCCGCAGGAGAGAGGGGCCCCCCCGGCTCGCCAGGACCTGCGGGCAGCCCCGGGCTACCGGGACCCCCGGGGATGATGGTAAGGAGGGGGGCCGGGACCTGGGGTCCCCCCACAGGGTCCGGTGGCAATGTCCCCTCATGTGTGCCCCCAGGGAGACGTGGTGAATTATGATGAGATCAAGAGGTTCATCCGGCAGGAGCTGAGCAAGATGTTTGACGGTAACGGGGTGGCGGGGACAAGGGCCGGTCGCACCCCGGTATCGCCTCGTCCCCGCTGAGCGCGGCCACCTCTCCCCACAGAGCGGATGGCATACTACACCTCCCGGCTGCACTTCCCAGTGGAGATGGTGGCATCCCCGGGGAGACCCGGTCCCCCAGGGAAGGATGGGCTGCCCGGCCGGCCGGGACCCCCGGGTTCCCCGGGAATGCCGGGGCAGATCGGCAGAGAGGGGCGGCAGGGCGTGCCGGGCATGCGGGGTAGGTGCTGCTCCCCAGGGCATTCCCGGTGTCCCCAGGGCATTCCTAGTTGTCCCATGCTGTCAGCCATCTCCATCCATCTCTCCTCCAGGTGAGCCGGGCGCCAAAGGAGAGAAAGGAGAGAAAGGCGTGGGGGTGATGGGGGACAGCGGCCCCCCAGGACCCCCAGGTGAGCCTCCTCCCTCTGCGTGCCCACCAGCCCCATGCTGGGGCTCGCTGCCAGCCCCACACCCTGCCACCTCCCTCTCTCCTTCTGGCTTTTCCAGGTCCCCAGGGGCCACCAGGCTACGGGAAGATGGGCCCCCCAGGCCCCGTGGGACAGCAGGGCATCCCTGGCATCCCCGGTCCACCGGGAGCCACGGGACAGCCGGGCAAGACGGGACACTGCAGCCCGGCGGAGTGCATGGGCGCCGTGCCCCTGGAGCAGCCCCTCTTCCAGCCCAAAAATGTCAAGGGCCCCTTCGGCTGAGGGGGTCCCCGTGCCCCCCGTGCCCCCCGCCTTTGCTGTTAATATTGTTTCCCCGCTGTGCCGGGGGCTGTGCCTGTCCCGGGGCGGGGGGTGCGGGTGTTGTACAGCTCTGTCGCGATAGTGAGGGCAGGTGGATCCTGCCCGGCCAAATACACCCGTGCTGGTGCTCCCAACGCCTCCCGCCTCCTCATTCGGCTGCGGGACAGATCTCCGCCTCGTCCCCATCCCTGTCCCCATCCCTGTCCCCATCCCTGTCCCAGAGGGATGCTGCTCAGCCCAGCCCAGCAGCCGGGGCTGAGGCCACCCTGGGTGGGGGAACAGTGGCCCTGAGCCCCCGTCCTGCCCCGCGGCCCTGGGCCTGATGGGGAGGGATCCTGGGGAGATCCCAGCTTTGATCCCAGGGGATTCTGGCCCTGATCTGGGGGGATCCCAGACCAGCTCCTGGGGAGATCCCAGCCTGATTCCAGGGGATCCCAGCCCTGATCCCAGCTGTGATCTGGGGGGATCCCAGCCCTGCCTCTGGGGGGATCCCAGACCAGCTCCTGGGGAGATCCCAGCCTGATTCCAGGGAATCCCAGCCCTGATCCCAGCTGTGATCTGGGGAGATCCCAGCCCTGCCTCTGGGAGGATCCCAGACCAGCTCCTGGGGACATCCCAGCCTGATTCCAGGGAATCCCAGCCCTAATCCCAGCTGTGATCTGGGGGGATCCCAGCCCTGCCTCTGGGGGGGGTCCCAGACCAGCTCCTGAGGATATCCCAGCCGTGATCTTGGGAGGATCCTAGCCCTGCTCCCAGGCTGATCCTGGTCCCGCCTCTGGGGGGATCCCGGTCCTGTTCCTAGAGGGATTCTGGTCCTGCTCCCAGGGGCATTCCAGCCCTGATGTTGGGGCGACGCCAGCCTCCCTCCCAGGCTGATCCTGACCCTGCTCCTGAGCTGATCCCCGACCAGCTCCCAGGGAAATCCTAGCCCTGCTCCCGGGTAGATCCCGACCCT
>VFFE01007693.1:2641974-2660649 GCA_008921705.1 Burhinus oedicnemus
GCCGGGGGTCTCTCCGGCTCCCCGTGCCCGTGTCCCCCAGCCGGTAGCCGCGCAAACTGGGTGTCCCGGCAGCCCTGCCAGCACCCCCCAGCATCATCCAGGGGGTTTCCTCTCCTGCCCGGGGCAGCGGGTGTGTGTGGAGGGGGGGCTGCATGACTCCCCTCTCCCAGCATCCCAGCTGCAGCGTGGGCATCCACAAGACAGGGACATTCCGTCACAGCCCAGGATACGGAGCCACTGTCACTTGGAGTCAGCCCCATGTCCCCGCTGCCAGCGCCAGTGTCCAGCCAGGTGCTCAGGACCCGGGGAGGGGGTTCTTGGTCCCCCCGCAGGCTCCGGTTCCCTCCACAGCACTCCCCGTACTCATTGTGGGGCTTCGGCTGCCCGTCCCGGGGCTCCCGCCTGCCTCTGGCCTGCGAGGAGCATCTCCTGGCCGCTGCCAAAGGATTCCTCGAAGATGCCTCATGGCAGCCAGGACGGGAGGCACCACGCTTGGCAGGGGGGTGCAGGGTTCCCCAGGCAGCCGTGGGAGCCGGGACAGGGGCTGAGCCAGGCGCCATGGGCTGAAGGGCTCCTGGCTGCAGCCCGCGGGGAGGATGCTGCAGCCCGTCAGGGCGGGCTTGCACCCCAGGTGCCCGTGCGCAGGGAGCGCTGCGACCCATGGGCTGCCTGAGACACCCAGGGTACTCTGGGTGCCCAAACAAGGGTCCGGCAAGAGCCCTATCCGCTGGGACCCCCACCCGGCTGCTCGGCCAGCGCTCTCGGAAGGGCCTTTTCCTGCAAGTGCGGCGGCCTTGGACACAGCACGCCGAGCCGAAGGGCTGCTGAACAGCTCAGGAAGGAACTGGGTCCAGCCAGGAGTCCGGCTGTCTCCAACCATGTACTTTACCCATGACTGCACTGACAAAAATCCAGAGTGAGTCACGAATTCCCCAAGACCCTCAGGGGACAAAGCAAAGCCATTGGCGAAAAGGACACCCCCAGCTCCCGGTCCTTGTGCTTCTGGCAGGCAGCTCCCTGGCACTGGCTGCGGATGCCGCAGGGCGCTGCTGGCCGAGCTGGCCCCTTCCCATTCCAGCTCCCAGCCCCCCCCCCCCCAGCTGATAAGGGATGGTGTGCGGAGGCGGGAGCAGCGACAGACCAAGCGTTTGTGAGCCCCCCCTCATCCCCCTCCTGCGGCCATGCTCGGTGTGCCAGGCGTCGTTCTCGGTGGAACATGGCGAGCCGGCACTGGGGGGGTCACAGTTCGCTGCATCCCTCTGACGCTGGCATTTCCCCCCCGGCATGTCCCCACCAGCCAGGCCTGTCCCCGCACCGGGGAGTGTCAGCCTCTCGCATACGTCGGGAAGCCAAGGTGAAGCGGGCCAAAGTCCAGCCAGGGCATCTTGGGCCCACGTGGCCACGAGAAGCAGAGCCAAGTGCCGCGGGCCGGCATGCATGCCTGCCCTGCCCTCACCGTGGCCGCCTGCTCTGGGGGAGGGAGAAGGTCCCAGCACCCAGGCCCCACTGCATGGAGTCACGCAAGGAGCCCAGACCTGGGTCATTCCCAGATGCTCCCCGGCACAGCAGGGACACGTACAGGTTCTGCCATGCTGCTCCCGTTGAACGGTGCTGCTGTCCCTGCGCGGCGCAGGGTGGGCACCCGGCGATGCACAACGCCATGGCAGGGGGAAGACCCTGCTGTTGCAGCAATGCATCCCTCCAAATCCCCCTGGGAAAGCCACCCAGCCAACCAGGGGAGCCAGGGAGAGGCCAGTGCAGTGCCACCCTGGCACAGGTCGCTCACGCGGGGCTTTCCGGGTGCTGCCACGTCCTGGCTCCCCCTCCAAAGCTTCTGCTTCAGAGCAGCCCCGGGGCCACACACAAGCCAGCCAGCACCGGGGGTGGCCGAGGCTCCCCAGGGATCGTGCCCACACACCAGGGGACCGGAGTCACCCTGAGACCCCCGTCCCAGCAAGCTGGGGCAGCGGTGAGGGCAGTGGGGCCGGGGCAGGAAGGTGCTGGCCCCTGCAATGCTCAGCACAGCCCAGCGCTCCAGGACGAGCCAGGAATGGCTTTGTTGGCAAGACACAACCAGGAAAGGCAGGGACTGACCTGCGGTGAGCCCTGCCTTCCTCCCCAGCCACTGCCGGGGCAGAGCGGCGCGGAAAGGGGCCACCCCCGGCCCCCCGATGTTTGCAGGCTGGGGGGACACGTTGTCGCCATGGGGTGCCAGAAAATGGGGATGAGGTGAAGGCTTTGCCGTCCCTTGAGAGGTTGTGGTCTCCTGGGGAATGGGGCTCACACCCCTGCCTTCCCTGGGATGGCTCCGGGACCATCACAGCGTCATCCCCGCTTGGGGACACACTGTGACACGTCTAAAGAAGCAGATGGGGTACAGCCCTTCCCGGGGCAGTGACCCTCCCCACCAGCCCCAGGCTCCAAAGGCAGGCCACGGGCCCCTCTGCAGTGGCATCAGGCCTGCAGCCCGCGGGCACACCGCAACGTGGAGCTCAGGAGGGCGATCGAGCCGGAGCCGGGGCCCCAATCCTGCGTCGGGGGGCGGCTGCGGCTCGAGGGGAGCCCGGGGTGGGGGGCAGGGAGGTGGCCGGACGCCTGGGTCCCCTGGCCGGACACCTGGGTCCTCCGGCCACAGCGCTGGTCGGCAGGGCTGGAGTGCCACCTCTCGGGAGAGCCGGGAGAAAGACAGCAGGCAGGCAGGCAGGCAGCCTCTACTCCAAATTTTAATGAAACAAATAAGTTAATAAGTTAATCAAGTGAGGTAACTACCGCTGGCTGGGGAGGTCTGCGGGGACCAGCCAGCCTTGGGGAGGGTCCTACGAGTTAGTTCCTGCGTGCGGCTGCGGGCAAAGCTCTCGCATGCACCCTCGCCCCCACGGCCAGGCACCCACGGCACCCACTCACCGACCCTCCGCCTGCCCACCCACGGCACCCGGCCATCCCCTCGTGCCCCCGCGGCATGGCAGGGGAAGGGGCCGGGGTGGTGCAGGGGCAGGGGAGAGGCTGCGAGCGGCTCTGGTACGGCCCGCGCTGGCCACATGCACTAACGAGGCAAGAAAAATGAGCAGGGGTGGGGGTCCCCGCTGCTGGGAGCAGAGGCACAGGGGGGGTTGGGAAGGGGGGGGATGCAAATCCCGTGGCTTGGTGGGTCCCCCGCCAGCCCAGGTCAGATCCCAGCAGGTCTGGCTGCCGATCCCCGACAGCCCCACGGGGCATCAAGACCCTCCCCGTCCCCCCAGCCATGTAGGAGCAGGCACCAGCCCCAGCTTGGCAAACTTTGGCACTACCACGATCGTTTCCAGCCTGGCTCAGCCCAGTGCTGCGGGACTGGAAACCAGCCCCGCTACTGGGGTCGGGGCAGCAAAGGGGAGTGGGGCAATGCGCGAGCTGCTGTGGCTCTGCCACGACCGGCATGCAAGGAGGCACAGCCCCTCTCTGTCCCCACTGGGTTGTCACCCCCCCCCGCCCCCAGGCCCGGCCCATGCTCCCTGGGCCACGGAGGGGACGGGGACATGGGGAGGGACAAACTGAGCACCACAGGACCCGGCAGGGAAGGAGTCCTCTAAGCAAGAGCAGGGGCTGGGACACGAGAGGGAGGGATGCTCCTTGGGGACCACCGTCCCCATCGCCTGTGCCTGCATCCCTCCGTCCTCCGCAGCCCCTGCCCAGCCCTGCGGTCCCAGGGCCACCCTCCTGCGGAGGTTTGTCACCTAGTCCCAAGCCCCTGGGCCACCCAGGTGGGCCCCTACGGGCAGCAGGATCCAGCCCTGTGTGCTGGTAGGGGGGTTTGCTTATTGCCTATGTCCCCACAGGTTGCTCTTCCCGGGGGTGTTGCATATTAAGACATTATTGCATAAATATATATATATCTCCTATATATATATTGCCCTGGCAGCATGCACGGGCAGGCAGAAGGCTCTGCTGTGCTTCTAGAGGTGCAGCCTTGGCTGCAGCGCTGCAGCCCTGCAAGCAGGGAAACAACCCAGGCAGAGGAGGGTGAGGGGGGACAGACCCCCCACTCCCCAGCTTGGGGGAGACCCGCCGCTGCCCTGACCCACAGCGACGCAGGTAAAACTACACTGGGTCATGCCCCAACGCCCCTGCTTGGCACCGGCAGGGAGATGGAGCCTTGCATAGCCCGGTGGCCCCGGCTCGGCTCCGGGTGACCAAGCAGGACACCACTGGGGAGTTGGACATGTCCTGAGGGCTGGGGGTACAAGCCAAACCCCAGGGGACGGGGCCAGCCGGGAGCATCCCCACCATGGCTAGGGAGCACTCAAGGCCCCAGGAGCTGGGGGGGTCTCATCCCCCGGGAAGGGCAGGAGCATCCCAGGAGCGTGGTCTGGCCATGCCGCAATGCCACAGGCTCCCATCCCATCCCCAGAGCAGGCGCCCACTGCAGCCGTGCCCCCACAAAGGAAGACTTGGTTCAAGTAACACGGCCAAAGACGTGGCTAGATGGGGCCGGGCGATGCCACGCTGCTCCCACGTCCCAGCATCCCGTCCCACCGGCTGCACACCGGCAGGATCCGTCCTGCTGCCTCCCCACTCAGTCCATGTTGGTGCTGGCCGACCTGGAGATGTTCAGGGTCTGGGCAGAGACTGAGATGTCCTCGTGGTCCACGGGGCTGTGGTAGTCAGAGGTGATGTCGGGCTCGCAGCGGGGCACCTGCACGGCGGCCAGGCTGAAGGAGTTCATGGAGCCCTTGCGGAGGCACTGGGAGTAGAGGCCGAGCAGCAGGTCCAGCTTGTGCTCTATGGACTGCACCTGCAAGGGCGGCCAGGGCTGAGCGGATCCCTCCCCATGGGGAGGGGACCTGGGGACCCCAGCTCCCCCATCCCACAGATCCCGGTTCCCCATCCCATGGGCTCCGAAGGGACAGTGACATGCTCCCTGGGGGCCGTCCTCTCCTGACCTGCCTCTCCACTTTGACCACACGCCCCATCATGCTGAGCTCATCCACCAGCTCCATCTCCAGCGCCGGCTTCTCCCCCTTCTCCCGCGTCTTCTTGTCCGCAGTGAGGCCCCCCTTGCCCATGATCTGGTCCACACTGGCAGGGAGGGAAGGGACACAGCCCATCACTCCCAGCCAACGAGAGGGCATGTGAGACCACAAAGGATGGGGACGGGCTCCTGGGACATGTCCCACCCATCACAATGGGCCAGCATTGCTCCCAGCAGCATGCATGGCTAGCGGTGGGAGACCCAGAGGAGCCCAGAACCCCCACCACCACCTTTGGGGCAGCTCACCGCATCTGCAGGCTTTTTATCCTGCCAAGCATGTCCAGGTGGCCGGCCGAGTACTGCTCGATGACATCCTTGACATCGTAAGGACGCAAAGTCTCCTTGAACTTCCTCTTGGCCACCAGAAACTTCAGGATCCTACAGGGACACCCGTGCTGGCTGCAGGGCACTGGGGAGGACTGGGGGTGCCCAGGGGCTCCAGGTTGGGGGGGGCGAGGCAGGGGGTGCATGCAAAGCACGGAGGTCCTAATCACTGATCCCATGGGGGGCTGAGCCAGGAGCTCTCCCTGCTCCCTGCCCAGCTCAGCCACTGCCATGGGCTGGATCAGGGATGGGGGCCCTCTGGACACAGCGGTTTGTCCCCAGGGGCAGAGAGCTGCGGAGGAGCTGGGCACAGAAGCACGTACGCTGGGGGACGTGGGAGGGGACGGTCTCACCTGACAGCCCGGATGAGGGTCTTCACTGCTGGCATGATGTCCTCGAAGGTCAGGTCACAGTGGGAGCTCTTCTCCTCGCCGCTGTCCTCCGGCGGGCAGTCGGCTGTGGGTGCAAGAGGGGGTGGGTGACAGAGACTGAGGGCTGTCCCCACGTGCCCCCCGAAACCCCCACACTCCCCCAGCATGACCCCACGGCTGGACCCAGACCCCACCAGTCCCTGGGGCTTACGTTCGACTGGGGTCCGCGGCTTGAGCCTCAGGGATGCACGGAAGCGGGTCCGGTCATTGAAGCTCCAGCTCTTCTGCACCTTGGTGGGACTGGAGGCCTCGGGGACATCCTCGGTGCTGGGGGAGCGGTGCAGGGGGGGCCCCAGGTGCTGCCTGCCCCGGCTGCCCTGCCGCTGCGAGTTGCTCAGGCGGATGCGGTCCTTGATGCCCATCTTGTTGCTGCGTGGGAGAGCAGGGCGGGCAGCATCAGAGGCGAGCGGGTGCTGGGGACGCACAGCGGGGAGCAGGTCCCTGCTGTGGGCACACATCCTGCCCACCGTGGTGGGGGCGAGGATGGGGCTGGTGGTGCCGAGCTCATGGAGAGCCTCCAACACGCAATGGGTGCGAGCTCGTGTGCCTGCCAGGCCAGGAGCAGGCGGGACCGCATGCCCGTGCAGGACCAGCTCTGGCGTTACTCCTTTAAACGCCTTTTTTTCCCCTCAAAAGCAGAGAAAAGAGGAGACAGGGAGAGCGGGAAAAGACAGGTACGGCGGCAGGGAGGACACGCAGCAGAGCCGCTGGCAGAGCAATCGGCCCCGCAGGGAGCAGCCCTGCTCCTGCCCCAATGCCGCTGGCACAGGGTGTCCCGGGACACCCGGCCAGGCCCCTTCGTCCTCCTCCTCCTCCTCCTCCAGGCTGCACCACCTAATTCAGGCTCTGCTCCTGAAACCAGCCACTCCGCTGGCTTTAGGGATGGAGGGGGGTAACAACAGGCATCATTTATGTAGGACCTACACAAAAACACCATCTGGTGCTGCCTCACGTGTGATGTGGGACCACAACCACACCTTGGGACATGCAAGACGGCCGAGCAGACGCACAGCCCCACGAGCAGAGGAAGCCGAAGCCGCGGAGGACATGGAACAAACCCCACACCCGCTGCACAACGGACTCCATGAAACCCCGGTGCGTGCCGAGCCTCCTGGATTTCCCAAGCCAGAAGTCCCAGGTCAAGGCATGGGTACCAGCAGGGTGCTGGGCTCCCAGTCCCTCCCCGTGCTGGTTGCTGGTGAGCTGGTCCCAGGCAAGCAGGGCTGCCACAAGTCCCTGCAGCTGGCAGCACGCGGTGCTGCCGGGCTGTGCCGGAGAATGGGAAGGGCTGTGCCCCAGGGGGGTACCAAGCTGCAGGACAGACGTGGGATGGGGTTTATCCAAGTGCCTCGGTTTGCTGTTGTTGGACTTGGCAAGGCCAGCACGGCCGACGGACCGGGCTCATCCACACTGCACAAAGGGGGAAACTGAGGCAGGGCAAGCTGTGGGAGCAGTTGGGGGACAGTGGGGACAGCCAGCTCAGCCCAGGCCATGCATAAACCCCCGAGCCCTGCCACTCTTTGTCCCCAACCCCCTCATCCCCGCAGCCAGCCCTGCACGGAGCACCATGCACCCCCCGGTGCTCCCCGGCCCTGCGCAGCCGCCCATCGCAGGCAGGCAGGACGCAGTACCTCTGTCTCCACGTGCCCCACGTCCGCAAGAGCCTCCTCTTACCCCTAAAGATCGGGCTGGAGGGTCAGGGCAGAGACACAGGAGAAACCGAGAGTTAGCCCACGGCCGGGAGGGAGCGCAGCATCCCGGGCCACCTCGTCCCTGACCCCCCCTGGGCATGGCCGCACCCCAACGCAGGGTCCCTGCCCGCCACCGGTGAGCATCTCCCGCTGCACCGGAGCCGGCCATGGTATCCGCCTCTGCTGTGGAGGCAAGAAGCACGAGTAAAGCTGTTTGTGCAGGTCCTGCATAAAACACTAACGCCTGCCCGGCAGAGGAAAATCCAGTTTCTCAGCGGTGGAGCTCTGCCAAGAAATCAATTTGGTGATGGCACATGGTACGGAGCAGCTGGACAGTGGTGACCCTGCAACCACCGTTGGGGCTCTGCAGCCGCTGCCGGGGACGAAAGTTACCTGAGGCGTAAGCACTTGTGGGGCTGCACGTCCTCCTCCTTCCAGCTTGGGGGTGAACGAGGGGACAGAGAAGGTTTGGGGGGGGAGGTTGGAGGGATGGAGAGGAGGAGGGTGAGCAGGAGAGGGGAGGAGAGAGAGAAGATGAGATGTTATGAGAGGTGATGCTCGCGGAGGAGATGGAAGGAGGCTTGGGCCCCTCTGAGTGGGACAGCTGGCGGGTTGTAGTCCTTCCCCTGCCAGCTCCCGGCTGTTCACCGGGAAACGGGAGCCCAGGCCGGTGCTGCTGCAGGGAGGAGCCCCCCAAGCCCATACTCACCTCGGGGGTGGTGAGGGGAGCAGTGCCCCCTTGCCCCCGTGCCCACAGTGGGGCAGCCGCAGCCCCACGGCTCGTCACATCCCCACACTGCACCAGACCTCCCGCAGCCCTGCCTCCAGCATGACGGGGGAAACTGAGGCACGATGCTACCGAGGAGCCGCGCTCCCTCTCCCCACCTAACCCTGACACTGGCCCACGGTCCCGCACCATGCCGATGTCCTGGGTGGCAGGCCACCAGCCGTAGGGGCATGCCGGGGTCTCCGGGATGCTTTTCCATCAGAGGGAACCGGGGACTTGATGCAGAGCAACCGCCGCCAGCAGCATAAGCAGCCCTGAACCCTCTTTTGTCTCTTGTCATCGGCGCTGGGGCAGCTCGGCATCGCTGCTCCCCACTGCTGTGGGCACGGGAAGCCCGTCTTGGACCGCAGGAACTCAGTTTTCCTCCTTGCCTGGCTCTGCAGCAGGGCCACACAGCTCCAGCCCTGCCGGGCTTGCAGCACTGCCTTTGCAGGGCCGTTTTTGGCCACGCTCGGTTCCCCCGTGCAAGGTCCTGGTGCCGTGGCCACATCAAAAAAAAGGTCAGCGAGGTGGAGCTGAATGTTGCAAGAGGCTTCGTGACGGTACAACAACCCAGAGTCCGTCTGCGGGGACCAAACGTGCCCCCTCTGGAGCTGCGAGCCGGGAGCAGTGCCGGCAGCCAGCGGCAGAGCAGGATGGGTGCCCCGGCGTGGTGCTGGGTGGGGAGCGGGGCCGGGGGCTCCGGTGACGGGCACCGCGGTGGCACCACGAGTAGACACAGACGAGCAGAGAAGAGAAGGCAGAGAGGAGGGAGAACGCGGGGCCGTGGGGCTGCACCCTCCTACCTTTCCCCTGAACAAGCAGCAGGGCCGATGCTTTTCTGGCCAGGGGTGAAGGAGTGATAAGGCGGTGGGGCTCCGTCGGGCCATTTTTTCACCTCTGAATTCCTAAATCCTCCGTTGCGGACTCGGTGCAAATGCTCAAACATTGGGATCAGCTCTCTGGGGTTGGGGTCAAATAAAAACACGGAGAAATTAAACTTTCCAAAGCAAACGAGATGAGCAAACCAAGGCTGAGCAGAGACTCCTCTGGGCAAACCAAAGCAAAACCAGAGCAAAACAAGAAGCAAAAACCAGCACTTTCTTTCAAAAGACAGTTTCTTAACAGCTCCAACACCCGCTGCCAGCACCTGGGGGTGACGGTGCTGGGGAGACGGGTGCTGGGAAAGGGTCCCACAGAGGCTGCCCACTGGCAGAGGGGTGGGACCCGTGCTGAGAGGGATGGTTCGGGCAGGACCACCACCCTTGCTGCAAGGTGGGGACATGGGGACCTGCCACCATCTGATCTGGGGGTCCGGGCACTGCTGGAGCAGGGGGGAAGGTCAGACCCAGCAGGGATCAAGCCTGGCCCTATCTCAACTCCCTGCTGCAGGAGAAACGGCTCCCGGCAGGGCAGGAGGGGCTGGCGGAGTCCCCCGTGATGCCCACGCTGGGAGAGCCCAGCGCCACGCTTGGCAGCGATGCACGGGAAGCCGGATCTCCTCGGGGACCAGAGGGACTTGCTGCCGCGGCTGTTAAGAGCCCTGTCTTTGAAAAAAATAAAGAGCGAAACACAACAGTGAATTTGTCATTGCAAAGAACCACACGGACGGAGCAGGGGCAGGACGCAGAGGCAGGGACAGGCAGGAGGGCAGGGCTGTGGCACACTGTGCTGCCAACCCCGGGGCAGGGCTCAGGCACAGGCACCGCACGGCAAACACGGGGCATCCAGAAAAGCTTCCGAGAGTCCTTGATCCACCTGTGGTGGCAACATCCCAGAGGACATGGAAGGGGACAACACTGCACAGATGGGGCACGGGGCTCCCCGCCAGACCCTTCGGGTCCATCCCCTCTGCCACTGCGCTTGAAGCCGGCTCCCGGCCACCTGCAGCTCCATCACCCCGGCCACGAGGTCCCTGTGGCCGGTGGCATCGTCCTCTTCCCTGCGGTGGTGCTGGAGGAAGGCTATGGATGGGGCGAGAGGGGACAGGGTGGGATGGGCGCTGCGGGCTGGCAGGATGGTGAGGATGGAGGAGGGTGCTGGGCATTTCGGCAGATACTGTGCTGGGGCTCTGGCATCCCGGGGCTGAGCAAGGCGTCCGTGCTGCTCAGCCCCACTGAGCCCCCGGCGGCTCCACGTGGCCCCTCACAGCAGGGGCTGCCCGGGTCACTCGTCAGCCTGGGTCCCCGCAGGGACCCCCCCAGGAGCCCCACAGCCCTCGGCCGCACCATGCCTACCTGAAGGAGGGCAGGAGGCTGTCGTAGTAACACCACGTGGCCGTCAGGTATGCCCGGCTGATGTCCGTCGAGTACAGGCGCCAGGCAGCCTGGATGGGAGCGAGAGCCCACCGGCATCGGGATCAGCCCCTGGGGGGCCAGGAGGCAAACCCCCCCATACCAGCCCCCTCCATCCCCCTTGGCCACCACGGGCAGAGTCCGGCCCAAAGGAACCAGCTGTCGGATTTGGGGTCAGGCGTTTGGGTCCTGCCTGCGAGCAGGGAGGGACAGGCAGAGCAGGCAGCGGGGACAGCAGAGCATCCCCGGGAAGGGACGGGGCAGGACATGCCAGCCCTGCACTACCTGGATCAGGTTCGCCGCCGGAGTCCTCCTCTTCTCAAAGTGCTTCTGCCGATGCTGCTCCTGCACTTTGAGGGCAAAGCCGGAGCCCAGGATCCCCTGGGGACGAGAGGAGATGGGGTCCAATGGTGCCAGCCACGTCACCAGCCAGGACAGATGGGGACCCTCCCACCACGGGGGTGGATTTTTCCCCTTTCTCACGAATTTCTGCAGGGCAGGAGGTGCGGGGACCCTCTGCCCGGTCCTACTCACAGCAGGCAGCGCGAAGAAGGAGATGCCGAGCAGGGCAAAGCCAGCTGCCAGCATCCGTCCCAGCCACGTCTGCGGCGTCTTGTCCCCGTAGCCGATGGTGGTGAGGGTGACCTGCCCAGGAGCAGAGCAGGGGGAGGCCTGGAGGGAGCTCCCCCGCCACGGCCCCATCCCACCCTGCTCGTCCCCTCCCGGGGCTGGGAGGCCATGGCAGCCGAGCTTACCGTGCCCCACCATAGGGAGTCGGCGTAGGTGGCAAATTGGGCATTGGCGTCCTTCTCAGCCAGGTAGACGAGGAAGGAGGCGAAGATGAGCACCAGGAAGCCGATGTACCAGGCGGTGATGAGCTCCTGCCGGGGCAGCGGGGGGGTGAGAGGGGGTCAGGGGGTGGTGTGGGGGGCCGTGCCAGGACCCCACATCCTCACCTTGCTGTGGGCGTAGACGACGGAGCCCAGCAGCTTCCAGGTGCCGCCGCGACGGTCCATGCGCACCATGCGCAGGATCTGCAGGAAGCGCATGCTGCGCAGCGCCGAGGTGGCGAAGATGTTGCCCTGTGTGCCGGCAGCGATGACAGCCACCGAGGCGATGAAGACGATGAAATCTAAGGGACAAAGAAGGTCAGGAGCACGGGCTTTTCTCGAATACCCATGGCGTGGGGGACACTGCAAGTGCCCGAATCCCTGTGCTCCCCCCACACTCCCCCAGTACCTATAACACAGAAGGGTTTCCTGGCAAAGCGGAAGCGTCCCCTCCAGCCCCGGTAGCGGCAGCAGCAGCCGGCTGCCCAGACGCGGATGATGTACTCCATGCCGAACACCACGATCATGACGAACTCCTGCCAGGGTGGAGAGAGGGGGGCAGGAGGGTGAGGTGGGGAGAACAGGGGCAGGATGGCATGGGGGGACTCAGCTGGGTGGGCGGCTTTGAGGGAGGGAACAAAATGAAATGCTGGTGCTGAGGAGGGTGCAGGGGGGGAGCACGGTGTCCCCCTCAAGGCCACCTTCCTGACACAGCCCTGGCTGGAGCCATCCCGGGGGAACCAGGGCAGCGAGACGGGAGCCACGGCTGTCGAGCCTGTCTGAGCAGCCCGGCTCTCCTACCTGTGCCAAGCTCACACCGAGCTGGGTCCTTTTCCTCCGCCGTCAGCATTGTCCTCCTACCTCTCGCACAAGCAAGCCCCCGTTCTGCTTACTAGCGGGAAAGTCACAAGGACCTTCCCAATTTAGTCTCCATCACTCGGAAAAACTCCAGTGTCAGCCGTTTCTGACAGTTTGGGGGAAAGTTGCCTTTTTTAGCCCCTCCTGCCCTGCCTTTTCCAGTGGTTTATGCCTCTCCGCACCGCAGAGGTCCAGCTGCGGTGACGGGCCACCCCCATCCATAGGGATGCCTGCAGCAAGGCCACCCTGGAGAGGCTGCCGTGGTGAACACCAAGGATCAATAGTGACACCTGGCCCGGGGAAGGGGTCGGAGGGGTTTTGTCCATGATCTTGTCCCGAGTCTCTTAGGGTGTAATGCGGAGAGGGGGAGTCTGAGCGACAGCCCTGCTCCCCACTTACCAGGATGAAGAGGCACTGGTTGGCCAATTTCTGGTGCTCCTGGATGGTGGAGAAGACTGACAGCACCAGGCAGCTGAAGACGAGGAGGAATCTGGAACGAGAGCGTGTCAGCACGGGTGTTGGGGACAGCCAGGGGGATCCCAGCTCGCAGTACTGGTCTCCACTCGCAGCCTGTCCCCCCCCAGCCAAGACCTCCATGGCTGTGGCTGAGCCACCGGGACCACGGTTTGCCCCTAGATGGTGGCATGGAGCAATTCGGGAGCCCGTGGGTGCAGAGCCAGGGCTGTGCCTAAAGCCTGCCCTCTCCGAGGTTGCCCGGGGCCACTGGGATGCCCAGTGCAGGGAGCACCTTCCCGGGCACCGAGCCCATGGTGGGATCCTTCCTTTCCCTGTGCATCCCTCCGGCACACCCGGGACGGGCTCTCTGCCCAGCCTCGGGCACAGCCTGGGGTCGCATGGTGTCCCCCAAACCCTGTGCCCAGAGAGAACATCGCTCCCACTGGTCCCCCCTGTGATGGGGACCGGCCCTGTGTGGCACCCATGTGCCACCCCAGGCTGGTGGCACAGCAGGTCCCCAGGGAAGCCTCGCAGGAATCAAGGAGGAGGACCAGGTTCCAGCAGCCATGGGGCTCAGCGCAAGGCTCAGCCGCAACCCTGCAGCCTCTTCCCTGGGCAAAACAACCGCTAACCAAAGGCAAGGAGGAAAACGGGGGGGGTCCTGCATGGCAGCAGGGCTGCTGCTGCTGCAGAAGGGGGATCAGAGCTGCTCCTGACTGTCCCCGGCATCGCTGCCACCGTGGAGACCTGCTGGGGACGTAGGGTCCACCTGGGAACAGCCGACCCAGGGGAAGAGTTAACAGGGAGCTGCTCTGGGGCTATTTGTCCCCAAGACGTGGGTTAAGACACAAGGGGCTTTGGCCCATTTAAAGTAAAAAGGGGGGGAAAAAAATAGACTCTGAAGCTGAAGCAAATGAAACTCCAAAAATACATTTTTTCCCCTGATCCAGCGATTCTAAAAATGGAAAGCGGAGGGCTTGTGCCACCAGCCCACGTGATGGTGTGCAAAGGGCCACTGCTCCACCGGAGCCAGCTCCATAATAGCACGGGGGGCTCCAGGCACCCGCTGGGCACCGCGGCCCCACGGCACTGCAGGAAGGCACCGCTGGCAGCACCAGGGTGGCCAGGGCTGAGGCCACCAGTGCAAGCGAGGTGGCCCTGGCACCCTGTGCCCGAGCTGGTGGGCACCCATCCACCCCCCCAGCACCATGTCCCCATGGTGAGCAGTGCCCATAGGACCCATCAATGGTGCTCCAGAGAGCGCGGGGCGGGTGCTCTCAGGAGATGCTGCCCGACAGCCGCTCGGGAGCACCTTCCCATCTCCTCTTGTTGCTGATGTGGAGCTTCAGAGCTGAACTGGCTGCCCGGGGTGGCCGAGGGGTGATACCAGACCCGACCCGCATGCCTACCCCGGTGCCAGCGGGGAGACACCAGGCGACGCAGGGGAGAGGGGATGATGCTCTGTGCCCTCTGCAGGAGCACCCCGGCCGAGGGGATCGTCTCAGAGACCGAGTACTGGGGGTGCGGGGAGCCATCCTGGGGATATAAGCACCCACTGAAGCCACAGTTTGTGCCATGTAGGGCTGGGGGCTCTGCAAACCTGGGCATGGCATGAGGGGGGCTGCCGAGTGCCCCGTGGGGTGAGGGGGACAGCAGCCAGCTCAAAACCCAGCCTGAAGGGGACAGGCAGGTCCCCTTGACCGAAACCACCACAACAGGAAACTGGAGATGGGACCGATGGCGGAGAAACCCCAGGGAACAGGAGAAAGGCTGGATCCAGAGCACGGAGAAGGGAGAGCTGGAGTGACACACTATGCGCCAGCTACAGCACCGAAGGGGCCGGGGATGTCGCAGCCCCGACACCGCCCTGTCCTTGCTGCGGAGGGTGATGCTCCTCTCCGAGGCGTTCCCCATCTGCAAGGCAGAAGGCTGGAGCCAGTTCCTTCTCCCTCTGAATTATTAATTGAGCCCTTTTCCTCCGGCACAGCAATTCTGCCATTAACTCCTCCGGCAGCCGACGGCACAGCGGTACTGCCGTCCTGCCCGTGCCGGCAGGGAGGACTGCGGTGCCGTGGGCAGGGAGCACCGAGCAGGTCGCTGGCCTCTTGGCCACTTGGTCTGAGGAGCTAAACAAGACCTGGCTGAGCTGCCCAGGGCAGAGCCTTTCCACTTTGTGCATCATCAGCAATAAAGATTATACAATCAGGATTTAGCAGGCAATTACACGGGCAGCGAAGCACAAAGCAGAAGAGGAGGCAGAAATCTCCCAGCCTGCAAAGATTTGTGCCTCTCGCCCTGGATGAGGAGTCGGGGCGGCGGGGAAGGTCTCCGGCGCCTGGGCACACGCTGCTGCCGCAGGGACACGCTGCGGGTGGCTCTGCCTCGGGCAGCAGAGAGTCACGGCGCCTTTGCACCCAGCCGGAGCCCCACTCGTCACCTGTCCCCACGAGCGACAGAGCCGGTCGGTAAAGCCATGCCGCAGCAGCGGTGATGGAAACCTGCACCTTTGGGGTGGGGATGCTTGCGACCCGGCCGCCCCCCCCCGGCATCCCGCAGGATTCGGTGAAGGATACAGGCATGCGAGGCCCCAGGGGGCCAGCTGGGAAAGAAACTTTGTGGGAACACATCACCTGCTAGGAATTAACTTGTAAAGCCTGGGCAAACGCCCCGTCCCGGCTGTGCCTAAGCAGCTTAGGGAAAGGGTCAGATGCCTGAAGGCAGCTCGGCGAGCCAGGAACTGGCTGTGTCCCCCCCCAGTCCCCCCTCTGGGGCAGAAGTGCTGCTCTCAGCAGCTCTGCCCCACATCGAAGGCTCGGCCGACCTCTCCATCAAACGCCGCGTGGTGCCAGCGGTGCCAGGCTCCCCGCCGGTGCGCTCCCTCCCGAATTCACTGCTCTTCCCATCCACCAAGCAGAGCCAAAAAAAAAAAAGAAAAAAAAAAAAAAAAAAAAGCGCTGCCAGGGAAAGCAAGGATGGGGCAGAGACGGCGGGGCAGGACCTGGCAGAAGCCTCGCTGCCTCCCCGCTCCCCTTCGCCGGGATCCCAGGGGACGGAGGGAGCAGATGCTGTTGTTGCTGAGCCAGCGCATCAGCTCTCCCCAATAAACTTTCCATCACCAGCCCCCACCAGCCGGCAGCCCCCTCCCCGAGGGGCTCCTGCCACTGCCCAAACACCTCCCTGCTGGCACACGTCCCCGTGCAGGACGGGGACACACCGCCGGCAGCCTGGGCACAGGGACGGGACCCCTCCGGCTGCTCTCACCCCTGCAGGAACAAAGCCTGTCCGCAGGAACACTCCTCCCCAAAATAATAATTAAAACCCAGGAGGGGGCCTGAGTTGGAGAAGGCAAATAATCTCACATTAATCTTCATTAGAGCGGACTTTGCCATATGCTCCTGCCCACGGTGCCGGCGGAGGAAGAGGTGAGCTGGGAAAGGTGCTGAGCTCAGGGGAAGCGGGGCCAGGTTGGCCCTGGCCAGCGAGGAGCAGCGCCGGGCAAGGAGGCAACTAGTGCCTACCCGAACACCCCCGGGCAAACGGGCTGCACCCCAGTATAGCCAGGGCAAAGCTGTGCCACGGCACCCCGCTGCCAGCGCCGATGGGACCGCGATGCTCAGAGCCCAGCCAGGCTGCGTCCCCCAGCAAGCAGCCGGTGTCCAGGCTGGAAAGGTGGGGGATAATGCTGGGCCAGGACCCCTCTTCGCTCTCCCCCTGCGAGGAAGCCCCGAGCCGGGGGCGCAGGCAGCATCGGGGAGGCTTGTGCCGACAGCCCGGCAATAATTCAGCGGAAGGAAAATACCACGCGCCCTAGGATAAACAGCTCAGCCAGGGGACGAGCGAGCAAACAGCCTCTGCCAAACGGCACGGCTCCCTTCCCGGCCAAGCCTGGCCCCGTCGTGGCACTGCCAGGTCCCCGCGGTGCTGGGCAGCGGCGCTGGGTGCCCAGCCATGCTGTCCCCTCCCGGCTGTGCCACCGCGGGAAATGACTCTTTGGACCAAAACTGTCCAAACCCAGCTCTGTTGGGGATGGGGACAGGGATGGGGACGGTGCTATCCTCTCCAGACGGTGAGGTTCAGCTCCCCCAGCACCATCTGCAGCTGTATAAACAGCGCGTCTTATAAATCCCCCATCCCTCGCCCCAGCAGCCCTTTAGGAGAGGTGGAGCCGGCGGCCTGCCTGCTCCGGGGGATATAAATAACCGGGGTGTAGTGGGCCTGTTTGCGCCCGTAACCATGGCAGGGTCCATCCCACGCCACGCTCCTGCCCGCACTGTGGAGAAGAGAACCAGAAAAGCAGGGAGCGTTTCCCCACGCTCAGGGAAACGGGAGCTGGAGCCAGGAGCCGGCCAGCCTCGGCACCGCAAAGCCCAGCACACGCTCGGAACCCGGCCACATCCCGGTTATCAGTGCCGGGAGAGGAAAGGTGCTGCTCCAAGAGCCCTCCTCGTCCCCAGCCCCGGGCGTTAAGGCAGGACGGGGCATTTCCAGCGCTCCGATGCAGGCAGGGCTGGGATGAGGAGCCCATCTGCAGGCTGCATGCCTCCTCCCGCAGCCCAGTGGCACCCACAGCAGCACCCCCGGATGACGTCCTACGAGCGCACGGGAGCCGATGGCCCCAACACCTTTGTGCTTCGGGGAGCAGGAGCCAAAGCCTGCAGACAGCATCATCCATCCCCCTTGCACTGCACTCGTCTGCACCCCCGCGCCACCCACCGCCCCCCAGCACCCCGGCCCCGCGGTCCCCATGGGGAGCACGGTCACAAGGCTCCTGCGGACGGTGCCAAGATGCTCACACGGAGCAGCCGAGATAGTTTTGCTCTTGAATCATCTGGCAAGGAGCTGGCTTAAGGGGGGGGAAAAAGAAAACCAGAGTGTTTTCAGATGCACCTCCTGTGCCCGATGCGCCCTGCACCCCAGGAGAGGAATCAGGGCCGTCCCCACCCTCCAGCACCTGGGGATGCCGCAGGGACAGGGGACCTTTGGGGCACAGGGACACAAGTGGCCCCAAGAAGTCGAGGCAGGCTGAGACCCCAAACGCGCTGCACGGAGGGCAGAAGCACCCACAGGCAGAGGGGACAGATCCGAGCGCTCCCTCAGCCCCACTCCGCTCTTCACCCCAGGGATGGAGGGAGAAATAACCCAAACCTCGTCAGGGTGACCGAGCATCACCTCTGCACGCCTCAGCAGTGGGGCTTCCCCCTCTACTTGCCATCAGGTCCAGCCAGCCCTGGGCACCCAAACCAGCACCTCCTGTTCTGGGCTGGGGGGGGTCTGACAGGAGCGGCAAGAGGGGAAAAGGAAAAAAACAAAAAAAAAAAAAGAAGAAAAATCAATGCATCGTTTCACATTGCACCGAAGTCGCTTAATTTTATGCCCTGGTGACACCGCATCAGGCTGGGGAAACTGCTGTGCCGGCTTCTCTTCCTGCTGGCATCTCCCCCAAACTCAGCTCCCGTTTCCAGCCCGGGCAAGGTGAGCGGGGCCGGCCCCGGGAGCGGAGCCCCCTGCTCGAAGGGCACGGCTCGGGCAGCGTTGGGGCACGACAGCCTCCCCGGCCCCTTTTATTTTGGCCACGCGAGCACAGCAGCCGGATAGGAAACCACCACACCAGCCCCTGCGGGGGATACTAGTGGCAGCAAGTTAAAACCTGGGAGCTTAATACAAGAGGTTTTTTTACCAAGCAGGTGGTGGAGAGCCAGCACCGAGCAGGGGATAAAGCTATTTCCCTGCAAACCCTCCAGGGCTCCAGCCCATCAAACAGCCTTGGGTGGACTGGCGCTGCTGCGGGCACTGAAGACGGTGGCAATCCCCAGCGTGGCGAGGAAAGCGCTTTCCCACTTGCCAAGTGGTGCTGGAGGGATGCAGAGAGACGGGGGACCACGGCAGAGCCGCCTACCCTGCAGTGGGGCCGGGATGCAGCAGGGCCGGCAGACCCATCCTGCCCATCCCAGCCCTCTCCCATAACAGGATCCGGGTACAGAGAAGCTCCAGGAGGGACAGACCGGCTGTCAGCAGCCTGG
>VFFE01007693.1:2663315-2673315 GCA_008921705.1 Burhinus oedicnemus
GCTGTCCCTCGCTGTCACCGCCGGCCCGGCTGGGGGGACCCTTCCCCGCGAGGTCCCCGGGGGCCGGGGACGTCCCTGCTGGCGGCTGCACCGGGCAGAGAGTGTCCCGGCCACGGGGCGCGGAGAATCCCAGGAGCGAGCATCCCAAACCAGCGGGTGCGGAGCATCCCAGGCCGCCAAGCTTGGAGCATTCCGCCAGCGAGCATCCCAAAGCACGGGGTGTGGAGCCTCCCAAACCAGACGGTATCGAGCATCTCTGGAAGGAGCATCTCCGGAGCCAGTGTCCCTGGCCACCAGGCGTGGAGCATCCCAGGCATGAGCTTCCCAAGCCAGCCAGCAGCAAAGCTCCCAGCGAGCACCCCAGACCAGGGCATCCCCCCTTTCCTCTCCCTTGCTCTCGGTCCAGGAATTGCTGGAGGCACCGAAGTTTAGAGGGACACCAAGTACCTACAGAGAGACTTTGTATTTCTTGGGAAGGGAAGGGCGCATCCTCGTCCTCCACCTCCCAGGCCAGGAGCCCTGCGGAGCCTGTTCCCCCCCGGGGTCCCTGCAGCAGGCACAGCCCACCTGCCCCCATTCCTCTCCATCCTCTACGGACTCAGCTTTGAGCTGGGCTTCAAGCGTGTTTCCCAGCCGACACGCACAGCTTTCTGCCCTTCCACCTTATTCCCCTCAGCTCCACAACCTCCCACTAACGGACCGGGAAACTGAGGCACGCTGCTGGGAATGCCCTTTCCAAGCAAGCCGGGGTCAGAGGTGCTGCGTCCCAGCTACAACCACACGCTCTCTGCACCTTTGCGGAAGCTGGGTCCCCCCACCCCGCACGGGTGCCCAGGGCCCGCGCTCCCGGAGAGGAGAGCAAGTTAAAGGCTTTGCTCAGTGAATTATTTAACGTGGCGGTTGGAGATCCTGGCACTGGCGCGGGCCCCTGTGAGCACTGCGGTATTTGGTAGGTCTCGGGAAACACACTCAATAAATAGACAATTTTATTTACTTGGGCACGGGGGAAACGGTGCTGGTAAAACCCACCCCAGGAGCCAGCCTGCAAACCCCCCCACTCCGAGGACGTCTCTCCTTCCCGCCGCCACGCAAACCCCACGGCAGCGAGATGGGGACGAAAGCCGTGTCCGTGGTGGCTGAAATCCTATAAATCCGAACCAAATTCTCCCCAGTGAATCGGTGGCGTCTCCTCCGTGCTCCCCTCCAGCCCTAACCCCTGCAGCCCCCTCTGAACGTGCTCCCCGAGGGGACGCAGCCCCCGGAGCGTGGCCCTGGCTGCACACAGGGTCCCCCCCGGCACATCTCGCGCCCCCCCGGCAGATGCTCCCCGCAGCCGAGCCGCCGCGGCGGGAGCACCCTGACCTTCATCCGGCTGCCGTTCGGTTCAGCGTATTCCCCTCGGTGGCGAGGTTTGGGTTTCACCTGGCGATTGATTAAAGCCTCCGGGCTGCGGAGGGGGCAGGGTTAAGGTGACCTGGAAAGGACTTCGGCCAAGGCGGGCGCTGGCTTGAGAGGAGTCGGGGAAGGTGGGAGTTGTTTTATTCCTGGATGGGGAATAGCCAGGCTGATGTCCCGGGCTTGCCAGGGAAGCCTCGGCAGAGCTGCGTTTGTAAGTGAAGAACTGCTGATTTTTTTTAAACAAAGACATCGCTTCTCTAAATTGTTTGCTGGAATCGGCGAGCTGCTAATAAATTAGGGGAGAAGGCGCGCTACCACCCTTACTGTCACTTTCTGGCCTCCTGCGGTTTTACTTTTGCTTTTTAGCCCCCGAGCAGCCCCCTGGTAGCAAATGAAACTTTGCAAGGCTGCAGGCTCAGCCGTCCGGGCCAGCGACACCAGTCACTCCCAGCAGGGCTGAGCACCCCGGGGTGGGTTAACTGGGACAGGGAGCTGGTGCTGGGCTGGTGCTGTGGGTCACTGCGCACGGGGAAGGGGCATGTCCCATCTGTGCCTTGTCACTGCCCGGATCTTGGAAACCTCCGTCGATCCTGGAACCGGGAGGTTTTGGGATAGAGCCAGGGAGTCTGAATCAACACGGTACTGACCCATCCATCGGAACTGGTGGAGGTTTTGGGAAGCTGTCCCGGGGGTCTGCTGGCTTTGCCCCCCGCCTGCCCGCCCGTGGGGGTCCCAGAGAGCCGCTCGCGTCCTCCGGCCCTGATGAAACTTTGAAGAGGATTTCCGAGGCTGGGTGATGGCGAGCGGGGAGGCCTGGCGTGCTTGGAGCTTGCTGCCCTCTTGGGATTGCAGCTCAAGTTCCTGGCACGGATGGGAGGGCAGGATTTGCATCTGCAGGATTTCCAGTAAGTTTTGCAGCCTTGGTATGCGGCTGCAGGGCTGTGGGCTGGGGAGAGGCAGGCGGGACCGGGGCGGGAGGGGAGCCGGGACTCCTCACCCGGGCACGGGGACCGGAGCAAAGTCCCAGCCCGACTCCCTGGATGGGAGGATGCTGGGGAGTCCTGGGCAGAACTGGGGGTAGCATCGCGGAAGGGAGGATGCAACCAGCCCCCTCTGTGCGAGGGAGCCCGATTTGGTGCTCAGTGACCAGGACAGGCACAGCTGGGGGCAGGTGGCTTCAGGGGACCCAGGGCTGGCATTGCCCCGGGAGCTGGGTGAGCACTGGGGACAGCCGGCAGCAGTGGCAGCGGTGCGGGGAGGGCTGGGGAGCACCTGCTTCTGCCGAAGGCTTGGCCTCAGCCCGGGGCAATTAGCTCCCTCCCTCCTGCCGCCAGGCATGGGATGGGGAACCCTCCGGGCCGGGGTCCGCGGGGCTGTTCCGCCCCAAAACCAGGGCAAAGTCGGGTCCCGCTGCTGCGGGGCCGTGTCAGCATTCGCCTGCCCTGACCCCGAGCTCGGAGCGACACCAGCATCGCTGGGAGCTGCGGTGCGTCCCAGAGCAGCCCCACAGGAGGAACAGGGATGCTTCCACCCCACTCTGCCGCAATGCCGCCTGTGCAGGGAGCGGGACGGGTCAGGGACTCGGCTCCTTTTCCCAGCTCCGAAGGCGAGGAAGCATGAACGGACAAGGACTTCAAGCGAGCTTTGCACCCCCAGGCTCTGGCGCTGGCTCGGCAGCCTCGGGACGGTTCCCAGCCGAATCCCTCCAGCAGCGTCGGGTCCCTGCGGAGATGGAGGAGAGTCCCGCAGTGGTGGCAGGGGCAAAGAGCCAGTGCTGCTCCCCAAGGAAACACGGTTTCCCGGTGCTTGCTGCAGGTGGCGAGCCCATAGCCCGCGCCAGGAGAGGCTGCGTGTGGGGCAGCTTCACCTGAGTCCTTTTCCCTACGTGCCTGGGGCCTCCCACACCCTGTGGTCCATGGGGCTCCCAATCCCCATGGCAGCAGCGTGACCTTCACCACAGCGAGTTTTTTCCTTAGAAGAGGGTGGGCGGATGTGGCAGCCCTGAGGAAGGGCAGCCGTCAGCAGCAAAACCCGCAGTAAAACGAGCGCCCAGGTTCCCAAGCGTCAACGTCCGGCGCTCGCCCGCACGGGGGTTGTGCTTAGCTCATCACCCCGAGGAGAAACGGAAACTCAAACCAGTCCTTGGGGGAAAAGCGCTGCTTCCTTATCAGCTTTCAACCCCCGGGTTCCCGGAGGTGCGATTGGCTCTGCCACCTTCACGCCTTGTCACCCGCCGCACTTGTCGCACAGCCCGGTGGCACTCGCCGAGCCGCCCACAGAGGATCTGGTGTCCCTGCCCGTGGGTGCCACGGCTCGCCCAGCCTCTCGGGGAATATGCGTTTCCTTGCATCACCCCACACCGCTCAATTTGTCATCACGCCGCCTCGGAAGATCAAACGAAGGCACGTGTCCTTATATGGAAGATTTGGTTCTTAATAACGTCTGAGGTTTATAGTACCTGTGACAGACAAACGATGTCAGCTCTCTTCAAAATACCTTTGCTGTTCAAGGCAGCTCGGGCACTCCCCTGGGAGCGCAGACGAAGTCTCATCTCCATTATTAGCTAAATATTAACACGATCCGTTAAGTTCCCACACTCCTAGATGACATCAGATTTTTGGTGACCACTGGGACGACACCGAGCGTCTCAAAACCAGCACCCCCTTGACTAGAGGTTAGAGGCTTTCACTGGAAGCTACGCTCCTCTCAGGAGCAGCGTCTCACTCCCTTTTTCCGCTCTTTAAGCAATTTATTTCCATTCAGATTTGAACTACTTCAAGCAAACACAAACTGCTTTGGGTAAAGAGCTTTCCTTTGGAAGATCCTCGCTTGCTACCGCTGCCAGTGGCTGATAAGGCAAAGCGGCTCCGGCCACCCGGCTGCCCCTTCCCGGAGCCGCACGTCTCGCTCCGGCCTTACAAACCCATTCCCCAGCTCCGCTCCCTGGCACAAGCGAAAAGGACGCTTTGCCAACCCGTCTCTTCCCACCTCGCTGCGGAGGGTCGGTGGGAAGCACCAGCCCGGCCGTGGCACCTTTGCTGCGGTGGCATCAGACCGCCAAGGACCAACATCAGCTTGGACCAGAGGACCAGGCTGCTGGGGGCCAGAGCCACCGGCCGCCCGCTGGCCCCTGGCTCCGGGAGAAGGTACCTCCAAGCCAGCCAGCCCGGCTCCCCCAGCCCCTCTCCGGCCCTTCCCGGGCAGCAGCCGCCCACGGGTGACCTCTCGTGGCCGGTCCCCACACACGAAGCTTTCACGCAAGGTACTTTTTCCCACTCCCGACTTCATCTTTTCCCACGCACAGGAGATGCTCCGCCAAGGACCCCTCGCGCTCTGCGCCCGCACAAGGCTGCGGTACCGGAGGGCTGATGCTCAGCAGGGCACCGGGCTGCATCACACCGGTGCCGCTGCTGCAGTGCGCCGCTGGCTCCCAGGCATTGCAGGATCAGAAAAATTTCAAAAAAAAAAAAAAGAAAAAAAAAGAAAAAAAAAGAAAATTGACATTTAGAAAGCCCAGGAGGTGCAGGTAATGCAGCAAGCTCTTGCCTGACTGGAACAACCTGGCCCAGATTTAGTAGTTTGCACCAGCCAAATGCTGAAGCGGAGTTTTCCTTCCCCAGCAGCAGTTACCCCCCGCGGTTCTCGTGCAGGCAGGTACCCAGACCAGGGCGAGCTTCTCACCCTGCATCCCGCAACCCTGGGCCGGGCACTGCCAGGGAAATCACCCACAGGGGCTAAGCAGCCTGCACCTGGGTTACACGCCACGCGTGGGAGCCACCAGCCTCTCCCCACCGCGACACCGTGGCAGAGTCGGTGCTTCTGCCCGTGAAAAACAAGTGGCGGTGCTGGCACTGTCCCTGGCACTGTCCCCTGGCTCTGCCAAGCACCGCACAAAGCCAGGGAGCCTCTCCTGGACAAAGTGCCAACTATGTCAGACCGCTTGATGTGGGGACACACAAAGGTGCTCGGTTACAAACCCGCACCCCTCTTTTAGCTCAGACCTGAACTTGGCCAAACGCTGCCAGGATCTTTGTGGCGTGTTCAATTTAAACCTGACCTCTGGAGTTCGCTGAAACCTGCCCCAAACTCCTCCCTGCGGGTTCAGCTGGATCCTGGACACAGAAGCGGCAGGGAGAGGCGGCGCAGTCTCGGTATCCGCAGCTGAAGGGCTGCGCTCTGTGGAAGGAATCCCTGTGGAGAGCCCCACAGACCTCCCAGTCTCACCCTCAAGCCCTCGTCCAGCCCCTTCTCCAGGCCACCCTTAAACCCTGTTGCTGGTTTCACTACTTGGGAGGTAATAATTTTCAGGGATTGGGGATGCTCTTTGCTTGGCAGGTTGAGACTGGGCATTGGATCTCAAAGAACGCACACACATTATCTTACAAAGGAGATTTATTTCATTTGATGAAGCTTATATTACATGCATCGACTGAAGCTAGTACAACAGTTAACAGCAGGGCTGGGGTTTGTCCAGACTTCCATTAGTGTTTCTGGAATAAACCAGGCCAAATTAAAGAATCTTTTGCCCTTAGAAAATACAGTCATCAGACAAGGAATGTTTTTTTGTTTTCACTTTAATTACTCCTCTCCTACTCCCTACCCTCAAGCTGCATATAGCCGATGCTTCGGCTTACCAAAAAAGAAGGCAGGAGAGGAGAACCTGACACACACACACTCCCCCCCATACACCCCTAATTAAACCATTGAGATGGGAGGACTGAATCTAGCTCTATTCAGAGAAAAAATACAAACAGAATAGCAGGAATAAAGCTCTTGAAACAAACCAGATGCAGTACCCTTTAATAATTTTACTAGGTAAAAACGTTTTACACATTGTTCGATGAGATGCTACAAATTCCTTTTCATTAGTTCTCTTTGAGTTTTATGGGTCTGAACAAGCAGCTGAATACACTGAAATACTGATTTCTAAAAATAAAAATAAAAATATTGCATTCTTGTCAGTGTCTGTTGGATATTCTCTCATACCCACCAGAGGAAGGTGTATAGTGCACTGGAGATTGCAGCCTACTATAGGCTTAATATCAAGTACAGATACACAGAAGCAGATGTATTCGTCAGACCAGGTTGGTATGGCAAACGTCAAGCTGGTACGTGTTCCTTTCCACACAGAGAGAAGACTTGCTACAACGTCCCCGTTCAGTCCCCTGTCACTTGTGTGGCTTGGCCGTCTGAGGTTTGGTTGGTGGACTGAATGAACATGGGCTGGGTGATGTCCTGGCCTGCAGGCATGGTCACTTGCTGGATCTGATAAAGTTGCTAGCAGAGACAGAAGCAGGGGAAAGGAAGGACTGTCAGTTCCCATCACACCCAGCACCTCCTCCCTCTAAGCACAACACTGGGCATTAACCCTACAAGTTCAGTGGTGGCGTTAACAGCAACTCTCAGGTCTAAGTAAAACCTGTCCCCCCAAAAAACCAGACCACAAACTGCTGCTAGACATTTGCCGCTAAACCATAACAAGGTAATTCTGTGAATGTCTGACGCCCAGACTGAGTTCAGGCTACTTACGCAACCGTCAGTAGCTGGATGTTAAAACCTTTATTCCCAAACTGGTTAGGACTAAAATGGATCCCACCCAGAGCACAAGGGACTGGATTAACTGGGAGCAAAGGTAGCAGAACACGAAGAATCCACCTGAATGAAGAACGGCACAACACCCCCTCATCCTGCTCCTGGTTAGGGTTTGCTGGCAGCAGCGGCAGTGTTTTATCGGGAGGAGCCGATGCAGACTTTAGGACAGTCTTTCTCGCCCTTGACTTCAAAGGGAGGGAGCACCAATGAACTCCAGGTTCTTACCTGTCCGTCTGTGAACTGGCTGAACTGCTGCTGTCCTTGCTGGACTTCCGTCTGCGTTATCTACAAGGGTAAGAGAAAGATGATCACTGACGGCACTTCGGAGAGGGTCAGAACCCCCCTAAAAATATTCTGCTGCTGCCTTTCAAGAACTTTTAGACTCTCAAACTTCATTACCCCACCATGTGGTAAGATACGGCTTATGCCGCCGGCCCGCAGTCATGCTGGTGCTAAACGCAAGTCAAGAACAAAGGACATGGGATTCAGCCGTTCCAAACCAAACACAAGCATGTCCTCCCCGACTTTCACAAGGAGAATGCGGCCTCCAGGATCACAGAAAAGCAGCAGCCTTCGTATCCTCTGAAGGCAGAGAAGAATCCCTCAGCGACCAGTCTCAACAAGAACACGAGACAACCTGCTGGCGGCAACGCTGGTCTTGATGTTTCACCTCTGCAATAGCTTTCCTGAGAGGTTGCACGGCTGCTCCTCCCTCACCCAGCCAGAAGGAGCAGAAGTAAAGAGAAGGTTGATGAATTGAAGTTTTACCTGCAGTCAGCTCGGAAGCGGCATGAGCTTTACACAGCGAGACACACACACACACATATATGCATGCACCTTTCACGTATAGGTAAAGGAGGCTTCCGCTATGCTCCTTGCTTAATTATTCTGATGAAAGTAACAGGAAGAAAAGAAATGCAGGAATCCTAGCCCAAGAGTTGGTAATTTCGACTGGAATTTGCAGTTTCAGGAGCTAGGGAACAACACTTTACCAGTTAATGTCAGCCCTGCTGTTGTAGTGCCTACCTGCTGTGCATTGGTTGCAAGCGTCTGGATCTGCCCCTGGACTACCTGGGTGCCTGACACAGGTTGGGCTAAGCGGATATACTGCAGCTGGCCAGCATTCAACTGAACCTGGAGACAAGCGGAGGGGGCAGGGAAAGAAAATTAAACAGATAACTGTGTAACCTGAAACACACAAACTTGCCTTCTTGTTTCCACAACAGAAGCCAGAGTAATAGATGACACCGGGAAGCTTCAGTTGATTAACAGTTTAGATGAGTAACTACCACAGACCCTGCCAAAGCAAGAATGAAGTCCGCAGAACTCCTGCAGGTTCTTGAAGTAAAACCCCGAGGAAGCACAACATCACTTCTTTCTTCAGATCGGGAGTGGTCAATTAGTAGCTAAAGCATATTAATTGCTAAATTTCAGAGAGCTTTGAGAACACTTATTTTTCTTTTCTGGTTATGAGAATCGAGTTACTACTTTGATGTATCATTTCACATAAAGAAGACTGTTATGAGCTAGCTGCACATAACGACACTCCTATTATACCCTGCCAAAAAATATAAAAGAACGTATGGGAAATTTTCACATAAAGACAGCAGAGATGACAAAACCCAGGAATATCGCAAGGTAGTATTTGGAACCTTTTAATGCAACTCTCTGCCAATGTCAACACCCACCTGGCAAAGGCCAATACCTTCTGTGTCAACACTTTGTATATAACATTCAAACACAAATTTATTTCCTACAACCCTGATCTTGCAAGGTTAGATGCTTGGGGGTGTGGGATATGAAGACAATGTCATCACAGTAACCTCAACTCTCATCTCGCATTTTCTGTGATATAAACAGCTAATACTACTAATACACATCTGAGAAGCAATAAAAAGGTCACAGTACGATTAATACTACTGTTGAATTTCTCATTTAGTGTTACTTAACTTTAGAACATCTGGATTCACAGCCTTAAGGTTAATTATATACAAAAATGTTTTGAGGGGTTTTTTTCTTTTTAGAAAAGGGAAAGAAGGACATACAAAATACCTGCAAACTGCTCACTGACAAAGGCTGAAGTGCCTAGAACATGGTCTTGGCATCTACCAAACGCTGCTGACTTCACCAGCTGTGTCTAAAAGCTCCAATATTATTTCAAGCGCAAATAAACTCCACATGAGCATAAACATTTCAATAAAGAATTTGTTTCTGCACCAAGATCTGCCTGCAGATCATGTTTTCCACACTGGGGGCTTCCTGCATAGATTTTAACTACACCACTAACTGAGCGGATGAAAGCGATGTAGAAAGAGCATTCTTCCAGAAATGAGAGTAAGCTCCAAAGAACCTGTCCAATGAGGTCTAGCTAAGATACAGATTAAATTTAAGACAAAATTAATGCAGACAAACAAATGATTAGCATTTAATTGACATATATGCTCCCAGGTTTTCCTCAGTTTTCAAAAAATAAAAGCCACCCTTCCATAGGCAACCTGTGGTCTTAGAGTAAACGGTAAATCGCAGCAGAGAAGTGTACAGAGCATCAGGAGCACGTGGAAAACCAGCAGACAACATTACTAAGATTCTCTCAACACTCCTGCAGTCGCCAGAGGCATTACCAGTTTTATAAGAGCGTTTCAAACTGTCATATTTGTGTTATGAAAGATTCTTTGCTGAACCTGAACAGATACCAGAGCGAAAAGAAACTATCAGAAGATAGCACTAACTATATCAAAAGAAAAAAGAAACTCACCGAAAAAATAATAAAAGCACTGCAGAAAGAGAACAGACTAGACAGCAGCACTGAAGAGACCAAGGACTGTAATTCTGTGAAACCAAACAAAAACTGCTTTCCAGGTTAGGGCACTAAAAAGCTCTCGCAGTGAGTGCATGGCTCCATGTTCTATTTTACTTCACTTGCTGGAAGTGAACAAGGGGAAAGATGCTTCCTTCAGCATGAACCGTGGTTCTTCAACACGCTGTGATTAAGAAGAATCCTCTTAATTAC
>VFFE01007694.1:10719-24462 GCA_008921705.1 Burhinus oedicnemus
GAGTGATTCCCTCAGAATACTTGCAAAAAAGAAACAGATGTGAAAAAAATCTAAATGTGAATGTAAAATAAAATCCAGACGTGTAAAACCTATTTTTTTTTGGCAAAGAAAGCCAGATTTATTGGTATATCTTCAAAATATGGAAACAACCTATTTGAAAAAGTGAAAAATAAGCTGAAAATACAGCATCATAGGCCTGAAAAAATCAGTGAAAAGAACAAAGTAAGTGAGTATTTGCAGAAGCCAAACAAATGCTGACATGACTTGAAGAGAGCAAATAAAATAATCCTATCTAGCAAAAGAAAGTCTCTGCATCATAGCTGAAAAAAAAAAAATTGGAGAGATGACACTTCAAAAAATGACCTGTTATCTTAATCAAGGATTTCCTTGCTAAATTCTGACCCTAAAGAGGCTGTAGTATAACATTTCTGCAGCTGATCATCATGCTACTTAAAAGGATGTTTGTTTGTTTTTTATAAATCGGAGACTAAGGCTACTTTGAAGTTTCCAGATAGTAACATTACGTACACTCCACAGCCGTGTGTGGGTTGTTTCCAGGCTGAAAGGTTTAGAAAAATGTACAACTGATCTGCAAAGCATAAAATTAATCCCAATGAGATCTATAAGTTAATCAATTCAACATACATAACATAAACTGTTTTTTTCTCAGTATTTTGAGGAAGAACATAATAAAAGCCACACCTGAAAACCCACACAGAAAAAATGTGGGGTTAGATCCTTCATCCTTATCTGTTGAACACTTAGCACACACAGCTACAATCCTTATTCCCACTAGCAAATTAATCCTCATCCTCAGTGAACTTTGATGTTCACAATACAGGCTCACTCAAAAAATCCCAAGTATGTGTCTGACTAAAAACAGGGTTTTGGTTGTTACCTGATTTTCTTCTTCACAATTTTAAGACATGTAAGATGTTACACACACAGGTACAGATTCTAATTCTTCAGTGCATTTGGCTTACAATATGCAAGATGTCAACTGCCAAAATATTGGAAAGAAAATGTGACAACCGTTTTGATTTTTTTTGCTGAGATTTCATTGGTGTCATTGACCAAAAAAAGGTAAGTTCTTTAATTAGGACATCAGTGCAAGGCCTTTCTGAAATTTCTTAAGCGATGATGACAGCCCAAAGCAGACACTTCTAAACTTTCTTCAGTTCATATCTTACAGACCAATAATTTACTGCAACCCCTAATGTTGGACACAGCAGTGTACTGTAATCTTAGATAGTAGTACAATCAGTACAGAATGACCCGGTACATAAGCATTAATGTTAGTGAACACATAGAATTTCTGTTGGGTCTATAAGCCCACATACAGCTACATTTGAGGGTATAACTCCTGATTTAGGATATTAGTATATATAGTGCAAGCTGTCAGATATAGCTGAACACAGTATAAATCCTCTTCTCTTCTCTTCTCTTCTCTTCTCTTCTCTTCTCTTCTCTTCTCTTCTCTTCTCTTCTCTTCTCTTCTCTTCTCTTCTCTTCTCTTCTCTTTTTACAGAATGTGCTGTCTGCTTTACAGCTCTTCAGAGTAGACATTTTTCATGCTGCGTATAAGGAAGCCAGAGACATTAAATGTTTTTTGTGACCTTTCCATCTTTGGTATTTTCTCTTCTGTACCCTGGAAGAATCCCATCCTCATCTCACAGACAGATAATTCCTTGTCATCTCCAGACAGAAGACTCAGTGTAAGAATTGTACTCAAATAGTATATACTTGTTACAGAGTAATGGTGACTGATATCTTACCAGCAGAGATTGCCCTCCCCTTTCTAAGCAATTTAATTGAAAAGGTTAACAGATAATGCTAGAAGCCCTAACTTTAACACCTGGGGCTCCAACTCCTCCTCATGTAAGTACAAATACATATTTTTCAGGCTGATGACCTCCCTTTTTCTCCAGATGTGAGAAGAGTAATTTGCAAGATAATATTCCCTTAAAGATATAAAATATTCTCGCAGTTCAGCAAAGACCTTGAAACAGCTAAGTTCTCCATTCCTGAAGCAAAGGACCATTACCAATAACTGCCCATCACTTCCCAGCACCCTTGCCATGAGACCCAGAACATCTCAGTTCCCTGTTTTACCCCACTCAACAGTTAAGCAGAACTTTGAAGACAGCTGATGAAAAAACATGTGTCTTGGAAAAAAGGCACAAACTGTATCTTGGTAGAGCTCCATGGAAATTAAGCAGTTCTGTGAGCAGAACAACTCATTAAAAAGGACTGAAATGCTACAATTCCAGATTTTCTTTGTACCTAGAGGTGTCTAAACTGGCAGACCTACCTTAAAAGAAGCTGGCAAAGCTGCAGTGAGGCAAGACAGAGGTGATTCTTGCTGGGAGAAAGACAGGCATCATAGAAGTTGCTGTTTCCTCTACTATACCACACATCCTCAAGGGCATCTGTTTCTAGATTATTAAATTAATCTTTAGCCTGTGACTCATTTTTGTCTCTTCACAAACATAAACTCCCCTGAGAGCTCTTCTGCTCGACTGAGGAAAGTATGAGGCCCCAAAGGAAGGTTTTTGCATGTGGGAGAGAAATGGAAGTGGAGAATGTGGAACCTGCAGGGGCAGATGCAGCCCTGCTCTAAATGTGACTTATAGCCATGATTTAGTGATGTGGCCCTTGAGTGTATGGAGGTCTTGCAGCCCATGCTAATTGGGAAAGTATGGGGAAGAGGAAAGAAACCCTTTCAGCATCATGGTAAATGCCCAACTTGGTTACCTCCCACAGGAGACACAAGTCATGATTCTGGCTTCACTGTTTTCAGAATTACACAGAGTACTCATCTTTTTGATGTGTCTTTACCTCAATAAAAGCCTCATAGAAACACACACATAGATCTTTTCTTTTAAATTTAATAAAATTATGAAATAGTTTTTCTGGGGTGAAGAAATAACTGTTTGGAGCTGCTTCTAATAAGGTTTAAACAAACAAACCAACCTGAAAGTGCCTGCTCTGAAATCGTTGCTGTACTTTCAAGAGGCTGTTCTTTACTTTCAGTAAAAAGTCTTTCACTAGAGCATCCCCGTCCACTTCCACAGATCCCAGGTTCCCCTTGTGACAGCACTGAGCAATAACTTAGTGATAAAAATGTGCTAACGTAAGCATCACATGAAACCAACCACCTACATGTCTCGCAACTCCAGTTTTACTAATGCTGGTTTGGGTATATAAAGGTTTCCACTTGTCCTAGAGGAAGTAATGTGTTTACAGCCTTATGCATATAGGTAAATGGGGAAAGAAAAATGGTTCTGAAAGCCACTGTGCAACAGGAGAACACTCTGGAGACTGAAGCAAGCTGTTCATGAAGCTACTTGTTCATATTTTTTTCTCTATAAAACTCAGCTGAGACTGTCTTATCTAATATAGCTGATCAGAAGTGTAATGATACATTAGGGTAAAATACACATTTCTTTTGTTTTCATTGAGTTTTCACCTTGGTTTTGGTAAATGTTGTTCTTGTTAAGATTACTACCACATGTGTAATTTTACACTGATGCCCTCAAGGAAAGAAGACTCCTGCAACCTCTGGGGTAAGGTATTGAAAAGCGTGCACTGCTTTTGAGGTTAATCCAGAGAGCAGAAGAGAGTTATCTATACCTTCTGAAATGTGGTTTCATGAGGCTCTGATAGGCAAACCAAGATTATCTAGAGAACCAGAAAGACCAGAGAAGAAAGATATAAAGAAGGAGGAGCAGGTCAAAGACTGTTAAGTAATCTATGTTCAACTGGCGTAACACCAGCCCCCAAGACAGTCCAGTCTTTCCTCGTAGCCTTTTATGCATGTTGGACAAGAAGAGAATTTATATCTCTGTGAAGCTGTGCAAAAAACCAAGTTGTTCCAGAAAAGAAGAGCTAACAAAGTCTGGCTTCATATGGCTTTACATATTTTGACTGGGTTTTTTGATGCCTAATAAGTGCAAACTCCAATTGACTCTCATCACATGGTTAAGGCGTTTATAGCATATCATCATGCGGACTCACTGGTGTCTGTGTCTTGTTGAGTTCAGTTACACTTCCTCCCGATGTAGCATTCATGGGGTCTTCGTTCCAAGTGCTAATTTTCATGGAATTTTCATGGAACTTAAAGTAATGTTGGTTGGACCTGTGAGACCATTTCTGTCAATTTGGCTGAAACAGGAAAGCTGGGTTACCTGTTATCAGGGAGAACTGGCAGACCCCATGCAAACACATCAAAGTGTGCAAATCTACAGTCGCACAGACATAGGTTCTCTCACCTGCACTCACATGGTGTGTGATCACAAAAGACTGATTTCTTTAAAAAAAAGGGCTAACGTTATTTCTGTCTCTTTGGGATTGGGAGGCCAATATTTATTTCTGAAACACCAACAAGGGGCTGAAATTGTTCATAATTAGCTCAATGAAAATTCAGAGTAACACCAATAATTTCAGTACAGTTCTGTTAATTTAGACATGAGGGAGCCTGAGCAGAACAGGAATTGGAGTCAAATCTATTAACCACAAAAGCAGAATGCTCTAACACAATCAAAAATGCTTGTCACATGCAAAAATACAGTTCCCACTGCTAACTGCGATCTTGTGATTTACTTCGAAAAAAACACTCATGATTTTACAGGGTCATTGTATCTGTTTTAAACACAGGGGTTTTTTTAGGGACCATTCCTTGCCACATGTTAGCCTTGTGCTAAATTAATTATTATTAAACTAATAATTTTTACAGAAAGAAAGGTCAGGCAAGGACATTATAATATAAGTAGGTATGATAAATAAAATAAAGGTCAAATTGATACATACTTCTTAATCAATTTGGTAATCAGTAAAGGCACAAGTTTTAAATAATTAATTTTGCTGGCTACATCCTTATTCTGTTTTTCATACTATTAATTTCCTACAAGTAAAAACATTTCCCCTTATTCTGTTTGCTTGTTCTATTTAGCACAAAAAGAAAGATAAACAAGTCAACAAAATATATACATTATCAGAAAAGGTGGAGGGGAAAATAAAAGACTGATAACTATAAAAAACTTTTAACTCAGCAGATCTCATCCATGCAGAGGGAGGAGTTTTGTTCTGTATTATTTGAAAGGTAAGTTTAAAAATATCTACTGCCTATTTGCTATGTAATTCAACAAATTGTCTGAAACCTCTGCATATTTTTAAGTCTCTGCCTTTTTATATTATTTTAATTTGGCAGCCCCATGGATCCTTTATTATTTTGTTTTCTGATCTTCCCTGTCTACTAGACTACAGAATAATTCTCTTCCATCTTGACCACCATCATGCCTTATTGCTATTGCTAGGGAAGGACTGCTAAATGATCTAAATGAGAAACATACATATATGCATCTGCATTGGTATGTGTGTAGGGTTATAAAACAGGCTTCCAACATTCAGAGGAACAGTACAACAGTAAAAGCCTACACTGGCTGCTCAGGACCATGGTCCATTAACATTAACTAAACTTTTAAAGTCCTGGTCCTTTATTTTATTGTAAGTATTGACTTTTAGAATGAATTAAGACTGCAACTCAGATCAAAGCCCCTTACTAATTTCCTTGTTTACTACGGGGAGTTAAGAAATTCCCGTACAATTCCCACAAGGATGCAGACACAGTCTGGACAGACAGACAAGTGAAAAGTGGGAGCTAATGAATATTGCTCTGGTGTCAGACAGGTAAAGCACTCCCCTCTTCCTGTTAATTCAGTCGAAACAATGAAGAGAAAAACCCAGCCCACTCTTGTCTTGTTTGGCTTAGACATGAACCCTTGATAAGACTCTGGAAAACAAGAAACTTTGTAATAGATTTTAGCTACCTTTGGCTGAGAAAATCATATGTCATAAAAATGTAAAAATAGTGGCGTACTTCTGCAACCAACGTACACTCAGCTTGATATGTTGTAGATAAGAGAAAATGACTGAGATAAAGAATAGTATAACATTTTTACTTGAATATTACATACTTTACATTTCTCTACAGAAAGGATATCCCAGCAGGAAGGAGAAAGGTGGAGCACAATCCCTGTAGCATTTCTTGTTCTGCATTGTACAAAACTTTGTAGGGACACAGGAAGAGGATACGGAAGTTTCTACAGGAAAAGGGAGAAAAGTTCAAACATAAACAGTGTCCAAAAAATTTACCAACAGTTTATAACATTTCCTTTTTCTCTTTAAATGTTTAAAGACATTTACATTACAGCATAGTTTACTATACCTTTCTATAGGTATACATTTTTGCAATTTCTCTTGCAATAATATCTCAAAGCAATTTTTAACATGAATTGTGCAAGCTATATTACATGGAGTAATGTAAGCAATAATCTATTTGGTATAGCATCGTTCTTTTAACGGAATGAGCAAGTGTTGGACTAACAAGTTTATACTACGATCTCTGTAGGATTTTGAAGGTACTGGGTATTTAACCAAAGTCCTCCTGAAGACCACTTCCACAATAAACCCCTGAATGAAACCCAATGAAGTCACAAGAAACTTGCCATAACCTCCACACCTTTTACACAAGGCTGTAAGATCTTGCTTCAGCAAAGCTTCAGAATGTACTTAAATCTGGTGTTGCATGCAGCTGAAATGTGGATGAGAGGGTTATAGCCAAAGACCTGTCCTTTCACCTGGAGCAGCTGTGCTTCACTGGATGGTGCCAATGGTGGGATAAGGCCAGGTTAGCCGTTTCCATAGCTTTGTGGTTGCTTGAACTTACTTCGTCTTAAGCACAACATAAAAGCACATGGCTAACTCTTAAGAACTTGTTCAGTAAGTGTGGACTTAGGCTAGTGTTTATGGTCTTTTGCTAAGTCTGGTTATGAAGGAGCCTGCAGTTTGTATCAAAAAAGCTTTCCATGTAAATGTGGCACCTCTTGATAACACCCAGTCAAGAGTGCAGAACAACAGCCAAGGCAATATTTGTATTAGAACTGTGACTATCACTAGTATGTGATAAAAAGTCATCAGGGGGGCAAACAGGTATCAGATTTTCAATGTGTCTACATTTAAGGTACAGGCAGGATAGCAGTCCTGAAATAATATAGAGCAAACCAGTAAATGAAAGATGCAAGAACTGGAAATTTTTGGAGGAACAAGTTTGCATTGCAAGCTTACATTACTTGAGTTTTTAGAAGGATCAAAATGCTGTGATTTTTAAATGACTTAGATGTGAGTATGTCTACACTGAAAGCTTTTTGAACTTGTATATCAAATGTGTCGCAAAAACCCTCTGAATACAATCCCCTCATAGACAGCTGAAGAAGAATTCCATGTTTCAGCTGTACTGAAGGCAGAATTTGAATCTAAGGGGTATTTATGTCTTCTCACTCTGAGTTAGCTGGGGATGCTTCCCAGGATCCCCACATAGTTAGCAGAGAGAAGCAGGCACCTCCAGATCATTCATGGCAGGGTCCTAATTTACATGCTTTGAATTGTTTTCTGCAGTCTCGCTCCTTTACTGTACATCAAGAAAAATGAATGCACATGCACATGTAACGTAAAGGTATTAAGACACATTAATTTTTAAATTTTTTTGTGTAATGTGACTTAGAAAAAGGGTTTTCTCACAAGAAAAAGGCAGCTATAACTATGCTAATAGCAGTCATTTCCCATAAGAAACACATAATGCAGGTACTTTATGGTCTACACCAATGACTGGTTAAGGGGTTAGTTTTGACTTTAAAAACTCAAAGACATTTTGAAGATTTATTTGCTTTTCCAAAGTGTCTTTTATATGAGGTTTATAATTATGGCTATGGAGTATGAGACTAGGGAGGTCTTTAAGAAAACATTGATTATTTTATTAGAAAATGCACATCACCAAGAACATGCATAATTAACTTTATAACTAAAAACATGATAATACATTCATTGGAACATCATAATCAAATACACAGTAATTAGAAGAGAAAAAAATATTGTCAATTGCACCTAACTGAAAATTGTTAAGTAGAAATGTCTCCCAAAGTGTGTGTCATACTGGGAAACATAAAAGCTATAAGGTCACATGTTGAAGATAAAATCTGTACAATTTCATTTGTCATCTAAAAATCTTAGAATTAGTGTGGGCTGAACAGAAGTGGCAGTGAGTTGCGCTCCATTTGACCAAAAGCATTTCAGAACAGTAAAAGCAGTTTAATTATATTCAGATGCTAGGGTGATATTTGGCAGTAGAAATACCTTGGTTAAGTTATATTTAGAGATTAGGTTAGAATAAAATAGACAGACGGGAGACAAGAGAGGAAAGAGACGGATAAAATGCAACTAAAGTTCTAGCTCAGACCTTTAATTAATTAGCCTGGAAAAGCAATTGCAATAGAACAGATTGAAAGATTTAAGGAGCACGGTGACCCCTGAAATAGTTAATATTTGCAGTTAGATTAGACCTCATGGTTATTCAAAGATTCTTGGAATCCTCTTTCTCTGTTTTCCTGGGTTGCTCATTTAGGTGCTATAGGCTCTTTCAACACACAGCAACACAACATTCCTGAAATGACAAAAAATCATAGGCAATTACACTGCACGCAGGAGGTAATTCCTTATAAATCTTTCAGTAAGAAGGCAAACCTAATGAAATCGCACATGCAAGTGATGCTTTTAATCGAAACATGTTGGATCATGTACTTTCTTCCACAGCAACATACTTGGAAAGCAAAACATTTAGAAAGGCAAAAAAGTGCTAGAGGAAGAGGAGTGTAAAAGCAGTAATTTCCCCCAAACACTCCTTCCTGATCAAGCACCACAGCCTTCTGCGAGTGGGTTGGGGAGAGGGGGAAAACCTTGGGGTCTCCAACACATCATTCCCTTAAGACTGAAGGCAGATTTCTAATTGCAACCCAGCAGTAATCCTCATTCACAGGCTCTGTCACGAGGGACTGGAACATGCTCCCTGAGGGAAAAAGAAGTCCCTGGGAGGAGGGAAGAGGCTCCGCTTCTTTGATGAAGTCCTACCATCTGCACAGTGTACGTGTTTCATGGTGTGAAGAAGCACTTAGCCCTTCTTCTGCCTCTGACAGGAAACATTTTAGGTTAAAACTTGCAGAATTTCTTTGCTCCAGAAAATGTGGCATGAGGTTTTGAACCTTTTGATGATGATGCACAATTGTTTTTCCCACTAGTCTGATCAAACAAGAGGTTTCTCAGAAACACACACAGTTCTGTCGACGTCTGCTATCTAAAATCTTTTTTAAAGCTCACAATTGTACTCTAGATAGCCCAGCAAAAAGCCCAGGAAGAAGTAATGCTTGCCGAGGAACAATATGCAGTCCAATCTCTTGAGTTTCCACGGATTTAGAGTCGGTGTTACACCCGGGAGGTAGCACTGGACAGTATTGCAGACAGCACTTTTCTTGCCAGTGAAGCTGCCTGTGAGGTGAGATAAAACTGAGGACCTGAGCACTTTGTGAGTGGTATGGATCCCCCGGGACTTTTTGCAATAATGAAGTTGTTGGCTCTGAAGCCCGTGTTTGTCCAGCTACAGGAAAGTGTGAAAGAGAAAAGCCAAACCTGCTAGAGGAACATTCATCAATATTGATGCAACATTTGCAAGGCATTTAAATAGTATGTTGTGAAGGGCAACCAAGAATCCTACATGAATTAGGCTGTCATTCCAAACTCAGGCAATTAGTTTCTATATACCCACTTTCCAAAATCCCTTGGAAATCCCCCTGCTACCTGGCAGGTGGTTATTCAAGCTCGAATTACTAGAAAATGAGAGAGAAGAATGGTTACGAGTGATTCTCCCACAGAACCTATTGTGCTAGTTGTCATAAAGGCAGACACAAATTTGAAGCCTCTTCACTACAGAGCCTGTAATCCAGAAAGAAATACAAAATGTTTAGAGAGGGTGAAACAATGTATGCATTCATTAAATACATTCACAATTAAAATATTAAATGAAATGACAATTATTTCCAACTGCTTTCAACTTTGTTCGTGATAATTACACATGATTATAAGCATCTATGTACATTTAAAGAAAATTGTGTACCTCAAAGTGACATTACAATTATTTAATTTAATTTAATAATTTAATTACAGTGGGACTCAAGGCTCGGAGTGAAATTACACTAAAACCTAGACCAACACAGACATGAGCCTCAGCCTGAAGAGCTTAAACAGAGATCTGGAGCACAGCAAATCTACCTTTATTTTTTTTGTTTCCCTCTTTTAGTTTGGTTAATTACAGCAGCACATGAGATTTATGAACAGTTTAAAAATATGGTAGAAACAATCCGAAAGGACAGTCAAAGCCTGGTTTCTTAATTGATGTAATCTAATAAAAATGAGGCAGAATTATAGTCACTATACTTAGGAATGCTTTGGGGCAATTTTTTCAGAAGAAGGACAGGTTTATAAATACGGCCTCTTTTACAAACTGCACTATCCCTAGATAAACAGGACACAGAGACATCCCGGGTGCATATGTTTGTTCAAGGATTGCCTGAACCCATTAGATTAGGACTTTCAGCAGCAGTAACCTGCCTTACTGGTTGAAGGGGAACTATGTCTAGTTGCTCTTAGTCCTTTACGAGTGCAACAGCTGTTGTCTGGATCAACTCTGAGCAAGGAACAAAAACTTCCAAAGCTAGAACCCCAAATCTTCACAGCTTGAGGACAGGATTCAGGCTTTATAATTAACAGCTGTAATGATAATATGTGCTGATGAATGGATGCGAATCGAGACACAGAAGTTCACTAGTGCCTCTGCTAAAAACATAACTAGCATTTTTACGACTACATTAACAAACAGGTTTTCTGAGTGGAATTGCTTTTGCAGAAGAAAAAGGCTCCTACACAATACAAACCTGCAATTTTCCCCATTCATCACCTTGTATTTTTGCATCAGATAATCCTTAAGGATAACTATAAGTCTGGATTAATTTAGCCAGGCAGATATCATGGATGAGAGAGTTTCAGCAACTGTTCCATAAAGCACAGTGTTTTTATCAAGCACATAGATGTTAGTTTCCAAAAATATTTTCCTGATGACATCCATAGTGCTAGAATCAGTAGCTAGCCCTGGCCAAAAACTCCCATTTTCTTCCACTTCCAGCAGAGCTTTCTGAATTCCTCGTGTTTCCAACATATCCTGGTGGCTTTATTCCATTAAACAAGTTCTGCACTTTCTTCTCCAGCAGCCGTAGGGTAATATGAAGAGCCCTCATCCAGTAGCCATCTAACCTCCAGCATGACAGCTTTACTTGGGTTTCGACCTCAGTATCTAGACAAAAAAAAGACTGGTGCTGTAAAAAAAATTCTACTGCCGTCAACCAAGTTACAGTATAACAAATAAAAGAAACATTTTAATTTTTAAACATTTTTTTAAGACATAGTGTTATTTACTTTTTGTAGAAGAAAAGAAGTTATACTGGTTTGGGGAGTTTGTTGTCTCAGATCTCCACACCAATAACCGGTCAAGGCAACTGAATATCTCTGCTTTGTCTCTTGGTCACAAAATTGGTGAAAGATACATGTAGAAGATGAATGCTGGTACCCCCAGCTGTCAGCCCAACATTATGCACTGGCACCATAAAAGCTTCTCTGGCTGCCCTGGATTTGCGAAACTGGGTCTTCAGTTGGAGTTCCCAAACAACGGTTGATTCCTGCATCCTAATGACTTAAACTAATGCTTACAGCAAGGACTTCACCCACTGCGCATTTTATTCTAGGGAATACACTCTCTCGAGTTAAACATTTTAATGCTTCTTTATTTGGGAAACACAAAATGAGGACTTAGCAGACCTCACATCTGTACGCTAAGTTCAGAATGACTTCTAAAAGGGAATTATTTGAGGAAAATAACAAAGTTAGATAATTTGGTGTGCCAGTACTGTGTTATTCTTGCTCCCCCATGGCATGTTAGAAGACAAAAAGGAAGAAACCTGACGGACTTCCACAAGAGGCTCACAATTTGCTCACCACCAGCTGTTCGGATGCTATTGACTAATGCTTAGTGGCCAACAGTGACGATCCTTTTAATTCCATCAAAGCACACTTTTGTTCCCAATAACATCGTAAGCAACAACCCAATAGAGTGACAGAAAATAATCGTAGCTTCTGTGTCATTGCACGTCAAGCACATTCTGAACTGCAGTTATTGTGCTGGAAGGATAAATCTTGTGACTGTTAGAACTAACAGCAGCACAGTATTGATTTTGAAGTATTACGCATTGAACATCACTGATGCACTGGGCAGACGGAAGATAATGTTGGTCAGTCTGAGAATTTCCAAATAAAGTTAGAAACAGACCGTACAATTGAGATATACGATACACAAGAAAAGACACAAAGGATGTAAACTCCAAATACTGGAAGTGTGTCCCTTTTAATAAATCCAAACCAACACTTTAGAACCGAGGTCTACAGCTTGAGGGTCAAACCCTAAATCCTAGTGAGCAAACTTCCACTGGTCTGTCTCCGAGATACGATGTGGAGCTGGAAGATCCAGCTCGGATTTGACGATCTGAGCGCCCCTTGACTTTGGGTATGTCATTTCCCTCGGTTTACGCTGTTGTGCCATCTTGCACCGTTTCGGTGTTTTGCTGCCCTATGGGAGGTCCAGCTCGGGAAGGCAGGCGGTGAAGGCAGCACCCAAGGAGTGCGACCTTCGGGAAGGTAGCACCCAGCGAGCTACCACACACCACCACCAAACCCCTCAACCTCCGCCGGCCCCAAGCGCAGGCTCCCAGCCCCTTGGCTCCACCGCCGCCACAGCCCCCAGTCCGCTGGGACGAGGGCGGCCGCCTCGCCGAGTTCCCCCCCCGCCACGCTCCGGCAGGACGGAGCGCCCATCCTAAGCCTTCCACAAGCACCTCTCCACAGCCAGCCCGGGGGAAAAGCGGGCGCGTTTCGGCCGACGGCGCCTCGCAGCCGGGTGCCGCCGGTGGGCCAAGCGCGGGGCTGGCGGGAAGCTCCTCCCCAGGGGTGTAGCACAGGAAGAGGTGGAGGTCGGGGGAGCCGGCGGAGCTCCCTGCGAGCCGGCGGAGTTACCGCTAACCCGCTTGACTATGCGTGTGTCTTATATTACAGCCATGCCGCGCATCGGTGGCCAGAGCGAGGGGAGAGGGGAGGAAAAGCCTGTTTACACAGACTGCAAACCGCCTGGGGAATAATGCAGGAAAGGAAGTGAGCCGGCTCTCTGTCTGACTGCTCTGACTTCCTGCTCGCTCCCTCACACGGGCGCGCACACACACACACACACACACACCCCGGCCGAAAAAAAAAAAAAAAAAAAAAAAGAGAAAAAAAAAAAAGAGGGGGGGGTGGTGGAAATCAGGATCTCATTACAAGAGCAACAGACCGCTTGCAGAAGACTGTCAGCATGGAGAACCGGGGGATTTTACCCAGCTCCCTCTAAACTACCAGGAGAGAGCGGAAAAGTCCCTCAGGCTCTGGGTAGGTACAAGTGCTGCTGCGCCTGCCCCGACTCCTGCAAAGTTTCGGGGGGCTGCGGGGAAGGGGAGGCCGGCGGCTGCTGCGGGGGACTGCGGGGGCCGGCGCCCCCCTCGCTGGTGGGGCAGCAGCGGGGGGGAAATGCCGCGGGGCAAACGGCGGGCTGGAGGTGAGGAGCGCTGGGGGGCAGCGGGGGGCTCGGAGCCCCATGAGGGGCCGGGGGTCCTGCCCCGGAGCCGGCCAGCGCGGCGGTAACGAGGGCAGGGGGCGGCGGTTGGAGGGCGCGGGGCGCTGGATGAGGAGCTCCCGCCGCCTCAGGGGGCTCCCGCCGCCTCAGGG